>JBBYHK010000003.1:7664859-7686984 GCA_038382065.1 Adansonia grandidieri
TTGGTGGCCTATGCAGGAAAAGCAATTTCAAAACTATACTGTGCAATTCGTTCTCCAACTTAACTAATAACCTAATTAAAAACCTGATTTTTTTTTTTTTTTTTGAGGAGTAAACAAGTTCAATCCTGGAAGGTTGCTTTCATGCAAAATTCCAAGTTCCTCCCAATAGAGGGAAGAGAAGATCATTTGTCAACATTTATCATCTGTACATTGACATGAAAATTAAAAATTATTTTTCAAATTTGCCAAGTCATTTGATGTGATTTATATGAAATAACAATTTCTTGGTCAAGTGACAAACTCTTATAGTAGCATGAGATTTTAGATTTAAGCTCTATAATATCCTTTCCCAAACTTCAAATTATCAAATATATATATACATATATATTTATCGGAAAAAGGTTCTATAAAAAGAAAAAAAAATTCTAATCGATCCTTAATCACATTAATTCTTCGCTATATATATATATATATAAATAAAAGGAGGTTGCTGTATGAGATTTGACAAATAATATATATTTTTTTCTTTTTCAAAGAAATTAAGCCAACTTGTTAAAGGTTTATTTGTAAATACTTACTGTGTTTTCATGTCACATTGTATCCATATCAATATGAGGTGTTAGATTATTTTACTTGATTTCCATTATAAAATTTAATGTCAGCAATCATTAAGGACAGATATCTAGTTGTTTAATGCTTTAAAAGGTGCATGCTTCATATTTTATATATATATATATATATGATAAAAGATGTACAAAGGCACATTATTCTTTCACGTATTGGAGTAAACATTAATTCATATGGATCCAAAAAGAAAATTACTTTGAAGAATGAAAAAGACTAAACATTTACTTCTGGAAAATATTTAATTTTAATTAAAATTTGTTTAACGGATATTTATAATCATTGATTAAAATTTTTTTCAAAAAAAATTTATATTTAATTAATTATTTTTACAAAAATTTTTAAAATATAAAAATTTACGCTTTTTATTTTTATTATTTTAACAAATACTTATAAATACCAATTAATATTTACCTTTTAATTATATTATGTACATCATTTTCTAATGTAATTATTTTTTAGTACTTGAGGCCGTCGAGAGTTGCGCCCACTTGCGTAAAAAACTGACAGCCCACGTCGAAGATTTGCTGATAAGATGTGGACGTTAACCAGTCATGAACATCTTCATCAATATTATTACGTGGCAAAAATATTACAAAAATAAAAATTAAAAGGGTTTTTTGTTTTAAGATATAAATCAACAAAAACCAATTGCTATTTTAAGGAATTTAATTTCCCGTATGTGTCCTTTTTATTATGTTACACTTACCAAACATGTAGATGAAAAACTAAGCTAGGGAATAGATAATTGAAGCAAATTACTATTTTGATTCATAATATATACCTATTATTAGAATCGAAGATCAAATATTAAAATAATATTACTGTACATGAATTAATAGGTTATAATTCTTTTATTATAAAAGATGTTGCAATTTAGAAATATGAAAAGTATTATATATATTAAAATTTAAAATTTAAAATTATTAAATATTATTTTTTATAATTAATTATATAAATAAATTAAATTAAATTATGAATTCAGTCGTGAACTCAAATTGCATCAAAATAATTTTGATTTGATTGATTTTAATTAAATTTATATTAAAATCTATATTATATTTCATGTTTTTTTCCAACATAAAACATAATTATACTTAAGACTTAAAGATTCTTCATTGTTTTTTAACTTTCAATTGGATTACAGACATGTTAAATGAATTTAAGCAAATTTTATTGTAAATCATATAGCAATCGTGTTGATGTAATGGCATTGATTTTTAAATTTGAAAATTAATTTAATTAATTTATATAATTATTTATAAAAAAAGTTAATTTTTTTTGGGAAAAAAAAATCAAAACTCACCAGTCACGTGTACAAAACGAGTGCGAAGGATCACCCCGACCAGGTGCAGCGTCAGCGCTGACGTTTACTGAATTCAACCGAACGTGGTCCCAGAAAATCAGACGTGGCTGGTTACAATGAAAAACAGAAAAAGTAATGGGGAGGGTGCATCGAGTGTCCATGCTACCCGTCATGTTAAGGACACGTGTGGGTAAAAACCAGATATCACTTCCGGGTTTCAGGACGCGGCTAGCAATGGTTACCTGACTTGATAAAAGAACATCCACAAGGGTAGAAAGAAAACGGTCTAAAGGTTGAAAGGCGACAACAAGTTGTCGTTTGTCCCATCCGTACACGTAGACTGAAGTACCGTATATGATTAGGGCCTCTAATTTTAGACAAACAAGTTGTCGCCCCAACTATATCTGTGCTCTCAAATTTTTTGGATTTGAATTAAAATAAAAAAATTGAATTCGGTTCATTATTAAATCAAGATCTAATGGTTTAAGATATAAAATGAGTTAAATTTGAATATTATAATATTTAATTTAAATTATTTAATTAATTTTTTAATTAATATTAAAATTTTTTAATTAATATTAAAAAATAAATAATTAAATTTAAAATGTATCATAAAAATTAAAATTTTTTTATTAAATAAATTAATTTTAAAAATTAATTTTTTATCTCAAATTAAATTTATGCTTTTAAAAGTAAAACATTGAATTCAGGTTTCATATAGCTTGATCTCAGCTCGATTATACATCAATCCTATTTTAATTTTCCTTTTGACACTTGTAAGTATTGTCTCTTTATTTCTATTTAGCTCATGTAGGAAACGAAAAATAAAGAAGGAAATATATATATATATATATGTATGTTTTGTTAATAGTGACCAGAATTCCCTTTTAAGTTACCAACAGTATCTGGCAACACCCCGAGTACTACTTGGCAGTTTCAATGGTACTTGTTCCTTTGACAAAGCTTAAGTACCGTGAAAACAACACGAACAAAACAACACTAAAATCAAGACATGATTAAGCAACAAATAACACAAGGAACTGTTGGACCCCTTTTTGAAAGGAAAGCTGGTGTCGTTTCTCAAAACCCAAAAGAACAATCGATTATAGATGCTAGCAATCCATGAATCCTTGGACCCTTGTCTTCTAGGCCCGTTGAGCCAGCACCTGCAAAACCTAACCTTCTGGAGCTAAACTTTCTAAAGCCAAGTTAAGAAGATGGGCTCTGACTGTAGATCTGGGACTTGGTTTATTTGGAAAAATGGATCAAATTTGAATTATGAAATTGGAGTCTGGCACGGGGTTATCATAGGGTTAGAAGTGATTTCTCGTCTCTTAATTTTCAGCATTATACCAGGAAAAGAAAAACCCTTTTCTTTGGTTTAATTTTTTTTCTGATTTAAAGTTTTTTGGTTTGGATGAAAATTGCAGGTTGTTTTTGTGGAGTGGACGAAATATACTGCATTTTTCTTGGGGGAGTTCGAACAATGTATGTGCAGCCTTCCCAGGCAGTACGGTTTATCAAAAGGCACCTTGAAGCATTGTTTTATCATCGAGGCAGACCGGACCCTAGGGGACCCTGGTCCATACCCGGCAAACCAGTTCCTCAAGGATCTTGAAGGTAGCTATGGATTTGTAGTCTATGATGGCAAGGCTGGAAAAGTATTTGCTGCATTGGTAAAGATCCTCTTCAAAATAAACCCATTTAAGGGTTAGACTAATCATCTGATTTGATAAGCTTGATTTGAATTGAATCGAATTTGAACATAATAATTTTCATTCAAATAGATTTGTTTCAACCTAAGACGAACATGAATAAAGAAATTGAAAAAAATTTAAATTGCTCCACGACCCAACCTATAACCACAACAATGTTAAAGAAACTTCTAACATTTGAGATGATCTAAATGCGTATATTCTTAGAACATTTTTTTTTTTAAATTTACTGGCGTACAGAGTGCAGATGAAGTGGTTAAGCTCTTCTGGGGAGTTGTTGCCGATGGATCTGTGGTTGTTTCAGACAACTTGAAGGTCATTAAAGAAAGTTGTGCTAAATCATTTGCACCATTTCCTGCTGGTATATGTTCTTCTTTTTAGACCATACAGGAATATTTACTTAAAAAACACAAACGCATAACGATATTTTGTTTTTTTTGGCTGAATGCAGGGTACATGTTTCATAGCGAGCAAGGATTTTGATGAGTTTTTGGGCATCCAAGGAGCAAATCGAAGGAAATGCCAAGAATTGACAGCGAAGAGGTAATTTGTGGTGCAAACTTCAAGCCCGATATTCAGCCAAGAATGAGCAGCTGCATGCCACGAGTCGGTAGCTAAGCCAACTGGCTCTTCGAGTCTCCTCGAAAGCTTGAATGATTAATTTTGTGTTTTATTGGCTTTTTATTCGTCGCCATTGTTTACGAATTTTCTGAAGTCAGTCCAACTGACTTACCGACTGTTATAAAGTTGTAGACACGAAAAGGCATGTTTGATGATAAACAGAATGCAAGCAGATTCCAAAACAAGCACATAAAAATATAGCTTACGTCAGTTTATAAAGACTCAACATAATCTAGCTAGTTAAAATAAAGGAATTACTAATTTCAATTTCATAATGCTAGAAAAATGCAGCAAGAATCACTTGAAAAACCAACTTTTTTCCAAGCATTTTCGACTTCCAAGTTAAACAAAAACACAACCGTGCTCTGTAAATCATCATAAAGCCAGCTTATATCTTAATTATACGTTATGGCAAACGAAAAACATGGAGGAGTCTATCATGCAACACATGGAGCAGCTCAGCATTAGATCCTCGAAAAGATAGAAACAGGCATGTGTTAGGGATACCATCTTCTGCCCTTTCATGCAGGAATGGAAGTTCATGCAAAAGATGGCAAAAAGAAAGGCCCTTACAATTGACCATAGACAACAGTTGCAATTAGCTTGCTTTCTTGGTCGCTGCTCAATCTAGATCAAAGCACCTTTTGCTCAGTCAGTTGAGAGATGATTCAGAACTATTTGTTAAATCAATCTGACTCCACAAAGATCTGCAATGAAGTGAAAAAAATACATCAGAACTGATATTTACCCAATTGAGATGGCAAGTAAACATGTTAATTTTTGTTAAAACCTGCAAATATGATACCAACCTCCACATCTGGCAATGGGTCATAAGTTTTCTTTTCTCTTGTGTCAGACACCGTAATTCCACTAATTCTCTGGACACCGAGTTTAGTTGCAATCAGGTTCTGCACATATAGAACCCATAAATTACAAATGAAGCCAAAACATCAACAGAACACAACTTATGACAAGTAGTTGCAAATGGAGTAGCAGCGTCATCCATGAACAGAAATCCAACTTGTCCTCAGCGATTTAAACAAGGGAGAAGTAGAAAAAATAAGCATCAAATAATGCAATATCTTCCATTTGATAATCGATAGTAAACGATTGCATGTTGAAGTCCATGCTGAAGTCATAACTAATACAAAAAGACTGAAAATGTATGGTCTAGAATTTTCTTCATACCAGATGGAAATCAGTCGAACCGAATGCTTTCACCTGTGGTAATGCCTGTACACAAGTGTCAAATCTGTATTACGTATTGCAGTAAATCATAATTTTTATATGCTATATAAAAAAGAAAAAGCATTCTTTACAAATGTTTATTTATGTTACTGAGGTAATAATAATCTTATTAGAAGACAAACCAAAGCAACCCGAGTCATGCTTGAGGTTCAACATGGCACAAGGAGAAAGATAGAAAAAAATAACTTGCAACCATAATGTCTAAGAAAAAACCACTATCCCTTTATTTTGTGGGTTGATAGATCAGGTTGAAGTGATCCTCAGTTATCACGATGCAATTACATGGACTGACTTTCCATTACACCTTTAGCTTTAATATACAAATCTCATGTAGACTGACCAGATCACTTTAGATGCTACCAACCACATCTCCCTCTCCATCAAGGAGCTCTAAGAATGCAAGGTTCAAAACAACGCCTGCCAACAACCATTCACGTATACATGTTCTGTAGTGTGACATGTCACTTTAGCCACCGCCTACCACAAATCTCTCTTCACGAAGAAGTTCTAAGAATACAAGTTCAAGACCACTTCTCACTTATCAATAACCTACCTCTCTCTATGGAGGAAAGCTTTAGCTATGTATGCTGCCATAAAATGTTACAACAGTTTAAGATAAAATAAGCTAAAATAACGTTGGAAGTCAATTAAATCAAGTACCATAGTCTGAAGCCCATTAATCATAACACTCCCCGCCTCATGTGCACTGTTTTGTGATAACCAGACCTCAAATGGACCCAATTCTCTATCGGTATGGTTTGTGAGATTCAGATGTACCTGCAAAACAGTGATTACATTAATTAACTTACTAAAAGACTCCTTGAAGATGAAGCTGAAGACTAAGAAGCATAGGTAGAAACTCTAGGCAGGGAAAAAAACTTGATAGCAGCGGTCATAATTTTTGTCATTAGGATTTAAAGAAATTCTTAAAAAAGGTTTGTCGTAATGCAAAAAGAAACACATATAATAGTAAAACATACCGAAAAGGATCTATCCAAATTGATTAGAGATGGAATCTCCAGAATTTGCAACTCAATCTCCTTGCGACTGATTGGCTGAACAAGAGGAAAAGAAATCATAATGAGGTTTTTTTTTTTTGGTGAAAAACATCAAATCAGAACGAGTTTGATAATTCTTTTTAGCTTTTTGCATTTTTTGTTATTGAAATTTATGCAGATCTCAAACTTGCAAAATAAACAGAACATAGAGAAGCCAACATTGATTTTCCTTTTCCTTTTAGGAAAAAGAATAAAAATGAATTATTCGTTTCTGTATAGTACAGATTTCACAAAAGAGAACATGAAACTGAGTCTTCTAAAACTGTAAGAATGCAACTTACAGTGCCAAGAATATGCTGCGTTTGCAAGCGGCCAGGTTCACCCAAATTTGTACGCCATGTTATCTGAAGTTTACCAAGAACATTAGTCCCCTCTACCTTCACTTGTGCAGGACCAGGTGAAGACAATTTCAATTGATAAAGGTAATTGTGAATTCCCCCGCCAGATCTGATAAGAATAGGTGGCTTAAATATCTCGCTGCCAGTAAATAATATTATTAGTAAAGAAAAAAAAGATTATATTAGTTCAGTTAAAAAAAATCAAAGAGAAAAATAATCAGAACTCAAAGCATTGCACAGACAAGCTGTGAACAGTAAAAAAATCAAAATTATATATCCATGTGATATATCAGCTACTTACCCAGTTAATGAATTATCTGCAGGATGGAGTATTGTAGCACTCCAATGAGGAGCTGGTTCAAACTCAACTTGGTCCATGTAAATATTCAATTTTGTATGATTCTCTATGCAAGCCTCTAAATAGGTAGTTTCCTGAGATAGAAAAATTCAGCTATTACAGAAGGACGGAAGCCCAAGTTGACTAGCAACAGTTACAAATAATGATGCAGACTTAAATAGATGTTAACACAACGGTTCTTGTATTGGCTGCACTAGTTATAGATCAACAATTATAAAACCAAAAGAGGTACTCCAAACATGAGATGGTAGCTTTACATATTGCAGAAACTGAGTTGCAACAGAAAAACAAGCACATCAGACCTTGCTTTTAATGCTAAAAATGAGAAACAACAAAAAGAAAAAAAATAACAGAAGAAAACTCAGAGGCTGGGGTACATAATGGGGTGTCCTCCCCTCACACAATGCTCAGTGAAGGAGGGATAAAATACCGAGGTGGTAAAATATAACTATTAGCTTTAGGAATTTACTTGGAATCAGCTTCATTTATAAATCAAATTGTAATTTATACATGTCAAGCCATTTTAACCCGTTTATTTCTACAGTTTGCAATACAAATATATATATATATATATATATATACTTCTAGCAGCATGAGTATCTAGGCTTTATAAACTTACATTAGAGAATTAAAATCAATCTCAACCTACCTTGACAGTGCGGACCTGCACAACAGAGACAAAAACATTACAATTTTGAATGGGAAAATTAAAGTTAAAGCCAAGAGAGAGTCCCAAAGGACAAAGTAGGAGCAAAAAATGCCTCTGGAGCTAGCCAGGGGCAGCACATACATTAGATTTAACTTATTATCTTTCTTAAGGCAAGGTACGGCACCTTTGTCCTAACTGATAATGGGTTTGCAACGACAAACTTGAAAAACTGTGGAAGATATTTTCTTTCGCCATCACCATCATTGTACAACGCAGTGCAAACCAGCCTAAATTTTCACGAGACAAATAAAGGTAAAGTTAAGGGAAAATAAATTAATTGTCAAGTTAGGGGAAAATAAATTAATGAAAGAAACTAGAGGAGAAAGAAAAATCAATCAGCCGCTACATACGTATGAGCTCCAAGTTCCTTTACATCGTGTTCCACAATGAAGTCATAACGCCCGCCTGCACGTATGGATTCAACAGGTGATTTTGATGTATCCAAGAGGAGGATCCTCTGCCTCTCCGTTTGAATTTCAGCCTGCAAGAACACAAAGACTTCATGGTCTTTAGTATCAAATCAAACCACGTGTTTTTCAGTGTCAAAGTGTGTATGAACACCCAGGCAAAACCTCAGTCAGGCACCTATCTTGACATAGATGAAAATAAGTAAATAGAAAAAAAAAATTTAATACTCAAACAAGCTTAAGAAGAAGCACATAATTTGACCCTTTTGGTTTTCCATGCTAGTAATACAAAAGCCTAATCAAATTCAATTAAGATGGGGAAAGAACAAGTCTTAATGATAACTCTATGAAATCGAGTTATTTAGTCTCATTATTTGCATTAAAATAACTAAGTCTTAGAAATTTTTATTTAGATTTTATTTATGGTTAGTAGTTTTTAATTTAGTTTAATTTACTTTCCTTATATTTAAATGACTTAGTTATTTAACTATTTTTGTATTTTTGTAGGTCAAACCAAAAGTGCAACAACTTAACCAAGAAGCAAGGTGGACTTAGTTTGGCAACTTCCAAAAATAAATTATTTAAGCTACTTGCATGCCAAGTTTCTCCTTTTTAGGGTTTTGGCTATATATATGACCTTTTAGGTCAAAGATTTTGGGGAGTAGACTTTAGGTTTTTATTTTTTTAACCTAGTTTTTGAAGAGGAGAGGAGCCACCATAATATTCAAGAAGCTAGAGAGATTTGGAGAAGCTTGAAGACTGAATATCTGACCAATCTTAGTTTTCTTTTTCCCTTTACTCTTTTTATCTTTCTTGTATTATTTATGATGATGAAACTCCTTGGTTTTATATTTTATTTATTTATTATGAACTAGATCTGTTTTTTCTAGGGTCACAACACAATGGAACTCAACATGTAGTTGGATTATTTTAATTTCTTGTCTTGATATCTAATGATATTTGAGTTGTTTGTTTGATCTTATTCTTAATGCTTCTAATTACTTCATCACAAATTAGATTGATTTGGTAACCTTAATGAACTTGGAAAAGAGAATTTTGTGTTTAGACCTGGATTAAATAACATATCTTTCATATTCATTCATTATGATGAACTGGTCTGCATGTTAGATACGAATATAAGAGCATGTCATATGTAACCAAATTAGAGTCGAAGCCTAATAAGTTGTTCTTAATTTAAGTTGCATAGGCATATAGTAAATTGAGTAAGAGAGAGATTTTTATAAGACAATCGGAAGATACTTATAAAAAAAATTAAAACTCTAGGTTAACAACATATTGTCATTAATTAAGTTAACAGACTAAGGTTTTTTCAAATAAAGTGTTGAGATAAATTATAATCCTAGACTTTTATTATTTATTATTTGCTTCTTTATTATTATTATTATTATTAATTTAATTTATAATTTTTAGTTGTTTGTTAATAATATGTTATTTTAATTTTAGTACTTAACAAATTTTATATCAATTACTCATGGGATGGATATTTTACTTTATTACTATACTACTTTCTATGATACGGGCACTTGTATAGTGAAAACCGACAACGCCTAACAAACTACAAAAGAAAATATCAATTAATATTCAAATTTCCCTTTAGTTCTAAACACATTATCAATGCAAAAGGCAAACAGTTGATATCAGCTAAAACTTGCAGCAAATTCATCAAAAAAAAAACAACAACAGACTGACCTTAATAATAACGTCCCTAACTTCAAAATTAGAGTTGTTATTGATGCTAATATAGCTGCAGAATGTCTCTCCCAAATAAATCGCCCTATATTAATTCAAGCAGAAAATAAAGAAATAAAAAACCGAATTAAAAGAAATTAAAGAACTTTAACAAAAAAGAAAAGAGGGAAGTAGTGAGACCCGAAGGATTGGGGGAGGACGAGAAGGCCTGAGAATCCCATGGCATCAGATGGATGGTGGAGTAGGAATCTATTGCCGTAGGTCAGATCGGATGAGTCCAAAGACTTACTGACGTGGCTAGATAAGAGAGGAGGGAGGTTAGCGGCGGCAAGTGGATCGTCGAAGATGTCCTCGCCGACGAAGAGATCGGCGGGATCGATGCGGAAGGGAGGTTCGACGTGGAACGACGGCTTGCAAAGACGCATCACCCTGAACGCCAGGGAGTGCGTTCCTTGTTGCGTCGCGCTCATGGCTTAAACGATTTCCAGAATTTCGGGCAAATTGAGGCTTGAGAGACTGTCGGTAAGAGGGAAAGAAACGAAAGCAATGAAATGAACTCTCTGGGGTTTCTCAAGCTTCTGTTAGCGTTTGCCAGGCTCCCCGGGACACAGGAGTAGGGGGATCTGAAATCAGGAGTTTTGCGTATCCGAGAGACTCATCGTTTTGATCTAGACCTATTTAAAGTTTAGATTATTTGTTTGAGGTTAAAGGTTTATTTGATATTGAAAAAGATTTATTTAAAATTTAGATTCAAAAAATAAGCTTTAATAAAAGAAATTAAGTTCGATTAAAAAATAAATCAGACTTTGGATTTAACTTTTAAAGTTTGAATTCGACCCGACTCAATTCATTTTACTATTATATTATATATATTTTTATTTTATATTTTATGTATTATGTAATTTTTATCATATAAACAATATAACTATATAATATTATAGTTTAAACTTCAAAAATTAAGTTAAATTTTTTATATTTATAAACTTAATAAAAAAATTATTAAATTAATAAAAATTAAGTTTAAAAATATATATATTTTAAAATAAATTATAAAGAATATAATATAAGCAGGCTTAAACGGCCGTGGATTATCTATTTGTAAATATAGGCAGATTTAGATAAAATTCGAAACCCATATTTTGGGTCGAGCCGAGCTTGGACAAGTATATGTAATGTTAATATCATATTCAAGCCTGACCCGAATCTGACCTGGCCCGGCCCATGAGTAAGTCTATTGCTAACTAAGCCAAAAAATTTTTAATCCATATTATAATCGTGAAGTTTATTACATATAAATATATTTATAGGTTAAATAAATTTAAAATTTTAAAATTTAAACTCAAACTTAAATTTAATTCAATTCGAAAATCTTAATTTATTTTTTAAATATATTAAAATATAAAAAAATTTATGTTAATATTTATATATTTTTATAATTAAAATTAAATAAAAATATTGTTTAATTAAATAAATAATGATCCAAGTATGATAACAAAATATTATACTCCAATTCAAGCTAAACAAGACGATGCACCCTCGAACAAGTATTATATTCTATAATTATATAAATTTTTATTAATGACGCTCGTATATTTGTTTATTTCATTTATAATATTACTACTTCTCTTCTCAACTTTCTGGTTTTAGACTAGCATTAGTTTTTTTCTTTTTTAAGAAATAATAACTACAGAAAATTTTTTACAAAATAATATTATTGAGAGTAAGAAAAAATTATTTCAAATAGATAATATAATTATTTATAAAATAACAAATTATTTATTTACTGATAAATTAATATTTATTACTTAATTTACAAAAAAAAAAAATTATGTTCTCAATCTTTATGGTATTCTTTTACTAAAATATATGAATGATTTATAAATAAAAAATGATAAAGTCCATAATTAATATTTACATATAATAAAATTGAGATAAAAATTTTATAAATTTTATTCAACATAAGATTAAAAGTTTAATACCGTTTATAATAACATTTAAAAGTTTATTTGTTTATTGTTATATCATTAGGGTGATCAACTATCTGCTTCATCGCCCAAACAGTCATTTTAGACAGAAAGGTTACCAAGCTTCTCGATTATCACCAAAATATAAGGAGACATCGATTTGATCACTCAACAATAGCATGACTTTGGGGCTAACACATGCTTCCGAATGGTAGCCAATTGATAGGTCCAGTCACAAGGCACCATAGCCTGACAGCTAGCTCGGTGTTAACTGTCTTCTTATTGCATCATCTGACAACATGTCTCCCAACAATGCCTATAAAAGATAAGCAAGCCTAAAGTAAAGGCAGATCTTCCTCACTCTTAGCCTTCTCTATTACATTAACATCTAAGATTATAAATTGACTTAATCATCGGAAAGTGCATCGAAATACCAACTCTGACACTTATCTAATTCCTTTTGTATTGCAAAATTACGCTCAACCTCCCGAAAGAAAAGCATCAAAATTTATCATCTTTTAACTATATATTAATAATAAAATTTATGAATAAATTGATGTGAAGGGATAAATAATATTAATTTAATTAAAAAATTATTAAAATCTGTTTTTTTAAAAAATTATAACGATTATAATGTGGAGTGTTAATATTTTTTTAAACATATTATTTATTTAAAAAATTACAAAACAGAAACTTATGAAATAATCATCGCAAATGAACTACCGTTTAAAGTTAAAAAAGCCGTCCATAAAAACTATAGGACTTTAGCTTGTCAAATTTGTGGCCATCAAAGTAAGCCGATCTCCCACTGCAAATCCACTCCATATTAAGATTTAAATTGCGAAAATTCGATTGAACTAGTCGGTTCAATGGATTAATAATATATTAAAATTTTATTGAATTACTTAAAATTATTGAAACAATTAAAAATTAAAAACCAAAAAAAATGATAGAATCAGATTTTTTTTTTTCTTGAGAATTTTTAGAATTTGTTTAAGTTATATTTTTGTCTATTTTTTAAAATTTTTCTGATTTTTTTGTATTTTTAATTATTTTTATATTCTTAATTATTTAATATCAAAAGGTAGTTGAACTGATAATTAAATTGGCTAATCGGGAGCCAATGATTCAATTGGTTCGATCATTAATTCAGTTTTTTATTCTTTGATAGTAGATATGTTTTGGATGGTGTTACTTTTATTTTAATTGTAAATGTAATGGATGTAATTATAATTAATTATAATAAATATTAATTTAATAAAAATTACGTTGTAATTGCTATTTAAATCATTTTATCTTTACTTCTTTAAGATTTCCTTAGATAACTAAATCCCACATATTTGTTATTATCTCCATGGATTTTTTTATTTACTTTGTTATATTTCTATTAATATCATATGCCACTTGATGTTATAAAATTTATTGATATAATGATTGTCAAAATGTATTGTTATAAAGTATTATTCACTTTGGACCAGTACAAAAATTGTCTTTTGAGAAAAAAATGCCACAATAGGAGAAAAGTAGTCTTTGCTCTTATAAGACACAATCCAAATCCCTAGCTAATCAATACAAGATCATTGTCTCCCTCAACTTTAACTCTCGGTAAAAGTGTGGACCGTGTTTTTGCTAAGAGCTAGAACATAGCAAGAACGAGTACTCACAAACGACACTATTATTGATACAAGGATTATCGAACTACGTTAACTATTAGGCACTATACTTTTTATTTACGATGCACCTTCTTTTTAAAAGATAAAATCATAAAAATAATTTACATATTTTTTCAAAACAAAAAATATCTAATAACGAATACAATTTATAATCCTTATATCAAAAAATATATATTCTGTCCGAATTAGGTTATCTTGTTTTCAAACGTTGACTGAGAGGAAACGTCAATTTGGATTCAAGTGGACAAGCCTTGGAATTATTACAAGGAAAAAAAAAAGGTGCCATTGACTAGACTAACGTGAAAGTTTTCTTTTTTTATTATTGACTAAAAGAAAATTAATCAATGTAATATATACAAGCACCAAAAAGATTAAGAAAAAAAAAAACTTGAAAAGAAATTACACCAACCAAGTATAATAAATGGAATAAGGTCAGTCAAGGAATCCCCTAATGTCCCATTCCGCAGGTAAGCTAACAAGTGATAGGCTTCACATATAAAATAAATAATAATATATTTTGGTCTTTGCTCACCAAAATTTGATAACGTAACGACAATAAAACCAATGCTTTCTTGTTTCGTGACATACGGTTAAAAGAATAACCTCCACAGCTTTCGATTGGAACACAGCGACTATTAAGATTTTTATATTTATATATATTGATTTTATTAGTTTTATTAATCAATATCAGTCAATATCAATCCTTATTGATTAATACAAAATTTTATTTTTTTATTTTTTATTTATTTAATTTACAAATTATTTTTTATTTTTATCATTTTTATTTTTATATACATTTAAAAATAAAATATATTAATTAAATTAAACTATTAAATTTAATTAATAATAATTTATTATATTTTAAAATAGTGTTATACTTATTTATTTAATGATTAAAATTTTAAAATTTAATATTTAAATATAAAAATATATATGTATAATGAGAGTATATTTGTCTGTTTATATAATATATATTATATTAAGAAATTTGAAAAAATATATGAAAAAATAAAGGCAAACCTAAAAGTTACGCTATATCAAAACTAGTATGTACCAATATTACAAGAAAAATAATATATTTATTGATATGATATTGACTATTTTTGGTATAAAAAAAGATATTAACTACTTTAATTTTACATTTAATTTTTTTATTTAAAATTAGTTATAGCTCCGTAATAAAAAAAATAAGATTTAAATACATATATATCGAGTCTAATATATTTTTTAAAAATAATTTTATAAATCAATTAAAATTAAACTTTAATCTTTTTTATTCAAATTTTGATTATGATTGATAATTATAATTTTTTATTGAACTTATTAATTCTTATTAACTATCATTGACCAGCCGGAGCCTCGTGATCCAGATTATCGACCTAGTCCTGCCGAAATTGCAACAGTTTTTCCATCTTTTTTTACAATTATTCCATCATTAATTTGGAGGAGCTGCTGACTATAGTACGGCAGCTCATGTTGTCCTCCCTTTGGGGTGGTTAAACATTGACGTATCGGTTTGTGTAATTTTTTTTATTATAATTATATTTAAAATGTTATGTATTTATATAATTATTTTAATATATTAATAATTTATATTATATAAATTATAATATATATTTATATTTATATTTATATTATATTTTAATTATTATCGTATAATTATATTATATTTAAAATAATTAAATTTAATTAATCTTGAATGGTCAATGTGAGGGTCAAAGTTAAAACTATAGTTCTAGGGATTTTCTTTTTACTTAAATTGATTTGTTCAATTAATCACGTTGTACGCGTTTACTTTACAGTTGGTTAAGACTTAAAGAGGGAATTTATTAGTTTAAAATTCATTCTTATCTTACAAATTTATTAAAAAAAAAATGTAGTGATAGTCATTGTTGAACTACATGTGTTAGTTTATTTGGTAAAAGCCGAAAAAACTCGACTGTCTTTACTTTGAGATCAGATTAAGTAAATAATTAAAATGCGAAAAAATATAATTAAAATAAATATAAAATATAATATTATTATAAATATTTTAAAATTTATATAATAAAAATTATTAATATAATATAATTTATATTATTTTAAAAATTATTGTGATATGTAAAATATAAAAATACAATAAAAACACACACATCAATAAATCTATTTTGAGATGGATAGCATGGAAAGCCAGCTAATCAAAACCGTCACTTTTCTTTTTAGTTGAAAAATTGGCTTAGGTTTTAGGGAATTATTGGACCCACAGCTTTTAATTTCTACCAGAAATTAGAAAATTAAGAGATAAAACAAAGCTTGGACAATTGACATTAGACCGTATGATGCAAGAAAAATAAAACACAAATCAATTCACACCAAAAATCGGTATATATATGGAACTTTTAGTTATAGGAGCTTTTACCATTAAAATTTGAAATTTTGATTTATAAATTTTTGAATCAAAATGTTGAAAAAATATTTTGGCATTATTTACATAAAAATTAATAATTTTTTTAATTGGAAAACCAATTTTCTTATACTTTATATTTTATATTTATATGCAGATATTTGTTTATAGGAAATTGTTGAGAAAAACCAAAGTAATTTATAGGAAATGTTCAATCATTATTGACCTCATTTTTATATAGATATTTGTTCCATGAGGTTGCAAGGATTGAGATGGTTTAAATTATTGTTTAATTAATAAAAAATATTTTTATTTAAATTTAATTATAAATATTAATATAAAATAAGATTTTAATATTCTTTTAAATAGTGAAATAAACTTTTAAGATGATCCGATTTAGATCTAAATAAAGAAACACAAAAATTTTTAAGCTTTGACCCAATTCAGTTGTAAATAACTCTGAATCCACAAATATTCAACTATATTTATAAAAATTTAAGTTAACTTAAATTATTATTTAAATAATTTATTTAAATTTAATTATAAATAATATTATTTTAAATAATAAAATGAAATTTGGAGTTATTCCGATTCAAAGCTGGATAAGAAAAAAAAATTCAGATTGGAATGCCTTGAATCCACAATTATTCAACCATATTAGAGGAGGTTTTGGGGGGGGGGGTTCTAAGCTTTCGGATCGATTAAGATTATGATAATCATTTGAAGGAAAAAGAAAGAAAAAAGAAAAAACGATGTTTGATCAAAATCATTCTTTAATGTAATAATAATTAGAATTTGAATAACTCAGTTCAAAAGTCTTAAGATTTTAATTGATAAAGAATTTATAGGGAAAACAAATAACATGAAACAATCAATCCTTATCATATAATTCAAACGTTGATAACATTTTCAAGAATATTAAATTTTTCACCACTTTTGTCTATACTTTTTGTTTTTTTTTTTTTGTCTTAATGTAACAATAAATTATTGATTTAATTTTAATATTTTATTTTATGAATAAGTTGATTTATTCATACAAGTGTGAAAATATAAAAATAAAAGAAGGGTTGTTAAACAAAAAGAAATATAATAAATAAACAAATAAAAAATGACTTAGATAGCTATTCAAAATAGACTTGTCACCTCTAGGACCGAGAAAAAAATGGAGAAGAAAAATTAATTCAAATCGTAGTATTTGATTTAATTTTGATTCGATTTAGTTTGATCTATAAGTTAATAAATTATAACTATTTGAATTAAATAAAAACTTTAAAATGCTATAATTTTTTTTATTTAAACAACCGATGTGATTATATATAGTATTAAACTCAATTTCGATTTGATTTTTGAAAGTTTCGAACATCGTACATTAATTATAATTTTTTTAAAAATTAAATCAAACTGTTTTCAGTTCTTAGTCAATAAATTATGATTTAAATGAAATATCAATTTTAACTTTCATTAATCAATAAAATATGTATATTAATATAATAATATATTTTTAATATTTTAATAAATTTTAAGTAATAATGATTCCAAAAGCAAGTAATTAAAGGGCAATGAACCAAAATAATTGAAAAATAATTACTACTATAATAATATAGTAAAAAGAAAAGTATGCAAAATTAGGCGGCCAAATTATAGAGGGAAAAATAAAATAAAGGTCGTTTTCTTTGTTGAAGAGACTGGGAGCAGTGGGAATGCGGCAAAAATGCCGCAGGAAAATAAAACCAAAAAAAAAAGAAAAATCTAAAATTACATAATTGAATAAAATGTATGACTCTCTCAAATCTTCTTAAACCCAATCCAACTGTCACAGTTTTTAACTTAAATTCAGCCAAAAACAAGTTTAATTTTTCTTTTCGAAGCTGCTACCTTCTCTTATATCTTACCGTAAGGTAATTAAATTTTATTTTGTGGTATTTTTTTGGATTTTTATTTTATTTTATTTTTTTTGAATGGTTTGACTTTGTCGACATGGTGATGATGAGTTGTTAGTTGTGATTTTAGCTTGATTTTTGAAGTAATCAAACTTCGTTTAAGTTAACGCTGCTTCTTTTTGTTTGTTTGTTTGTTGATGATTTGATCTGAATATAGATGCAATGGGAGCTTTTCGTAAGTTTTAACACTTCGATACTTATTTTTATGATTTTTGGTGGTAATTAAAAAAAATAAAGGTGTAAATGATGTGATTTTGGGGGAGGCTGGTAGTGAGATATTGCGGAGAAAAGCTATGAGTTGCGGTTGTTTTGGTGGATCAGTTGTTCGACGGAAACGGAGGAGTACCGCCCAGGCCACCGACGGTATAGACGGTGAGGATTCTCCTTGAACTTTGAAAACTATTTTCTTTTAAGAATTTTTTTTTTTTTAAATCTTAGAACTCTTAGAGTCATTAAATTTGGATTTATTGCGTGTTCAAGGATTGTGCTTTGGTTTGTTCTATAAAATTATTGTTATTCTTCAATTTTTTTGTCTACGTTGCTCGGATTCAGAGGTGATTGTCGGATGTGAGTCTGTGTTCGAGCAAGTTTTTCATATATTTGGAAGATCATATCCCGTACTCAACTTTGAATATGTGTTGGACATAAGTTTTCAATACAATTATTTAAAAAAAAATGAAGACTCGGAATAACGCAGATTTTTTTGTCATTGGCAGAGCAATTGCTGCAGAGAGTCAACCATTTCTCATACAATGAATTAAGATCAGCCACAGATGATTTTCATTCAAGCAATAAAATAGGACGTGGAGGTTTCGGAACCGTTTACAAGGTACTTTAAATTTACTTATATATGTTTACTTTATCTAATTAAATTATACTGAATAGAATCAACATGTTAATCCATGCTGCTCCGACTCTTTACTTTTTTGAAGTGTCCGTGCCCGATATATATTGGATATGGGTACGGGGATATACCCTCCAAAGATCCTCCAATACATGGAAAAACTTGGACAAATTGAACATATTCGTATCGGACACTCAAATCCGAGTCTGAGAAACATGGATGTTAATTGATTAATGAAAACTCGAAAAATTTAATGCTGGGATGATTGAAGCAACTGTTTTAGCTTCTTATGCTTTTGGTCTTCATCTTATTTCTTGGCTTAAAATTGATTTGATAACATTAGCACTGCTTCTTTTAATTTGAATCAAGGTTCACCAATTGTTTATATTATGATTTAAAACTGATTGCATAAAAGATTGAGAAGGTCTGAAAACTTAGATGAACTAGCAGAAATTTTGCTTTGAGTTTCAACTTTCAATGGTGGCATACTAGAACTAGAGCCTTGCTAGAACCAGAGGATCAAGGATCCTTAAGCCCAAACGCAATTTCCTTAGATTTGGTTCCTTTATTAGGAGATTCTAAGCAACATTCTAGCATTCACTTATAAGTCAAAACTTGGTGTTGAGAGAGAACTTGTTTTTTTTTTTTTTTTGTTTAAAACGGAATACTAACTAATAATATACGTTGCTAGGGAATTCTAAAAGATGGAACTGAAGTTGCTGTGAAGACACTTGCTGCCCAATCAAAGCAGGGAGCTCGTGAATTTTTGACGGAGATCAATACCATATCGAATGTCAAGCATCCAAACCTTGTTGAGCTGATCGGGTGTTGTGTTCAAGAAACAAATCGGATCTTGGTCTATGAATATGTAGAAAATAAGAGTCTTGATAAAGTTTTACTCGGTAAGATGGTCTGAAGTTTTTGTTTGAATAATGACCTACCCCAGGGCTTAACCTAATTGGTATCTACCCGCTTCCCCCAAAGAGGTCGACAGTTTAAATAACTGCAGTCACAAAATGTTATAAGATATGTACACTTTTTTTTTTTCCTTTTAATGTCAGGGGAAAACTCAAATATCATTTTGAATTCCTTGCTTTTGCAGATCAAAGGAGTACAAATGTCAAACTGGACTGGACCAAAAGATCCACTATTTGCATGGGTATTGCTAGGGGTCTTGCTTTCCTTCATGAAGAACTTGTACCGCGTATCGTTCATAGAGACATCAAATCTAGTAACATACTTCTTGACAAAGACTTTAACCCGAAAATTGGAGATTTTGGGTTGGCTAAACTTTTTCCGGATAATATCACTCATATTAGCACTAGAATAGCGGGAACAACGTATGTCACTGCTTCTTCTTCGCTCCTGTTCAGCATTAGAGTATTTTTTTTTTTCCTGCTCTGTTCTGCTTTGAGGGTTTTTTTGTGCTGTCATAGAGTATAGACTTCTTCAAGAAAGTATGCAGTAGGTATAAAGATCAATCCCAATCTACTTACGGATTGTCTTTGAAATTGAAGATGCATTCATAGATTGATGTTTAATTTGCACACTTTTGGCAGCTCAAAAGAGATAGCAAGTTTGTATAATCAGCATTAGGTACACTTGAACAAATCCTTTCTGAAAAATGACAAATAATGTAAACATGCTAAAGCTGAAGAAAAGCTTATAGTTAGTAAGAGCATAGGATTTGCGTTTTATTTATACGGTTTCTTTAGTGAGCATACTGTAGGCATGTAGCTGAATTCATGCATAGATATCGAAGAAGATAAACTATAGCAAGAAGTCGGAAAAGATGAGCTAAGTGCATGCTTTATCCAAATTTTCGAACTAGGGATAATCTGCATTTCAGCCACTGAATGCGTGAAGAAAGCGCTTTCACAAGAGATGGGACTTGACCTTGAAGTTTTTGTTTCTGAATGAACCCAAAGTTCTAAAATCAATTTTATATAATGAGTGAAAAGAAAATGTAATGACTTATGGTTACTTGGCTTTATGCAGTGGTTATTTGGCCCCGGAATATGCCTTGGGTGGTCAGTTAACCATGAAGGCTGATGTTTATAGTTTCGGTGTCCTTGTACTCGAAATAATTAGTGGCAGAAGCAGCTCCAATTCAAGCTGGGGTGGCATGGAGAAGTTACTCTTGGAATGGGTAAGCATTTATTTTTATGAGACTTCCACAATTTTCCACACTGCTATATAATTCTTGAACATGTTCAGCACAATATCCTTTCATTCAATATTAAAATAACATATCTCGTCGTTTGCTTTAATAGGCATGGCAACTCTATGAAGAAGGCAAACTCCTTGAGCTCGTGGATCCGGAGCTCGGAGAATTCCCGGAAGAAGAAGTCATAAGGTACATGAAAGTAGCCTTTTTTTGCACCCAGGCAGCAGCCAACCGAAGGCCCTTAATGAGCCAAGTACTCGAAATGCTCACGAGAAACATTCGGATCAATGAGAAAGTACTCACAGCTCCGGGATTCTTTCAAGATGGAGTGGCATCTTCGAGTAAAAAATCAACTGCATTGACCGCTGAATCGACCAGCTATCAGATGAGTTCTGTTCCTGTTACAATTACTCAGATTATCCCCAGGTGAAGAAGATTCAAAGTGTTCATTTTATCCTTTTTATTGGCTATACATGAAGCCTCGATAGCATGGCATTGGCAAGAGGGCACGAAGTTTACTCTTTTCTTTTCTTTTTTTTCTTTTGACATGGAAAAAAAAAAAGTTAAAAAGCCCAGTTTTGGCGCAATCTATCCCCTTTTAGTTTTAGTTATGTAATTTTGCAATTTTTCTTGTTTTATTTGTTAATGATTATTATTATTATTATTTTTTTTTTAAAAATTAATACGAAAGAAAGGTTAATGTTAGAGGAAGGGGTTTTTTTTCCTTTTGGTATAAAAGAATAACCTAATTTGAGAATTAGGAAATAATTTGATAATAAGAAAAAAAATTATATATTTTGAAGATTCTAATTTTAAATTCATTTAATGTTATTTTTTGAAGTTGATTGTACAAATTAATTAAATTAAATATTTGATTGAACGTTTTGCGCTTATTCATCAAATTCTAACTTTTTTTATCTTAAATTTAATTCAAATTCGTTAAACAAACAAATAACCATGGCTCCCTAACAAATTTAATCTTCATAATTATCTTTTTCTTTCTATTCCAGCTCCCTTGAACAATTCTGAAATCCATTCTTTCTCTCCCCTCCGTTTCTCC
>JBBYHK010000003.1:7692283-7706336 GCA_038382065.1 Adansonia grandidieri
TAATCTACAATAGATTAAGTTAATTTTATTTTTTTAAAATTATATTTAAACAAAATGACCTCTTTTATTAATTTCAATAGATAAAATATTGGAATTGAACTTTTAATTTTTATCTAAGATTATCAAAATACTATAAAATATTATTAAAATTAATAATTTTCAAGATTCAATATTCACTACTATCAAATAATATAATTGTATTTAATACTTAATTTTCAATAATACATTAAATACTTTTTACAATACAAATTCATTAATTATAAATTTAGTATTTAATTTTTTAACAATTAATTCAGCTCTTAATTTTTTAACAATTAATTTTTTCAATTTATCAAACATACCCTTAATATTTTGGTTATTTTGGACTATTCAAAGCCCATATTTGAAGGCTTGAGCCCATAGTTGAGGCCCAGGGAAAGCAAAAGTTGAAGACATTCCGACCCAAAGTTCCAACTGCCAAGCACCTGACCTGACCCTAAATCTCACACTTTGAATGACCAAACTACCCTCTCATTAACCCTTTTATCGGGGGTAATTTCCCTACATTTGTTGTCCTAAAATTAGGACCAAACCGGACCCAAAGCAAAATCCCACCCGACCTACATCTCTCTCTCTCTCTCGTATTTGTTAAAACCAGTCTCTTCTTTTCTCTCAGCTCACCATCCAAGAAAGAGAGCTCTTCATTTCGTTTCAAAATCTTGAATTCTCGAAAATTGTTCTCTTTCTTTGCCCAAAATACCCTTACCTGTCTTTTCAATGCCAAATCCAAGGTAACGCCGCCAGAAAGAAAACCCAGACTCTCAAGCCATGATCGTTCGAACCTACGGTCGCCGCAACCGTGGTTTAACCAGGACATTCTCCGACTCCCTGAACGACGACCTCTCCGACTCCCCTCCCTTGTCCCAAGAAACGGTGCCGTCTCAAGACATCTACAACTTCCCTTTTACTGCCACTCAGGAATCCTCTTCCTTCTGGCCATCCTCTCAAGATTTCAAGGACGATGACGACAACAAGAACCGAAAAACGTCCGTTAAAGCAACCCGAAGTGGCTTCGAATTTGACGATTCGAGGAATGGCTGCGTGAGAAGATCCAAGAAACAGAAGCAAAGCCAGGGCAAGAACGAGGTAGGGTATTCTTCTACGCCCTGGATTCCGCCTACTTCGAGTCTGATGGAGGCTCAAGAATTCGGGGAAATGATGGAGCACGTTGACGAGGTTAATTTCGCCCTTGATGGGTTGAAGAGAGGCCAGCCAGTGAGGATCAGAAGAGCGAGTCTTTTGTCTTTGCTTTCAATTTCCGCCACGGCCCACCAGAGGAGACTTTTGAGAACTCATGGGTGTGTTAAATTCTTGTTGGGTTTTTAGTTTTAAGGTTCTTTGGTTGAAATTTATTTATAAAGGCATCTGGGTAGTGTTAATTTTCGATGGATTTTTTAAATTTGAATGTAGATTCGTTTATGGAAATAATTTGATTGATTCAAACGGATTAAGGTGCGTTTTGCTTCTTTTTGACCTTTTGTTTAGGCTCTTAGGGATATACGGATCAGTTATTTTAGGAAGAGTTCGAAGATTTAAATTCCCTTCAGTGGATCTCTAGACTTTAAGCATATTTGAAATTTTGAATTCCCTTCCGAGACTCTCTAGACTCTTAAGTATATTTGGCCTTTTCGATGTAGTGAAAGCGAAATGTCTCAAAAGTTTTGGGTCTTTGATGAAGGGCTAGTTTATTAGAAAATTTTAAAGATAGTTGGCGGTTTTGCATTCTTAAGACTAGAAACAAGTTTGTGATGATAGATAGTTTTCTCATTCTATTTTGGGGGCTATGTAAGTTATTGATGTTTTTGATCGTCTGTGGATGAAATTTGACTTTGAAATTAATTTAAACTTGTCCATTGGTCGTTAATTTATGAATCTAGTAGTATTAAGAATGTTAATTCCATTATGTTTTTACTACACTTTTTCTTTCTAGAATCTGGTACACCAACTTTGTGAGTTTTTTCCCCTAAAAAATAAGGTAGGATTCTTTGGAGTGAGTAGTTTTCTAAATTAAAAGACAAAAGCATTGTTAATTTTATTTTCATTTCTGAGTAATTTTTTTTTAACTCTTACTTGACTGGTGACAACAACTCAATCACACACTTTATTTTTGGTATGTATGTCATTGACTGCACCAAGATCTCAAGCAGTGTAAGGTTGAGGGAGAAGATATATAAGACTAATGTCTTAATAAATCTGTTGAGGAAGCAATGCAATTAATTTCTTTTGTAGTCTTCTTTGACTATATTCCAATTTCAGTAATATTTCAAAGCTTTCTTGTTATTTGTTGCTAATATATGACTGATATATAACTGAATTTGAATTAAGTAAAGATTGTGTGATTGATTCATTTAGAAACATACCTGTAAAGATCCTAGGGATGATGGGGGCATTTAATTAGCTTATCATCTCTTTGAGACCATCATCTAATCTTTGAACTCTCTTAACTTCTTTGTAAGGATCAGGGTTTGTGTCTTAGTTTCCAAAATCTGTCTGAGAAAGTAGCATGTGGTACTTTGGCGTATGAGGCCACCCATGATAGGATCTGCTATCCTTGGAATTTGTTAATTGTCTCTTTTTAGGGATTGTCAATTGACCTCTTCAGCTTATTTAATTTTCTGAATTTATAAATCAAGTAACTGGTGCAGTACTTGTTTCACACTAAAAGAATAATATAGATAAAAGATTCAGTGGTATTCGTGAGTAGTATTTTCTCTCTTTAAACCAAGCATATTCAGGGAAATTCTATTGTCTTCTGGAAGGAAGAATTTTACTGTGATTCACATTGATGTCCTTACACTGGATTCGCAAATATGTTCCTTTCAGGATGGCAAAGACAATAATTGACGCTATTTTGGGGCTTAACTTTGATGACATCCCAAGCAACCTGGCTGCTGTGGCCCTTTTCTATGTCTTGACCAATGATGTAAGTTTTTCAGCATTTGAATTTGCACTTCAGTGACTATTTATTAATCTATATGTAATTGCTGCTTAATAGTTGAGGATTTTATGCGCACATAGGATTCTTGTGTGAAAATGCGGATCCAGGACTAAAATGAAAGTTAACAATGAAGAACCCCATACCTATTAGTACTATTATTTCTGCACAAGCAGACTTTGTAAATGTGGGTCTTTTGGTGCCATCTTACATGTACTGCTATGTCATAACTGGTTACATTAAAGGTGGATGTTAATCTGTCCTGCCACACATTACCTTCATCTTCAGTTCAATTTTATTCTTACTGTGAGAGAAAAATGTCAACTTGTTTATTTATTTTAAAATTCAGATGTCAGGAAATCCACGATTATATGCCTGAAGAGAAATATTTATTTAATATCAATGCATTATATCAGATACTGTTTATGCATCAAAATTTAGGAGTTGTAGCTTTTATGGTTTTTATTTGTTTGCATCAATTTTCTTAAATCAATATTTGCATGTAGTTGAATCAAATGTTCTAAACATGTCAATTACAATATCCATCAAGGTTTTTGTGAATTTATTGTGTCAGGGTCAAGATGAGCATCTCCTGGAATCACCTTCTTGCATTGGGTTTCTAATTAAAATTTTAAAGCCAGTTTCCCCCACTGCTAAAGAAAAGAAAACAGAGAAAGTGAGCTTTAAGCTTTTGGCATTATGCAAGAATTCTGACGTCTCACAGGATACAACTAAAGTGTTGGATTCAAGCTCTGCTGCCATTATTTCCAAGGTTGAGGAAATTCTTGTCAGTTGCAAAGAAATGAAGTCAAGTTGTGGGGATGATAGTGGCTTAAGAAGGCCAGAGTTAAGTCCAAAATGGATAGCTTTGTTGACAATGGAGAAAGCTTGTTTGTCTAAAATTTCTCTTGAAGGTATCTAATGGAAATATCTGAGATTTTCAAGTACTTATTTATAGATTGTCTTATTGGAACTGTAATGATAGCTCAATATAGACTCTAAAAACGACCACATATGTAAATATAAATACATATTCATAAATTCAGGTAATTTTTTTCGCTCCTTGCTGATTGCTTTTCTATTTTTGTGCATTGGTATCATTCACCTAGATGCAACCGGTACAGTAAGGAAAACTGGGGGTAATTTCAAGGAGAAACTAAGAGAGCTGGGAGGACTTGATGCTGTCTTTGAAGTGGCAATGGAGTGCCATTCTGTTATGGAGGTGTGAGCTTGTATGTTAATATCTATGTTGATATCTAATTTCTGTTCTTTAGCATTTCAACTGAAAGAGATTTAAAAATACTGCTTTAAGATTTGAATCTTCATGGTTCCACCTCTTACATTTACATGAAGTCATTCACTGGGAATTAGCAATTTTTGATAAATATCTATTATAAATTATTCGTTGGTGACATATAATGCATGAACTTCTCTGCAGGGTTGGGTGGAGCAGACTTTATCTTCTCCTCTTACAGAAGATAAAAAGGATGTGCAGACCCTCTTGCTGCTTTCAAAATGTTTGAAAATCATGGAAAATGCTGCATTCCTTAGTAGTGACAATCAGGTACTTAAGTTGTGATTTTCAGTTATTTTGTTTTTCATTTTCTTTTTACACAGTTTGTATAACTAAACTGCTACTTATATTAAGCTGTCAAGAAGACTCTAAATGTTTTTCTTTACTTTTATTTTAGAGTCATCTGCTAGAAATGAAAGGGAAATTGAACTCTCGTGGTTCTCCGCTGTCTTTTACAAAGCTTGTTATAAGTGTAATCAAGATTCTCTCAGGTTACCGATGTTGCAATTACTATTTCAAAATGTCTTCGCTTTTCTTTTCTTTATTGTCTTTTTATCTTTTGAAAGATTTATTGGATTGTGATTTACCAATTTCATTGTTTCCAGGGCTTTATTGTAAGAGTTCTTCTGCATCATCCGGTCCTGAAAGGGCTTGTAGTATATCTAAAGCGATGGGTAATGTTGATGAATTTGCTCTAACTGCAGATTGTAAAGGTATTGGGCAGTCTGATATCATTGAATAAAATATATCTTTCTAGTGGCTGCTGGTGGACTTGATTGATTCTCTTTAATTTTGCAGTGGATAGACATGATGTTATCTCCATCAGTTCATCTGAAAAATCCTCTAGCATGGAGTGGTCCTTCTCTGAAAAGATATTCAATACATCTCAGAATGATCCAGGGTCCTCCACTCATTGGTTGGGTCGTTCTGTACCCAGTTTTCAAACTGCAGCTGCATCAACAAATGATAGTTGTTTACTGAAGAGGAGAATCCATTCTTCCTTGTCCAGCTCATGTAGTGGGAAATTAGGAAGTTCATATGATGAAATACCAATAACAAGCAATGGGTCAGGGACTCTTTCTGAGAGACCTGATGGTACAAAGGATGGCAAATGGCAACTTTTAGAGGATAGTCAGGATCCTTTTGCATTTGATGAAGATGATTTTGTGCCTTCCAAGTGGGACTTACTATCCGGGAGAAAAAACACATCCCAAACAAAAAAACATGGGAAACTTGGGCCAAGAAATAGAGAAATCCAAGATGAGCATCAATGCCAATTTACAATGAGCCAACAGGAATCAAGTAATGGGGAAGTTTTCCAGGGAAAATCAATCAATGAAGAATATAATCATTCTAGTTCAACTTCTGGTTCTCAAAGTGCCGAGGAAGAATATCCCGGCCTTCTTTCAGACTGCCTTCTTGCTGCTGTCAAGGTACTCCTGAATATGTAGTTCACATTTCATCAAACCTTTGCAGTGCTTGTTTTTGGATCAAAGCGTTATTATATGTATCGTTACAAGGAGTTAAAAGAAAGTTACCTGTTGTATGTGTTCTGCTTTTTGAATCCTTAAATGTTATTGATTGGATTGACTGTTTCTCTGCAGTGTTATGGGCAGTATAAAACTGGCTTTGCTGTGTAGAACATCTTGATATCCTGTATGTTTTCTCTTAGACTAGTGGTTTATTTGATCAAATAAGGGGGGTGTTATCTTGGCAGGTTTTGATGAATTTAACAAATGACAACCCACTCGGCTGTCAGCAAATTGCTGCTTCTGGGGCCCTAGAGACCTTGTCTACAGTGATTGCTAGTCACTTCCCTTCATTCTGCTCATATTTGCCTCGCATCAGTGGAATGGAAGAGAATTCTCTTAGTGTAGAACTTGACAACAGGAATGACAGACCTCTGACTGATCCAGAGTTGGATTTCCTTGTAGCTATACTGGGTCTGCTTGTGAACCTAGTAGAGAAGGATGAACATAACAGGTTGATGTACAAAGCAGAATAGAGGTCTTCTTATGTCTTTATATAATCATAGCCACAGGCACATAACAATTACATGTCATGCTTCTATGTAGATCACGGCTTGCAGCAGCATCTGTTTCTGTGCCAAATTCGGAAGGGTTAAGAGAGGAGGGTCGCATGGCTGTGATTCCACTACTATGTGCCATCTTTCTTGCTAACCAAGGAGAAGATGATGCTATTGGAGAAGTTCTGCCTTGGGTGAGGAACCACAAACCAACCCCCCTCCCCCCCCCTCCCCCCAGTTGTCTTCATTTATTCTTTTTGATGGCTTTGAGCACTTTCTATGCTAGTGGGATTGAAGAATTTATCAATAGTGACGTGGCTTAAATCTTTGTTGTATTGGATTATACAGAATGATGAGGCTGCTATGGTACAAGAAGAGAAAGAAGCAGAGAAGATGATTTTAGAAGCATACGCAGCCCTACTGCTAGCATTTCTTTCTACTGAAAGGTTGGTGTTGCTGATATATTTTCCGGTGCCCTGTTTTATGTTTTCTTGCTAAACTGTTTTTCCACTTTGTTGTTGACAGTAAGAGCACACGTAATGCAATTGCTGATTGTCTCCCAAATCGTAGCCTATCAATTCTGGTACCTGTGTTGGAGAGATTTGTGGTATGTCTTTAATCTAAGTACCATTTAATAATTGAAATTAGCATCTATATAGCAGTAGGTTGACATCATTTGAGAGTTGATTGTAATTCAATTCATCATGAGCAAGATAAATTGGACATTGGCCAAAAGTTTAGGGCTGGAATTTTGACTATAGGGTTTCTTAGTTGGTCATGTTCATCGTTGCTTCATGGTTTGATACTATGTTACTTAGAAGTAAGTTTTGGATAAGGGTATGCGTATGGCACTACTATCCTTTTTTCTTTAGTAGTTTTTTCATATATTTAGAGGATCATATCCTTGTACCCTTATCCAAATATGTGTCGGATATAAATGTCAAACACATGTACTTCAAGAAAAATGAAGAGTCAGAGTAACGTAGGTTGATATGCCCATCCATTGACTGGGAAGTAATTTATTGCATTTAGGCCTTAGAATTATGAACGTATTGGTCAACTTTGGAAAATATTTATGCAATTCCATAATCTGTAAACTTTTCTTTTCTCCTCGTGCAGGCATTTCATTTTACATTAAACATGATTTCTTCAGAGACTCATAGAGCTGTGAGTGAAGTGATTGAGTCATGTAGGATACCGTAAGAACTAATGAAATAATTTGTACAGCCTTGTCTTCGATTTTAGATTAGATGTTTGTTATCGCGCAAGCCGTTGCCCACGAGGATGGGAGTGGGCAGCACACTGTATCGAACCAACCCACAGACCTCTGTTATAGTCATTGATCCGTTTGTTTGTTTTTACACTCACAGTTTTCCCACTTATGTTTTTCCTTTTCATTGACAGTATTATTCTTTGTAGCACTATTACATCTTGATGCAGGCCAGGACTCAGTGTACATGAAAGTGAAAGTATAATCAAGAAGTTTTCCACTGCCTTGTGTATGTAAATATTCAGTTGCGTATATATGTATTTTTAATTTTTTACTTTGCTAATATTTCTCCACTTAAAGGAATCAAGCATTCAGGTCTGTTGAACATTTTTGGCTTTGGCTAGTGTCTTCTGCTGCTCTATTATGCTAATATACTAGGTTACACGGATTGAGGTGTATGTTACTGAGATTTAAGTATAAGTATCTGATATAGGTATGTGTCTAATATGAGTATGTTTAATTTTTTTAAAGGTTTTTCATTTATTTAGAGGATTGTTGAAGGGTCATATTCCAAATTCATTTTTGGATATCCATAATGTATAGGTGGATGTGAGTACTTAAAGAAAAATAAAGAGTCTGACAACTGTTGACATTCAAACAAACTAGACTCCAATACTCAAATTCCTTGAGAATAGTTGCTATTTTGGTTTTTTGAAAGTATGAGAACACATTTTTCTGAGCGTGGTGGGATTTCAAATTTAAGACTTGCTTGTTCATTTTCGAAAATGGCCCTTTCACGTACTTGATCGCACATGCTTGTTGAGAAAGTTGACTATAAGCTGATTCACCATGTCTGGGAACTGTTCTTGCATGAAATGTGTTCCATCCGGTAAGAACTCTATCTCCAATTCGCTCACATATTCTCTTGCTTTTCCTCTAGTTATATAGTCTTCAATGCCTGGGAAGTTGAGGAAATAGTCCTTTTCACCCACAAGTAGAAGCACCGGAACCTCCACTTTTGGATTTTCTATGCTGAATTCCACTCGCAGTCCCCTGCATGAATACACAACTTGGGGTATTTCACTAAACTTCTTTTAGGTAAAAATGAAGGCTATGGTATTCATTTAGATCTGTCCATTGTTTAGGTGGTATTTTAGCCCAGATTTTTCAAACTCGTTGTTCAAGTTTGGCTCGGACTTGGCTTGAGCTGGCCTGATGGTTCGTTTAATTAGGAAATAATAATTCGGATTTGATCAAGTCGAATTCGTAAAATATTTGTTTAAGGCCTGACTCGACGCTTTAAAAGGTCTTATTTGTTCATCAAGAGAGATAATAGAACAAACTGACGAACATTGTACTCAAAACAGTTGGAAACCTTACGTGTAGGGGACTTGCATTGGAGAACCGAATCCAGATGTTTCATATGCTTTAACATACATTGTGAAATCTTTATCGTTTAACCATGGTGGAAGAGGTGTAGATGGATCAACCAAATCCATAATCTCCTTGCCTTGCTCTGCCACAGGAATTTCACTTCTTGAGAAAAGGATATAGATGTTTTGCCAGACGGTTTTTACATCAAATCGCCTAAAGTCAGCCTCAGCCCTTCCAGGCTCCTACAATGGTTAATGAAAGGGAAATTATCAACCGTATAAAAATGGCCCTACTCCGTGGGTGCTTTAATATCATCAGCATTCTTCTCTACTTTTGCAAGAGCATATGGTGCCGCATCATATTCAGGTTGTGAGGGTACAACTTGATGATCTTGCCAAGCTTTAGAAAAGCACGATATCACCAGTGAGTAAGTACGTAATGACTCTGCCTACTCTCGCAAGAAATGCATGGTGTCATATTATATTCAAGATATTATTTTCTTTGAGCCTACAACTTTCGCGGCTTTGTTACTCCTAAGTGCCTCTCTAGAGTTCTTGAGGTGCATGAGAGGTCATTGATTTGAGCCAACAAAGGTGCTTCCTAAAGGTAACAAAGCCTTGAAAACTGAGTTCAAAGAGGATAATTCTTTAGATGTGATGTGACACCAAACGCTGCTTATTAATAGACGAAATTATGATACCATGCGCTCCTGATGGGTAGACAAAATTATTGGGCTGCCCCCACACAGAAGAGAACCCTGAAAAAATTGACAGGGTTCAAATGGGAAAATCAAATTACCTTCCACCTGGAAATGTAGAAACCTTCAGGAAGATCCCGGTACCTTTGAGGCCTAGGAACAAAGAAAGGGACACCAAAAGACACAATTCCAAGGATCCTTGTTGGATGCAGAAGGGTGAGCAGATAAACAGGCCACGATCCAAAGTCTTTCCCGATAAGGAAAGCCTATCAGTAGGATGGTTTCAGACGAGATTAGATAGAAAAAAATAGTTCATGGCTTTGGATAAAAAAGAATTATGTAGTCCAAATCAAAGATATTTTTATTACCTTGTCAATGTTAAAAGAATCAAGAATGGCTAAGGTGTCCTCAACAAAATCATTGAAGGAAGCTTTTTCAGGTTCTGGGTGGTGATCAGATAGTCCAAATCCCCTCAAATCAGGCGCAATTGCACGGTAACCAGCATCAGCAATGGCAATCATTTGATGTCTCCATGAATACCATATCTCCGAAAAACCATGTAGAAATAATACAGCCACTGAAGAACCTGCAGAGAAGATTGAATCACAATATGAAAGCCCATAGCAGAGATAACATGGAAGTTCTTTTTCTCAAGCAAAAAATAAATGTAAATTGAAAATTTACCTGTTCCAATCTCAGCTAGGTGAAGCTTCGTTCCTCTTACATCGATGTACTTGTGCTCTATTTGATCCATTACGCTAAAACGCCGAAAAGAGAGGGAGAAAGAGAGTTGACTATTAATTTCTAACCATAATTTTGGGGCTGTAAATATTCTTTTAAAAAGGTTAAGAGTGGCTTAGGCACTAAGATCCTTCTGGTTTGGTTACGGCCGAATAGGTTGTTTATTTACACTAAGAGGCCCGTTTCACTGTTGCCCATTCGATCCAAGCCCGTTTCTATGGAGATCAACAATGATACCAAAATTTGAGATGAGTCGTAAATATAAATATATATTCGATACGAATATATTTATATTTTATAAATTTTTTATATATTTTAAAAATTATATTATATATATTTAAATATATATTGAATATAAATATTATACATAATTTATTTGAAAATATAACATTCAAATAATACAGAATATCAACACCTACGGAGCATCGTTTAAGTCAATTAAATGTTGGGAAGTTTTTGATTAATTTGATATTCAAATTTTAATCTATATTACATTATTTATAAAATGATTAATTGAGTTAGGTGTCATAAAGTGAAACTATAAAAAATAAAAAATAAAAATAAATAGGGATATTTATATTCGTATAATTTATAATTTATTTTATTTTACAAAAATTAATTAATTATTTTTTAAAAAAAATTATTCAATTGAAAAACCTTATTCAACTCTTAAACAAAATAACTATTATTATTCATATAATTCTTCTCATCCTTTGAAAAAATTATCCACCTTTTTTTAACATCTCAAAAAAAATTACTTACTCCTTTTCATTTTAAATATCATTATTTTCAATACAATAATTTATTTTTTAAAAACAATTTGTTAATGGAATAATTTCTCAATTCAATAATTCCCTTTCTTATTGAAAAATAAGTTTTTGTTCCTCTTTAGGCCCAATAGCCTTCGAATTTAGGTTTAAGAGCAATAAAAATGGGCCAAGGAGCTTAAGAATCGAGCCCAAGGTTTCTTTATGCCGTTTCCAAGTTCCAACCCAGTGCTTATGCTTTGCCCTTCTTCCCCAAACTCACCACCCTTCGATCTCTCTTTCAAACCAACCCTTTGATTTGAGTTGAGGCTCGAATCAAACTATCTGCGACGAAAATCGATAGCTCTTTCGCGACACCCAGGTTATCCTTACCCTTCTCCTTTTCTTTCACTTTTTTTTTGGGGATGTATTCGTATATCTAAGGTCAAGGCGCTACCGTCTCCGTCACTTCGTCTGCGCCGGTAACACCCGATTTTTTTTTTTCATTATTTTCTTTGTTTGTTTTGAAAATTTTGAAATTCAAATGTTGCCCGAGTTTTTAAAAATTACAAAATTTGGTGTTGCATGAAGAGAATATACGAAAATTACTATGATTTTTTTTTTCCAGTTTATCCGGCTAAGATCTGCTTTTTGACCATGGGGCTGATTGCTTCATTATTTTACCAATATAATGTTTCTTAATTGATTCTGAGATTCACCATTAGAATTGGTAAAATAAGATCTCAAAAAGGTAGATAAGCAAGTTAAGGTTACACAATTAGACCCTGGTGTTTTTGGTTTGTTTTTAGTTGAAAATGAAATTGTTATTCTATATATATATATATATATATCACTGATTCTTATCCCATACACAGGCTACAGAGTTTAAAGAACTCTGCAAGCAGGTTTAGATGCTTGCCATTTGTTCATTTTGATGACCATCTCTTCATAATTCTCGTAGATGCATTGCAGTATTCCATTTGTGTAAAAAAAAATTTGCTTTTGTGGTAATGACTGGTCAAACTGGTTCATTATGTCTTTATAAATGGTTTCAGGAGTGAAACAAACAATCGCAGCTGAGAAGCGTGCGGAGTTGATTATGGCAGACTTGGAAAATCTGCTTTTGGAGGCGGCTGGAAGAACAGGTACAGGAGGGAGGAACCGACACTCGGTTCCATCGTCTAGAAGGCAACGTGAGGGTTCGTATTCGGATGGTGGAAGTGACTCTAGGGATGATGATTCGGACGATGATCATGGCTATGCAAGCAGAAAACCATCTGGGTCGCAAGTTCCGTTGAAGAAGAGGCTGGACCCTGCTGAAAGAGATGATGATCAGGGCAGTCAGGAAGAAGGTGATTATGAAGATGGTGGCTCTGACCGTGAGCGTGACAGCAGTGATGAATCTGATGTGGGTGATGATCTTTACAAGAATGAGGATGACAGGCGACAGCTTGCACAGTTGACTGAACTTGAAAGGGAATTGATTCTGTCAGAACGTGCAGATAAGAGAGGTGATAAGAAATTTACTGAAAAGATTAGATCAAAGCGGGACAATGATAGGCCTAGCCGGTCACAGAAAGAGACTCCACCTCTTCCCTCTTCTCGTGGAGTGCGGTCATCAGCTAGATCTGCAGATAGGGCAGCTGCGAAAGATGATGCCCTGAACGAGTTGAGAGCAAAACGACTGAAGCAGCAAGATCCGGAGGCACATCGTAAGTTGAGAGATGCATCTAGAGGCGGTTCAGGCAGCCGGGGGATATCACCAGTTAAGCGGAAACCCTCCACTGCATCAAGTTTAAGTAGCTCTAGTCAGAGTGAGAGTGAAAGTAGGTCTAACAGTGAAGATGAAGGGTCAACTGGGGATGGTGGAATGGTTGATAGTGATGATGAGATGGGCACACGGGGGCCAGATGGGCCAATGTTTGATGATATTAAGGAAATTACTATCAGAAGGTCGAAACTTGCAAAATGGTTTATGGAGCCATTTTTTGAAGAGTTGATCGTGGGTTGTTTTGTAAGAGTTGGAATTGGAAGGTCGAAGAGTGGTCCTATCTACAGGCTCTGCATGGTCAGAAATGTTGATGCCTCAGATCCTGACCGGACATACAAATTAGAGAACAAGACAACATATAAGTATTTGAATGTTGTTTGGGGCAATGAAAGCTCTGCTGCCAGGTGGCAGATGGCGATGATTTCAGACTCCCCACCACAAGAGGAGGAGTTTAGGCAATTGATTAGGGAGATTGAGCGAAGTGGAGGCCGGATGCCTAGCAAACAAGATGTGCTTGAAAAGAAGAAAGCGTTACAAAAGGCCAAAACATTTGTCTACTCAGCAGCTACTGTAAAGCAGATGTTGCAGGAGAAAAAATCCACTTCATCTAGACCCTTAAACATTGCAGCCGAGAAGGACCGGCTGAGGAGGGATTTGGAAATTGCACAAAGTAAGCATGATGAGGCAGAGGTGGAGAGGGTTAAGACAAGACTGAAGCAACTCGAGGCTTCCCGGCAATCACAGGAGAAAGATGCCAAGGCTGTTAGGTTGGCTGAGATGAACAGAAAGAACAGAGTTGAGAATTTTAAAAATGCATCAGGATTGAAACCCGTAAATACTGCTTTAAAGGCAGGGGAGGTTGGGTATGATCCATTTTCAAGGAGGTGGACTAGATCAAGGAATTACTATGTTGCGAAGCCGCCTGGAGGAGATGCAGCAACGGTGGCTTACGGTGATACAAATGGTGCAACTGCCAGTGGAAGCGGCAATGATGCAAGGGCTGCTGCTGAGGCTGGTAGGGCAGCTACAGCGGCCGCTTTGCAAGAAGCTGCTGGTGCAGGGAAATTAGTCGACACGAGCGCACCTGTTGATGAAGGGACAGAATCTAACATGCTACATGACTTTGAGATTCCAATCTCACTGAATGTGCTTCAAAAGTTTGGTGGTGCCCAGGGAGCCGTGGCAGGATTCATGGCTAGGAAACAGAGGATAGAAGCGAC
>JBBYHK010000003.1:7715503-7770096 GCA_038382065.1 Adansonia grandidieri
ATTTCTTTTGAACAAGATGATATATTTTTCAAGAATATTGTTTCTTCCCAGAGAATAAATTTTAAGAATGAATTATCACTTTGTATATATTTCCAATGAGAGGTGTGTTTTATTATAATGCCATGTACAAGAGATAAATGATGATTCTAAACAAAAACGAACCATAAATTCCTTCACATGGAACACTTGGGTTTTCAAAGCAAATATTTGGTTCCAATTTTAAAGCAGGACTATGGTTATTGCAATCAATGGAGTTAGCTGTCCTTTTCCCTATTATAGCATGTTTAAGATTATCTTTTCAGAGGTTTTTTTTTTTTTTTAATTTTACTTTTTAAAGAATTTAATTTGGAATATGGTTATTTGTCGGATGACTAAATGTTCTATTTGACATTTTGGTATTTGACAAGGGTCCATGTTAATGCATGTGACCACCCCCCGCCCCCCCAAAAAAAAAAAAAAGTTTGCTATATATTTCTGATTTTCATCGATCTAAGTTAAAAAAAACAAAATGGTGATCGAGTTAATTTTATGTATGGGATGGATAGATCTGTACGCGTTGAAACATGGAGGATGGGATCGTGGCAAGATCACCCAAAGGCACAGATTGATGATTCGATTGCCTTTTGTGAGAGATTTACTCGATAAAAAAGGAGAGGAAAGAGGTGGCTTAAACATGGTTTTGATCAGATGGATGGATTTAGTGACTGCATGGAAGCATTTCAGAATACAGATGTTGTTCAAATCCTGCAACAGATATGATTCCAACGTAGATATGCTTCAAGACATATCGAAACGGCAATCTACATTCCGCGGGATGTTAGAACATCGGAAGCCATATATGACTCTTCCTTCTGACCGTGGATCAAAGAAGGAATTTCAAACAATAACTTACTTCTCATCCACTTGTTCGGCATGTGAAGAAAATCATAGGGCACCAAACTTTACTTGCCCATTGCAAGGCGTTGTATGCTAATATGTTTATGACTCCCTAACTTTTGATTACCTTTCTGCTATTCATCATTCTAATCTGTCGATCTGCTCAAATCTGCATAGCGAATTGCTAGTCTGCAATTAGACAGTCTAATATTGTATATATTTGGCAACATTGGGCAAGCCCTGAGATTTTATCTCAGGCCTGAGAAAAGTTAAATCATCAGGAAAGCTCTGTTACGTTTAGATGCTTATTAAAGAGGAAATTCTTCTTAAAGATTATGCTACAAGTTGGTGCCTGAATTGGGGTGTTATTGACATGGGATTTGGTGCCAGGCTTTCACATAATCGTAACATCCTCAATGATACAGTTGGAAGGTAATCCGAAAATACTCATTTTATTATTTAAAATAAAAAATAAAAAATATTTTTATATTAATATTTATAATTTAATTTAAATAAAAATAATATTTATTATATGAAGTTATGAACAATAAGTTGGATTGATCCAAAAGCTCAATTAGGGTTAAACTGGGCTGTCAGATCGGGCCTAGACTCCAAGTATTTAAATGAACATCTCGACTGCTTTGTGGAATAAGCCAACCTGAAGAATACAGTGATTGACTGGATAAAACACTACATAGTGCAAAACGGGGCACACTATTATTAATTATTCAGCCATAAGGAAGGAACCAATGCCGTGTAACTGGCCGCATAAAACCAGAAAAAGGGGGGTTCTTATTGATTTGCCTTATTATTAGACATTAGTTTAACTCATCTCTCATGCAGCACTGTACTTATAAAATACCCAAAGTTGAAAGGACTGTTTTAGTTGGGGAAAACCCAACCTAGAACTTTTTATTTTTGTTTCTACTTTTTGATGTTTTCTGCTATACTTTTGTTATGGTACTAAAGACCAAAATCCTCCTGGCAGGGGTTCATCGGGAGGAAGGTGGGGATTCCCCAAGGAGAAAAGCTGAGAAGAAAGCGAGTGAACTGCTTGGTTTGAAACAAGGCACTGCATGGCCAGCTCCTCGAAATGTTGCAAAAGTAAGTCCTTTGTATTCTTGAAACCAACCGCTGACCTGGCCAAAAGAAATAAAAAATACTTGAAGTTAGTAAAAATGACAAGCTTATGCCATGCATATATATATATATATATATAGAGAGAGAGAGAGAGAGAGAGTTTATTAAATGAAAAACAATAATCATAGACTATAACAACTCGAAATCAGCAGTCTAAAATGTTTTAAGTAGACCATTTAAGTATTAATCCACTTAAACCATCACATGGTAAGGCTTAGTTAATTGATACTTTATGACAAGATGGAATGACTTCATGGAATTTTTTTTTTCTTTTGCTTAGAGCTGAGAGTTTGCATCAGTTAATTAACATTGATAGATCAGATTAAACTAGTTAAACCAGATTTTTTTAAAATTTTCACTAAGCTTGTCATCATCAATACCTGTTTTTCATGGTACCATGGTCTCCATGACTTAGTGATGGGCAATCCCAAAACACTTATGCTGTATCGGGTGGACAGTACAGGAACTCTTCCATCCGTGTCGCCACTAAACCACTCAAAAAGCAATCATCATGAGATTGAAAAACAATAAATATGAATATCTAGGAAACTGTTCAAAGCATTGGAATTTACCTGTAGATCCAAATTCTAACTCCTGCTGCAATGAGCTTTTTGTATATGGGAAGTACTGATGGTTTTGAATCTGACCAATTATCAAATATCTTATCGCTGCATATATACAAAAGGGAATATGACAGTGTTCAGTTGGCATTTTAAAACAATAATCTCAATGTGCTTCTTCTCATCAGTACAGGCTTATAATTATTGCAAGATATGTATATAACGCATTACTTGCAGATGGTCCAGTTTCTAAGATGTTGACCATCGCTAACATGGAGAGCCTTTTGAACATCCGGTCTATTGTAGAAAGCTTTTGCGTAATCATCAAGACAGGGATCAAAGCCACCCAAAATCCTTGGCATCTGGTAAAAGGAAAATCCGTGAAATGGCAATGTCAAAACTTCGTCACAGAAAGTGAATGGAAGTACTGTACTAGAAGGGCAAGAGTCTAAGTCATGGGAAATAATTACAACATCGATATCGTATTATAGGTCATTATAAGTTGCAGAAATGAAGCATGTAATCACCATATTGGATGTTCGTTTCATCATGAATTGTAATATTGATTTGTCATCTGAACCTGCAGTATCACCAATGCACAGTGGGGTGTATAGGCTGTATATATCAATCTCCTTATACTGTTTGAATACTTCATCCACCGCTTTACTACAATTTTCATTGCTCCATGTATCATCGCCGTAAAAATCACAGTTTTCATTGATTATTTTGTGAATTTCATCAGATGCCACGGCATGGCTCCAAGCATAATCCATCATACCCCTCCAATCCTCAGCATCATGTGTTTCAGGATTACCCAACTGTTTGAAAAGTAGGAAATTTAAGCGCGTCAAGCAAGCTTGCCATGGGGGGAAAGAAGGGCCAGGTTGCCTATCATGAGTTTTTAACTAGCCTAAAGAACTTTTACTTTTATTTTTATAATTTACAAATATCCGTACCAAAATACCCTTAAGCTCAATATAAAGCGAAGGATCCTTGTTGTTGTCATAAATGAGCTCAGCCAGTTCTGGTACATATTTTCCTGCGAAAAAACAAGTCAATTGAGAATCACTCTATTGAGCTAAAGACAAAAGTAATTATTAAAGAGTAATATACCTGCATAGCTTTCCCCAGCAATGTAAAAGGTTCTTGTTCTGTATGATGGAAACTTCAGGAACCACTTATGCAGGAAAGCGTAAGCATCATTTGCTGGTATAAGTAATCCATAGCAGAAACAAGCACAATTTAGTTGTAAGAATAATCTTCTGGTAATCACTACTTTTTCATGATCGTATGACGTACAAATCAAAACTCTGCTGCCACAACGAAGCAAATCTACTTATCTCAATGATATTTTGGATGCAATTTAGAGGTAAATTTGAACTCGAAATCCCCTCTTTGGTTGCTTACTATGTTATTCAAATTCGAATGTGAACGTTGAATATTGGGATGTGTCTAACAGGGGTATATTTAATTTTTTTAATATTTTTTATGTATTTGAAGGATCCTTCGAAAGTCATATCTTACGCCCATATCCGAAAATATGTTGGACATAGGTACATGAAGAAAAATCAAGAGTTGGAACAATATAAGTTGCTTATGTTTTGGCCACAGCTGACAATAATATTGGGCAGACTACGAATACTAATAATCTGCAGAAGATAGCCAGAAATAGTCACAGCAATTACAGGTGCAGCAACATTTAGCGTTAACCTCACCAGTAAAGTCATCTCCTAAATGATCGTAATCAGAAGAAGTATTTGAGTATGAAAATCCAACACCAACCGGAGATTCCAGGAATAACATGTTGGCTTCTGCATCATCATCGACATTAAAAAATTCTTAATACGGTCTTGGAATTCAGAGACAAAGAATGGGATAAAGAGGGGAAAAAAAAAAGTGTCTGACGAAAACAACAATAAACAATTACTGAAATGAATAGAATAGAAGAACATAGTTGAAACTTACATATGCAAGTTGGCTAGAAAAATGATATAAGTTTCTCAAATTTTATACCTTTATTCCATGAGAAGTTGTTAAATTTAATTCCGAGCCCATCACTGTCCACTAAGAAAGGACCAATCTCTTGAGTTGCTCCATATCCCACAGAAGAGCACCCAGGACCTGAAACATATAGAACTTGTCAACTTATTAGAGAACATACAATGATAAAATAAAAGAAGTACCAAATTGAATTATGGATTGTGGCTTATTTCCGCGAGTGGAAATATGAAAAACAATGACCTCCACTAAGCTATAACATGTGACAATGATAATATATCTTATACAAAATGATATAATAGCAATTATTCAACAGAAAATGATTATTTGTATTGGCCGAGGGTCTGTCTAACAACCAAGCAACACCCGAAATGAAGGAATCAGTGATAGCTTTCTCTTTTTCTCTCTTTTTATCCTATATGCACAAATAAATGGAGGTAAAGATATATAGAGGGATTTAAATAGCAGCACAACGTGACTTTACGGTCACTGTTGTAGTCAAAAAGGCATTACGAGTCCGCGAGGTAGAGATCTTTTGGTCAAAAGATTGGAATCTGAAAAGGCCTTGAGTATGATCAAATATGTTTTCTGGCCAGCATCTTCCATTACAATCTACCCGGAGGTGAACAAGAGTAAGGCTGTAGAACAACTAATCAAGTTGCAAAATAGCTAGAAAAGCAGCTCGACCATTTTGCCAGATAAGTTCATTTTATTATTAATCTTACCTCCATTAAGCCACAGCACCAGTGGTTTTTCGTCAGGGTGAGACATAGCCTCATAGAACCAATAAAAAAGTGCTCTTCCATTCTTTTCACTCACGGTGACATAGCCAGCATAATGGCGGAAGTCCACAAGTGGCTGGCCAGGCAAGTTGGTAACGAGATCATCGTTTCCCAGGGAACTCAATCCCTTCTTGCTATACAACCGCCAATGTCTATCACCTGTTGCAGGATGCACTGATGATATAGTTGAAACAAAAGCCAAAGTAAGGAAGACAGCCACTTTCAATCCAAAATCCATGTTGATTCAGACAAAACAAATCAAACTAACTTCAGCAAACGAGGATCGATGGAATACCAAAGAAGATCACAGATCTATTTATACTGCTTCAATGTAGGAACTTTTACAAAAGTAATAAGATACAAAAATGTCCTACCTGGCATCGTTATTTTGATATGATTGGCTACTTTATGGCATTATGAGACGGATTTTGGACAGTTTCTAGAGTGTTCAAAGGACAGTGAAATCTCTTTGTTGGGTTGTTATAATCATGGTAATATCAACTACGTGGATGTTAGTCGAATTTCAGTGAGTATTAAATATAGATAATATATTTAATATTAATATATTTAATTTTTTTAAATTAAAAAATAATATTTATATATTTATATTAAAAATATGTTAGATATATATATTTTAAAAAAAAAATTGAAACATCGTATACTTGAATAATCATTTTGAATAATTTATAGACAATCTTATAATTTGTCAAAGCAATGATCACTATCAATGCTAAGAAAAAAGGTTTTATTCAAATTAAGAGATGTACTTGATTTCTAATAGTATCTGTGATTACTTATTGCAAATTGTTAAAACAAAAGTGCGGAAAAAAAATTGAGAAATTAAATAAAGGTTTCAAAGAGAATATCAATGTCACTTAAAATGTTCTATCCAATCCCATGAAACCCTAGTTTTTACTTTACATAGAATTACAGATAAATAAAGACATATATTAAAATAGAATAAAGACAAACCAGGAGGGATAATAAAAGAGGAAAAATGGATAAGCTTTCTTGTGATAATTATGGGAATTTTCTTCCAAGAAATCCAGAGAGGCAAACTTTCCTTTTATATTTCTTGTTTGAAGATTCATTCATAATTAACAAAAAATTTTAAATTCATGGTAACCTACCTGTTTACACCATGGTTAACTTCCATTTTTTATGTCTATCCTTTATTCAAATATATATATATATATATATATATATGCACCAACGTATAGCATCGAATTCGTTTTTTTTTTTTAACTCTTCAGTTTATTGGAACAAATAATCCAAAACAAGTAGGAATGGCCTTTTAACAGCTTTAAGGTTAAGTAGAAAAAGCAGACTCAAATGGTTATTCATAAATCCATATTCATTCAGTCAAAGTCTCTATGGATATAACTCTCACATTTGAAACTTCAACAATCTTTAGCCAACCCAAGTGAAGACCTGTGAAGTTTATTCCTTATGGAAACTTCAACAACCCAATTTCAATCCAAGTGTTGAATTCTAACAACCCAAGGGTTGAAAGTTCAACAATCCTTAGCCAACCCTTTGCATCAACACACTTCAAAGTTCAATGATGGAACGACTAACCAAAAGATCTGAGACCAAGCCAAACACATCCAAACCATGGGACAACTGTTAACACATGACACACGCAGATTTTTTATATATATATATATAGTTCTGTATTACTTAGCTTCTTCCACAAATAAAAAGATAATTAATTATAAAAGAATGAAGTAACAGAAGGATTTTTTCGGTTTAATTGCCCCAGGGATTAATCCTGCACTAAAGAGATACGAGTTAAGGCATTATTTAGCATCGACTATTTACCTATCTGATGTCGTAAAATTGCAGTGCAAGTACTAAAAAGTAACAATTACCAAATATGAGGGCCCTGAAAGCTATGGTGCCAACTAACCCAGCGTAAGTTAGCATCACTATCCTAAAGAAAAGGATGGCTAGTTAAATCATATAAGGGTCAGAAAGACTGTTACAAAGTCTACAAATGGTCCACGACTATGATTATACAAAGACTACAACAGAACATGGCAGTATCTTCATAAGAATTGACTGGCTTATTGCCAATGAATTATCTTATCAAAAAGTAGGCAATACATATGAAAAGACATTGTGGCATACATATTCGCAGCTAGTGGTTCTTCTGAAATACAGAAAGAAAAGCTAAACTGTTTTTTAGCATCTCATCATCACAAAGTTGAAAGATGGAGTTTTGTGGCGAACCTTGTGCCTTGTGACTCTTGAATCTGATGAACCCCAGGTGGTGAAGGGGAACATCAATTACGTTGTTGAACAATGACCTGGATTCCAACTTTATTCGTTGAATAATGAGATGGAAAACATCTCATAGGTATTAAGTGTATGAATTATTCGTTTCTTTCTTTATTTTCTATTTGATATAGATTTATCCAACGCCAACTGATATGAGATCATCATCATCACAAGCATCAAGGACAAAGGTTTTTCTCAAGAGTTTATGCACTCTTTCCGAGATCATTAATGAAACATTAACAAATAATAGCTAGTTGTGATGATGATCACCCCACTGTAAACACTCCCTTCAGCTAGATAATAAATATGAGAAAAATTACTCTACATATTTCTGCTTCACTTATTGAAGTGATACATATACATATATATATATATATATACACACCCAATAAGTGCTCATTCAGATTTTGCACCAAGTAATGGCACCCAAAAAGCAAACTGCCACATGTACTTTTGAATCATAAACTGCAACCTAAATTATATTGGCCAAATGGATCTTCACCTAATCGCTTTACTAAACTCTTTTTGTCATTCACTTTGATATAGATCCACCACCACTAATCATGAAGATGGATAATTTCAACTAAGCTTAAGTTCATTATGGAAAGCATATTGTTTTAACTAATTTACGAGTGTATAGCACTTATATCATGCTCCGCATCAGCTATCTGGCAATAAATCTGAACAGTGAGGAGACAAATTAGCATATGCAAAATCAGTTTTGCTTTTTTCATTGGAGATGAACATTTGAACTATAGTAAACTCCTGCCCTTTTTTTTTAATCTCTTTCACTTTAGCAGTTAACGCATGACAAAATCAATGGCCTGAGCGAGTTGAGATAGAACGCACTAACAAATTAAGAGGGTAAGGGCATGTTTTGGCTCAACTTTGAAAGCACCTTCTCTACTTCAAAACGTTGAAGTAGGGATAATCAAGTTTGAAAAAACAATTTTTGGCTCCTATAAAATTTAACTAGGGATAAAAACTAAAACCCAAATGGAGCTTCTGAAAAGAGATGAAATGAGAAACTGATAATGACGTAAAATAAAGTTTAACAATGAACAAAAATATTGTAAATTGTTTCTAAAAATCTCAATATGACAGAACTCCCAAAAAAACTCTAGTTCAGTATTGCCAATTACTACAGCTAGCCAATATAAAATGTTCTCTTTGGGCTTAATTTCCAGTTTGGAAAGTGATGAAGGCAACCTACTCAGATTCATGAATGGCTAACTGGCCTACAGAATAGAAGAGTAGGAGAGGAATAGAATCCATCATTGATATTTATATCTAAATTTTCAAGTTTCAGAAAATAATACAAAAACATAATTGATAGCTAATCCTTCAAACTGATCTTTTAATTTTTACATATTTGTTTCAAATAAGAATATAATCAGCCGCTAATGGCTCTTAAACATACAATTGATTCTAGCATCTATTTTACTGTTATAAATTCCCAATCGGTATTCTTGCCAGCTAGGGTAAAATTTCTAAGTACTTAGCTCAATAGTCAACAATCTTGATTGATAAAATTATGCCCCAAGACAGTTCATCTAAAATGTATTAAACCAACAATCTAGAGAAAAGATTGTTGAAGGTTGTTTGTTCTTAGTAAGAACAAGTTTGAAGTGGTTCAAACACCATCTAATAGACATGCTGCCTGAAAGAAGTAAGAGTAAACAGGCTACAGTACTTTCATTGGTAAAAACAATTCCAATACACTTTGAACAGACCGGTACATTGCATAACCTCCTCTTGATGCCTACATGATAAAGCCATGCCAAGAAAAGTAGAAACCTCTCAGCAAATTAGCATATTAAATATATCTATACCATTTTCTTTGTTTTGTATGATGAAGCCAATAAAGCGGTAATTTTCAGCGTTCCCTTTTGAAAGTAAATAAATAGGGTTGTTTTTCTTTATCTGGTCATTACCATCCTCCTAGTTTTAACATTTCAAGCAGTAGAACCAGTATTCATTTGCCAACACAGCAGTGCTGTTCCTTTTTCATGTAAGACAAACAATACTAATAGTTTCTCACTTCAGGACATAAAGATTTTGTGATTCTATTCTGTCGAAAAAGTGCTTAAACCATTCACATCTAGTATATTTTGACCTATGTTCTAGCGTCTGCACATACAAGAGCCTATAAAAATGGTGGGTTGCCATTGAATAATCAATTGTTGTCTGACTATTCTGAAGCATGAGAAGACTCATTTGGCAGGTGGAACACATTGTGTATAAAATTCCAGTGGACCAAAAATCTGACTCTGATAAGCCTCATCTTGAATCTGTCTGTCATACTCATATAACATCTTTAGAACGGCTATTATGCTATTGGTAATATTTTTATTCTTTCGCCACAATTTTATGACCATAAAGTTGACGCAAAATGCACATATTTTATTTTTTTGTTCTCATTTTAGTGGGAACAAGCATTATCAATTTCATGATGACCGAAGAACTTCACTATAATACAGCGAGAAAAAAGATAGACTTGTCATTGACAACCAGATGACAAGAGTACACTATCTTGAAAAGGTTTCTGGTGAACTTATCCCATAACTGTGCATAAATCGAAGGGAATCTGAACTAATTTGTGAATTTTGACTATTTGAAATGCTTCTCGTCAAGGTAACAGCATAATCATTAATTAAATTGAATCAAGCAGACTCACTCTTAGCATGGTTCAATAAACAAATTATATTCTGCATTTCCCTAAAGAAACCCTCTTTGCCTGGCATAGGCCCCCATTTTTGACCTAGTTCAATTGATCATCTTCTGAATTTATCAACAAAATGCTACCAAGGAGCCACTAGATTAGCCAACATCTATCTATAATCCTGAAATATAATTTCCTGTTGTTTTCCGCTTTTGTGCTTTTGAAGGTTTCTACTCCCACTAACAAAAGTGAATAGAGTTTTTGCAGCCCTTATTTGACCTATCTAACGTGGGAAAGGATTGTGGATAAACCAAAATTTCACAGAATTCTTACAAGCTAACTTTTGGCAATGTTCCTTGAGCATCTAGCCAAGCATGTGAAAGTGTTCTTATGGAATTGCTTGAATCTTTTAAAGAATGCAATTACAGCCTAATAGGACCATAGCAAGACTAGTAAGTTTTAGGAGTATTTACCTTCAATTCTACACTTTCTGCTTTAACTACCTTCTCCTTTTCATTTGCGAAAAAATTTCATTTGCAAAACATGTGTATTGGATGTCCGGGATATGGAGTTATAGAGATGGATGGCCTTAGGGTCACTGGTCACATAGAGCTTGTTGGGGTCATGTTTTCACTATCTCTGGCTCTGTTGGATATGAACATTCAAAATTTTCTTTGTTTCTTGTTTGCTTTCACACAAAAAATAAATTGGGTATACAGTTGCTCAGTGAATTATCTATATTCATTGTTCACTTATCCACCAACATGAAGCTAACTGCTACTAATATATCAATGAGATCCTGTACTCCTAGCCATAAAATTAACACCAGATTACGCCCTCGATAAGCTCAACTACATAACTGCAAGTAGAAAATACAAATAAAACAAAAACAAGTAAACACTTAACAGTCCACTATGCCCTTGTTCAACTGTCCGATAATGAAGTACTCAACAGTTTATTCCACTCTTTATGACAAAAAAAAGTGAGAACCATTTGCTTCCATTTTGTGCTGAGGGATTTGTCCTCCTGGATGTTCACAACGAGGACCAGTAACTAGATGGACGTAGCAATGTGTTTAAAAGTAGGACACAATACAAGAGCAGCTAAATGAAATCTTACCAAAATTAGAACATCGTGACGTTTGGGTGCAGAGAGAGAAAGAGAGAAAGGTCCATGATTGTGCATTGAAGTCATATTATTAAAATAAATTTATATTCTTTTCTTGGTTAATTCCCTTTCAAGATTAAGCAACTAAACAGAAATTGAATCACTTAGTTAAGTATCATATTTCTTTCTTTCTCCCTTTTTTTTTTTCCTACTTCGCTTCTATCATTTGGAATTTATGTGGAAACTGCCTTCCCTAAGAAACAGAATCGTTTCTTGCTTTATCAATTTGGCTACTAGCAGATATTTAATTAGCACCAAACCCTCTCATCTAGGTTTAGATACCCTAGCTTGCATACCCTTATTTTATGTAGTAAGCAAATAAAATGCAATTATGATTAAAGCCTATGAGACTCTCCTATTCATATAAAAAACTAATCCAATAAAAAGAACCCTAAAAGAAGTGTTCTGCAGAGGGTTGTTGGATGCATGCATTTTCAAGGTCAAGGCAGCTTTATTGTATCAAGCTGAAAGGAGCAAGGACAAGCAGGCTAATTAATACAATCAATATCTCCAACTCTAATGTCACGTACTAAAATAAAGCCCCCAATAAAAGGAAACACACACCCCTACTGTCCCCTCCACTGCCCCTTTTGGTCTACAAACAATAATAAACTAGGCAAAAGAATGATTTTGCATTAAATTTTTATGGTGGGGAGTGGTCCGATGCATCCTTTAGTTTTAGTGTCATATAAAATTCAATGATTCATGGGTACAAGTAATTAAATAGCCACCTAGCGGCGGCAGCCGCCTGTGAGTAGGATGAAAACTTTTCAAGGCTATGCATTTGCACATGCTTTTCTAGCCATCAAGGAAGCTTATCTAGTAATTACAACAAGTAATCAAAGGAAAATAATTCCTACCAATTAGAATAAAGTTAGTGTTCTCAAAATTCAAAACAATAAGACTTGTTGTAATGGAATATTACTGTTTAAAAAGAAAGCACTGTTTTACAGCGACAAGAACAACTGAGCAAAACTCCGAAGTCCAAAGTGAGCAAAGCCAGCAAGCAAGGCTTGAAAAGTCTAGAGAATAACAAGCCCAAGTATGCTAGCCCAACTCAGCCACCATAGCCCAATACAAAAGTCATCTTCACCAACCCAAATGCAGAAAACATTGCGAACAAACCACAAACTCTCGACCAATCAATAACGGAGCCCCAAAAATCTCAATTTTTCTCTCGTTCTCACAAAAATTGACGGAACGAGAATATTCACCATTGGGGTAACATCTCACATGAAGAGTACTACAAGCAGCAAGGAATCAAGTGATCAAAATCATTCTACGCCCTCAGCAAGAGGCCTTTCTTTCTTCATAAGATCATGGCTTCTTTTCTTTGGCAATCCACGCTGCGTCATTTTCGGGAATCCACGGGCAGGGCTGTCACATGAGCTGGACTTTCCAGTCCACAACAATCTTCCCTGCGCAGAAATGTTTTGCTTTCTTCGACCTTAAGCTTGAAGCCCAAGGGCGATCACGAGGCCTAAAATGTTATGTCCCAAATGTAGGTTCATTTTTGCTAATCCAAAAGGGTTACCAGGAGCAGTCTTGGTAGCACCCATGTGCAAAATCGCAGATAAGTTAAGACCTAGATCGCCACTTCCTCCAGTGCTCACTTTTACGTCAAAATTCTTACCGAGTTTACCAATTGTACCAACAAAGGTCTCTCACACAAATCAGTCAACGTAGAAGAAATTAAGAAGTGAGTATTCGTGGCATTAGTTGTTGTTTGTTGAACTTGATGACGACATTGAATTTGTTCTTAGTTGATATTTCGTCTTGGTTGAATGATAGATGTAACGCAAGCTGGAAATAGGTCTATCATTTATGCTGAATGATTTAAACAACAGAATATTTGGAGTTAAGAATTAAAATGCCAATTTTCGATATGAATAAAATCAGGTCCAACAACGGCCACTTATTCCTTCTGTTCATCTGTTTCCACTGCGGTTTTCATGCTCAAAGACGATAGTATATACATAACCAAGTCATTTACAACTCTAACAAAAAGAATCACCCGCTCCAACTCCATTATCTTTACTTGTTACAGACTACTTGCCCTAAATCCTATAGAAATTGCCACAGTTGATGAGACCCTGGGAACTATCAATCGCCTGAGAAAAATACTTGTCTTCAATGTCCGAAATAACCCATAAATGGTACTTGGGTTAGCAAAAATGGCATCAGCTAGGCAGCGAAGATAGGCCGGAAAATTCAAGCACTGGTCTTCTTCCTCAAATCTAATCTTGTTCTTCAAACTTTCTCTCGAATCATTAACCTTTTTTTTTTCCCCACCTTCAAATTCTATCAACACCCTAACAAAATCCCTAACCTCTCTTCAATTACTTTAAAGACCTGTGGCTATGCTCAATTCACCATTTACCAAATAAATAGAAAGGAAAAAAAAAATTACACATGGTCAAAAAGAAATGCACGTCAGCTTTTTAAATTTATTTTCTAAATGCCATGTCAGCAAAGATATATTTTATGCCTCGATGATGTCAGTTAAGGCCCATTAACTTCTAAATAAAAAATTCTTTAGAAAAACAAACAAACAAACAAAAACAAAAGCAATGATAAACCAGCGCTGAATGGGGAAAAAAAAAAAAAAAGATTGAATTGCAGCAAGAACTCTCGAGACCTAAATAACATGTTTTTTTTAATCATTTATTAATATATATATTTTTTTCATATAAATAAATAATCGTTGCAATTTCAGTAATTTCTAAATCTCTATCTCTCAAAGGTATTTTCTTTTCCTAATTTCTGTAAGATTTAAGGTTTCTTTGTTAACTAATTGTTCGGTAGATTTTGGAGATGAAAAAGTTGAAATCTTTTTAATGTAAAAAGTTTGGGTTTTTTGTTTTCTTGGTAGGAAAATATTTCAGAAGGTTTAAGAAATCAAATGGGCGTGAAGGTCGACCACGTATGTCACATTTCTGGCTTGTGATTCGTCGACTAGCTGAAATCGAAGAACGAATGGTATCTTTCTTTTGTTATTATTATTATTATTAGTACTTTTGATTTGATAATCGGGGATAAATTGATCGTTGGTTTTTTACTATTTTAAGAATTTGAAGTTGTAACATTTAGATCCAAAGTTAATTCAAACTTAGCTATGCCAATATGTAAAGATGTTTTCATATTAGATTATACGTTTGGATATTGTTAAGGCAATTAAAGCTTTAATCTTTGAATATTCTCAATAAGAGAAATTCAACTTTAGCTACTCCTGTTTTTCTTCTTTTAGACTGTCAGCGTTTCATTTTTATTGAAGTATGCACGAGAGACATGATAAATTGCCTTAAAAAGGAATCTTGAAGGCATTGGAGTAGTAGTTTAAGCGATGGAAGGTATTTATGTTTTAAATTGTTTCGCTGATAGGCTACCTCAAAGAAAGTGATTACACGGGAAGAGTGGGAAAAGAGATTGAATGATGTTAAAATCAGGAAACAAGACATGAATCAATTGGTGATGAATTTTCTTTTTACTGAGGGCTATGTTGAAGCTGCTGAAAATTTCCGGATGGAATCTGGAACCGAGCGTATCCTACAAAGAAAACAAATGCTTACTCTTGTGCTCTATTATTAGCAGATATTGATCTTGCAGATATTATACTCTTGTCCTTAATATAAGTTTTATTTTCCTTATTGCGAATTAGCAGATATTGATCTTGCAACAATCTCAGATCGCATGGCTGTAAAAAAGGCTGTACAATGTGGAAATGTTGAGGATGCTATTGAGAAAGTTAACGATTTAGATCCTGAGGTAGGATGTTGGATTACAATGTGATAAGCTCTGTAACTACTAAAATTTTGTTGATTAGTTATAATGTTTAACTATTAAGTTACTTCTTCAATTGAACACATGATCTATTTCGTATCATTGATTCATTGTTACTATAATTCTTTCCTTCCACTAATCTCTTTGAAAATCTAAATTTCTCTAATTAATGTAAGAAGAAGTAATAATGTGCTATGGGAAAGGGAGTTTGTACTAATAAGAATGGGTTGTCTTATTAATGTAATGTAAGAAGTAATAATGTGCAATGGGAAAGGGAGTTTGTACTAATAAGAATGAGTTAGAGGATTTTATATTCCATGATATCCTGTTTTAGCCATAGCTAGATCAACTATTATGATATCCAATATTAGGACCTTCTTGTAGTTCCAGAGAGAGTTGTTTTTCTTAATTGTCTGTCATCAACAATAGTATTGAGAGAAGTTAGGTGTTAAAAAGGGGCACTCCTATGTTTAACTATGTTGGTTCAAAATGAATAATCCCATATTTGAGGTTAGTTAAGCAATTTTGGAAATCTGTCATAAGGATAGAGGAATTCTCTTCAGATATTACATGCTGTAGAAGAAAATTAGTGTCATGCTATTCTTTTGAAACTATCTTCAGTTTTTGAAATTCATTTCTTTGCAGATATTGGACACAAACCCCCAACTTTTTTTCCATCTCCAACAGCAGAGATTGATAGAATTGATTCGGAATGGAAAAGTAGAGGAAGCCTTGGAGTTTGCTCAGGAGGAGCTTGCACCTAGAGGAGAAGAAAATGTAACTCTTCTTCATTGATGCATGAGAACTTTCTTATGCACGCTTATTTTGCTTCTTAAAATTTCTGCATGCAACCAGCTTTAATCGGTCGCTGCTAATACTAGGATCTAAGATGACAATTTTTTTTTCTGCAGCAAAACTTTTTAGATGAGTTGGAGAGGACCGTTTCGCTCCTGGCTTTTGAAGATGTTTCAAACTGTCCAGTAGGAGAGCTTTTGGACATATCACAGCGCATTAAGACAGCAAGTGAAGTGAATGCAGCCATTCTTACCAGCCAGAGTCGTGAAAAAGGTTTGCGTACTGTGTTTTTATATTGTTTATTTATTTACTTTTGCGGAGCCAATGGCTGATCATTTGCAAGTTAGTATAGTTGTCGATAAAGTGGTTTGACCTTCCTGCCCTGGCACCGAAACATTGTTTTGGCAAGTTACTTGTTACCAATTTTTCAAGGCTTTATTTGTAATGCTTTATGGGAAAGGAACTTTTTAGTCTGATCCTGACTTAGTTCTTTATGTGTCTGGCCTTAATACCTGCATATTTGTCAACAACAACAAAAAGAAGAATGCAAATATTTTCTCTGTTGCATCATTCTAGATATCTTTACCAATCACTTGTCATGTTGTTTCCCATCCTTTCTTTAATTTTTGCATCAGCAATGAAATATTGTTTTCTTTTAGTGGTAAGCAGCAACATTCATCATCCAGCTACCCCGTGACATATTTATCTATTTGTCTTTCAATTGATACTGCAATCATTAAGTTTAATACAGTGCCGAGGATGCACATGGTAGAGAAGAAACGGTTATACAAGCCTTTCTGTGGTCTTGTGAGATTTAGAAGGCATTGACGATGAGATGTACTTTGGTTGCAGAATTTATTTAGTTTTGAGGGTAAACAACAAAATTGCGTTATCAAATGTCTGTCGTTTTTGGTCCATATAAATTTTTGATGTTTAACAAAGGATTTCTGTGATAGTCTGTAATGTGCCAATGTTTTTTTTTTTCAAGCTTAACCTTTTAGTTATTTAAGTTGATACTTGCATGTCCCAGTTTGATTCAAAATTTGAGATTATTTCTTGCGACTTCAAGAATTAATAAAATTTGCTTGACCTGCTTGCTCGTTTACAGACCCAAAGCTTCCAAGCTTGCTAAAAATGCTGATATGGGCTCAGAATCAGCTGGATGAGAAAGCTGCTTATCCTCGCATAAATGATTTGTCAAATGCCACAGTCGAAGACCCCGTAGTTTGAAAGGTTTGAAAGACATTGTGGAGGAATCTAGATAAAGCTGAATTGAAGTGATATGCTTGTAACCTCGTCATGGTGACTGTAGCTAGGAATTTGTTGGGTCTCATTTGTTAAGATGTGGTTGATGTTTGTTTTCGTTTTAGAAGTATTAAGTTGCCTTTGTTTGGTCTTTATTTTGTTCTTAGGTGAAGTCAGTGCCCTTGTAAAATTGATGATCATGCATTTATCCCTTGAACGGGGACTTTAGACAGTTTGAAGCAAAAAAAAAAATGGAGAAAGCTCATAGCTATGCTGTTATTGCCATGTTTACTGGACTTCTCTCCTTTCTAATTACATCCATATTCAATCCCCCTTATTTCCTTGTCAATTAAAATCAAAGCATAATCACCAGATATGGTGCTATGAGTCGATTCAGTGGCCAAGTTGAAATCAAGGTTTAGTTCAGTTGGTTTTTTTAGCCTCATTTTAAAAGGTGATATTTAGCACCTTTGGGATTTGAATTTAGCATTTGTAATCTCTTCTTTTATTTTAAACGATGGCCTCTTTTGCATGAGAATTTGTTACCACTAATTGGGGTTAAAAGGTGTAAGAAAAAAGTCTGCCATAGAGTGTGCAATAGAACAAGAAAAGATGGACGAAAATGCATACTATTGTAAAAGCAAATCTTCTCCCCAAACTACTAGTCTTGATGTCTACCTACTGAAAACTTTAGCTAAAAGCTTTGCTTTCTGTTTTTCTACAGAACAGAATGAAAAAAGAAAGAACATGAAAACCAAGAGATCGGTTTACGATTTAACCCAAAGAACATAAACGCACATGATATTCTTGCACTCTGACCAATCCTGCAATCGAACAAGTTCGATTGTATTTGCTCCAGCATCCGAATGGCAACCACAACCATCATCAAAATTGAGAGCATAACTGGAAGGATCATACTGGAACTTGAACTGCTGTTTGCTCTTTCTCTTCCATGCTGCTTTCACTCTCCAAAATAGACTTCTGCATTGCTTCTTACCATAACTATTCACCCATTCCAAGCTTCCCATGAAATCCGTGAATCTTCCCATTTTTTTTTTGTTTCTCTTATTACAAGCAAAACTCAATGACCCTTGTACAGATAAAATAAGGGGAAAGAGCAAGAGAGGAGGCTTTTCTATAAAGGTGTAGGAGAAAGCATAAATGGATAGCAATACAGTTATAATGTTGCAGAAGATTGAAAGAACAATAAAGGCAACAATGAAAGACCTCAGAAACTTTTGAACGAAATGGGAAAAAAATGAAAGTGGTGCTGACTATACAGACTACAACAGAGTAATCATTTTGGTCTTTTCAAAGAAGCTGCCCAGATTCATTTGCAGTTCTCATACAGCAACACTGCTTTTGTCTTTGGAATTACATTGGGATGCTAAAATTCCATCCAAAAGTGAGAAAGAGAGAAAATAAACCAAAACAAAACAAAAAAGATTCAGTGGGCAGAGAGCCTTGCCTATGCTCGTAGTATCACCATCAGATACGTTTGCTTTCCGTCGAGAGACGCATCATTGATTCAACTACCTTACTCAGTTCTCAGTCCATCACAACTTTGTTTATTAGTTTTTAATCCCAAGTTCTAACTTATAGTCACAGGTTGCAACTTACAGTAGATTTTTCTGTTTATAGAATTTAGTCGTACTACTAACTATAATGAAAATTGTTTTCTTCATAAACTGGACCACCTGCCAGTTCTGGCTACTATTGTGAGGTATTGAAAAGTCCAAGCTCAACTAAGTGAGATTCTTCTTGGCCCTTGATATAATTTTCATTTAACGACCTGGTTAACCAATAAGCCAATGACTACAATGAAATTCCTAATTAAGGACTGTTAAAGTATTATTTTAAGAAAGGTTTTTTTTGCGATTTTATGAGAAGTTGAAGTTACTAGATTCTGTATATTTCTTTTAGTTTAGAAATTTTACGGTTATCTTCCTGCTAATCAACTGCACAGCTTCTTTATGACTTCCCCTCAAATTCAACTGGCTTTACTACCTCATAAAACCACACAACGGTCTTCGGTCTTAATGGACCACAAAGTATAATGTCCAGAGCCTTTCATATCAAGCAAATACCAAATGCATCCAAAACTCCACAGTATCTTTTTTTCAGTTTTTTCGACTCAATAGGCTTGAGGCAAGTGCGGCTGTTTTGCACATCTTCTTCACTTCTTTTTCTCTCTTTTTATTTTTGTCTTCATCTTCAAAGCCATTTTGCTTTTATATATTCTCAGTAAATTCCATTTTGTCTCGTTTATCAACTCCTCATTTCAATGCTTTTTCCCGGTTTTATTTCTAAGGTTGTCTTTTGTGGAAATTGCTGGTCCCGTGCAATATGACCAGTCATCCAATAGGCAATCTTCGTCACAAGTTTTTGGCATTCTTCTATAACCAAGTTCACATAGCAATATCTTTACGTTTGGTCTATTTTTCTCAACTGGAAATTTGTGATTGGTAGACCCCCTTTCTTAGATCAATGGGCTCTTAGGAAGTTAGATTTGGTGGTGTTTTAGACTTACCCTAGGGAGCCAACACCGGAAAACTATGTAATGCGGCCAAAACTATTCATTCAAGCTCATCAGCTGAATCATTCCTATCTCTCTCAAAAGTAGCTGGATTGCCTAGTAAAAATGCCGTCATTTTCATTGTTGATGGCGCTTCTTCATGTGCCTTTGCGGGATTTCTCTGCAACAAACGTGTACCAGTTCTTACGCCTTCTCCTGTTGCTAATGTATGAATTATGAGCATCTCTAACAGATATTTCATTATTTTCGGCCTCATTTCAATTTCATTCTGTCCGGAACCTCGTTGAGCACAATTAATTAACTTGAAAACTACCAAACTTTTGTTTCACTGATTTTTTTTTTTTTTAGATTCGGGAGTTTTGCATATTTACAAGGCCATAGCATAGCACCTTAGAAATTGGAAACCACCACACACTGGCGTCATGCTGATGAAAAATATACTCATAAGCTTTGCTACAGAGAAGTACTAGTTCAAACATGGGAGAAATGGGCTTACCCCAGCAATGTGCTTACCCCTGTAGGATTTATGAATCCAGGTTTAGAGGCTTAACCCAATTCTGTTGTCAACGTCCAAAAACTAAATTCAGATTTTAATTTTATTAATTTAAATAATTATTTTAAAAAAATAATATGCATCAAATTTAAAATTCAAATTTTACTACCTTTCCTATGATTTCTATTGTACCAAAAGAAAATCCAAAAGTTAGATTCTGATATATGTTAAATGTTATTCAAAGTGTTAACCACTAGTACTCTTATTTAATGTGCACATATCAAAGTCAAGTTCAACAGAATTGAGCAGTCCTTTGCGGCAGGATTGAGCAGTCCATTGACTTTGACAAAACTGCATTAGCAGTTCGATTTGTCAAAAGTCATATGCCATGGCTGCTGTGTGTTTGCCTCAAACAAAAAAAAAAAGGGGGGGTGCAAAAAACAAAGCTTAATGTTTCTTACTTCTCAAATCCATGTACAGATAAAAGGAGATATAAGATGAGATCGCAGAAGCATGCCATTGCCTTTGCCTTTGCCATCAAATCAAATTTATAAAAGAATTTTTTTTAAAATCACTTTATTGGCATGAAGTAAAGAACATGTCTTGATAAGCTAACCTAATGCATAGAACAGAGTTTATGTTAGGCTTCATGACAGCAAAAGCGTGAGATTCCAGATGTTATATATCTTGCAGCAGTATCTTATATGGATTTGCTACCTGCTTTTCATTTTTTTTTTTTCCTGTTCTTTTTTACTATTGAGTGTGGGTTCCAAAGCATATGCTTTGCTTTTGTTAGTAGTTATATTATGTTCCTTCATTGTTGAAATGCGGAAAGTGGAGAACTAAGATAAAAAAGAATACATGGACAAAATAGAAATCTAGGTAAAATGAAGGGAAACTATGCCTTGTTTCTCTGTACATGGGTTAGGCTGTGAGTTAAAAAAATTATTTTATTTAGACTTAAGTTAGGTCATTTATAATTAAATTTAAATTAATAAAATTAATACAAAAATTGTAATTTAAACCAGCCTAAATTACAAAATACTTTACCTAAAATTAGCCTAATATGAATGGATTGCCTGATGATGAACAGGTCAATATCACACTATTTTCTTGTTCTATTCTTTCAGGTAAAAACAAAATGTTCGGGGAGGGTGACACATTTGAATACTACTAGATAATATAGACTAAAATTATGACTAAATTATTGATTTATTCAAGATTTCGAAAAGCTATGTTATCTAAATTGAAATTGAATATTAAATACGAATATACGTCTAATATAATTATATTTAAATTTTTTAAAAAAAATTATATATTTTAAAGATTGTACTCATAATAAAATATGTTTTGAACCTAAAAGTTCAGATATCATATTGAGATTCATATTAACAAGGTTGAAGTGATATATAGACTTACCATTTAAAAAACTTAGATGTCAAGAAACCTTAGTCACCGTTATCCCCAGCCCCAAATTCGATGGTTATAACATGAACAAAGCTATAGGACTATAAAAACATTCAAAGTATATTCAAAGTCATAGAAAACTACGAAGATTTTCGAGCAAGAGACAACAACCTACCAAAGACATACAATCAAATGTTTTGACGAAAACGTGAACAAGAAAAATCCCCTCGATATTACCCCTACTTCTTGGATGATACGTACCATCCAATCCTAAATTCTTAGTCGATGCCTGCATAGTTACAATCGTTGTTGTAATATCCGCCATTGTTTTTTTTTTCTCCCTATATCTTGCTCTAATCTTAACATTAAATCTTCCCGTTTGACATTAAAACAAAGCATAGGAACTCGCTTGAGGGCTATCACCTTTCCCTTACTGGTCCAATGGGTTCACTCCCTTCGCAGCCACGACTGACAACGAGACGACCACCGGTCTCACCTGAATTCAACAACTCTTCTCGCTATAGAATTATCGTGGCGCTTTGTCCTAAAGAGGCAGGGCCTAATAATGCTAACATTTTTAACTGTATACAGTGTTACAACCCGTCTAACAACACATGGAATCATGTCAGCTTGATTCCAGACCTACCTGAAAACCATGTCTTGAAGGGTTTTGCTATGGTTTCTATAGGAGAATCGATTTACATTATAGGTGGGAGGTTATGGCGCAAAGGGAGGCCTCAAAACTCAAGTAAATCTGATCTCGATCATGGTGTTGAAGTGTCGGCTTTAGTGTTTCGATACAATGTTCGGTTGGACCAATGGTCCAAATGTGCACCATTAGGCACACCACGGTACGATTTTGCTTGTTCTGTTTGTGACAATAAAATTTATGTGTCAGGAGGGAAGTGCAATTTGAGTAGTAATAGAGGAATTTCATTGGCTGAGGTGTATGATCCTGCTCTTGAAGAATGGACTGAATTGCCTAACATGAACTCTTTGAGATACAAATGTGTCGGGGTGACATGGAAAGGGAAAATCTACGTGGTGGGTGGTTTCGCGGAACGAGGTGATTCTGATCCAAAGATGCTGACATTTTCTCCGCAGCGTAGCTCTGCTGAGGTGTTCGACACTCGAACAGGGAGATGGGACCTCATGCCGAGGATGTGGCAGTTGGATGTGCCACCAAATCAAATTGTTGCAGTGCAAGGCAAGTTGTTTAGCTCGGGAGACTGTCTCAACCCTTGGAAAGGTCACATCGAGGCCTACGATGTGAAACTCAACATGTGGGATGAAGTTCATGGATCTAGTTTCCAAACTCTTAATCCACCAATCTGCAATGAAAATTGGCCTCCAGGTGAACGGCTTTACTTGACAATGGCACCAGTTGGAACCCAATTATATTTCATGGCCGGGTATCGAATGGCTGGCGAATCACCACGAACACTTTCGGTGGTCTATATGTTCGATACATCGGCAACTGTGGATGCATGGAAGAGCTTAGAGCCAATGGAGGAAGAAGGTGAAAAAGAGTTATGCAGCCATTGTTGCGTCGTTCAACTCTAGTAAAGCAGTCCAGCAATCGCCAAGCATCTCATCCGAGTTGCCTAAGTTGGACTTAAATGGCAACTAGTTATGTCTAACTAGCTACTGCTATAACAAATAAGCAAAAAAAAAGAGAAAAAAGAGCTATGCAGTCATTGTCGCGTCGTTCAGGCCTTAGTTCGGTTTTACTGTATAAGTTATTTTGTTAACTGATAAGAAAAAAATACCTACCTTAGTTGCCTGACTTGGACTTGGATGGTAAACTAGCATTTGCTGTAAGAAATAAGCAAAAAAATCATGTAAAAAACTGTCTAATGTTTACCTCCATTAAAAGGGAATTTTGGATTGAGACTTGAAAATTGTTGAATTATAATAAAACCCCAAAAAGATAAAAATATGATCCCAACAAAACCATAAAAAATTGCTTGCAATTATAAAATTTTCATTTTATAAAGGGCAATCAACTTGCCAAAAATCATTAATGGTTTATTTGTTCTCTTCTTTAAAAAAAAAAAAAAAAAAACTATAACAATGTATTTTATAAATGCATATGACTCCGTTGCTTATGCTATTTGACTCTTACCAAACAAATCCATATTTGAATCTTGCCAAACAAATCCATATTTGAATCATATTAAATTTGTTTATTTACAAGGATTGCGGTGATTTATGTGACATAACCAAAAGAAGCAAAAAAAAAAAATTGTATGTCAACAGTTTGATGATGTTTGTCCAAAACGAGAAAAAAAACCAATGACCCCCTAATCATGATCATGTATTTGTTTGCCTTGTTTTGTTTCAATAATATAATTAATTCATATGTAATATGTACTTAATTAATAACTTGCCCCCAATTAATAAAGAAACAGACTGTCCTTGTTTCAGTTCCAAATTCAGTTCTTCAGCAGTTTTCTGCCTAGAATTCAATCAAAATCCAATTTTAGAATTACACTAGTCTGCATTTTTTGAAGCAAGAAATGATGCTGATTTCTTAAACAGGACCCATATTAAATGGATAAAATTTTTCAATGTCTCAAGCTTTTCCCACACACATTAGCTGGAATATTTAGAAAGCCCAAATGGTCGAGAATCAAGATCTTGTTGATGAAGCAAAGCGCCAAAAAAAAAAAGGAAAAAAGGTTGGTTCGATTGAATATTAGCCATCAGTTGTGACCCAAAAGGAAAAGAAAAAATATTAGCCATAGGTCTGCAAATCTCAAAAAGAAAGGGCCCAATCCCAAGTCATCAAGTGGTCCAGATTTTATTTATTTATTTTTTTCGGCCTGTAAGTGGTCAAGATTCAAGAATGTAATTGGCCAGGCTTTTACTGCCCTCAAAAGAAGAGAAAAGTAAAGTGCATCAAAAACTCAGGCCAACAAAAGCACGGAAAAGATCCTTTCACGTGAGTGCTGAGCTGAGCCAAGCTTGGCATAAGCCACGCCCGCCATGCATCATCCTGACCATGAGGCCATGACCCCATGAGCAACTGACACAGATGTTCCCACGCAACCCCGCCCCCCCCACCCCGAACCTTTGCTTGCTTGGTATCACACGTGTGACGGTACAGTACACTCGTGAGAAACCTGTTGACATTGTTTAACCCATTTGACTTTGACCCCTACTGCACCAAAATGAACGGCCAAGGTCCAAAACAATGTAACAATTGATCTGGACCGTTAAAATAAGCGACAATCTCGAGAATTTTAGTTGTCCATATTGTTGGCTAGCGCCTGCAAAGGCCGACAGCAGAAGCCTGATGTGTCGGATTTGTGATGGGAAGAGAGAGTGAAGCTTTTGCATAGGCAAAATTTATCCTTTATTAATACCTTTTTCAAGTATGGAGTATTTTTAAGAGAAACCAATCTTGTTTTGCCGCGTGGAAGACGAGCGTGGACGCGACACGTGGGACGAGGGCAATTGTAGGGACGGTGGGGTTTTCAATTCCAACTTTCTATACTGCAAGTACGTTGAGGGAAGGGGACAAGGGCACATATCTCGACATGGTGCATGTGGAGGGTTAATGGAACCGATGGGTTCGTAAATGGGGTCTCGTGGGACTCTCAGGCTTACCATTTAGGGAGTGGCCGAACTCCACCCACAGTGCGGTGAAAACTGAAGACTCGCCGCTGCACCTTCCCTACCCTAATCAGCAGATTTTTTTTTTTTTTTTTTGCATATGCTGCTGCTGACCCTCAGTTATAGGATGTGGCCTGGCCTCACTATGTTTTTGGGTATTGGCTAATGGCTCTGCCATCTGATAAATTAGCATGCTTACAGCATGGAACTTACACACTTGTGTCATCTTATTAACCAAAGCATTTTTTTTTTTTGGTTATAAAAAAGCTTGGAAGCAAGCAAATGATCATTTCGTTGGAATTTGGATAAAACATAAATGGCAAGCTAGCTTATTTTGATTGAAATCTTGGTTTGGCTGCCATACTATTTGGTTACCCAGCTAGCTCAGCTTTGATTTTTGTCACTACGAGGGTTCACCAAGAAGGCAGATGTTGGCTAATGATGTGTAACACCACGTTGGACAATTAAAAAAAAAACTACTATGTCGGATGCCACATAATCAAAGCCCCATAAACCAACACAAAGGCTTCAAGGTTGGTGGGGTTCCTCAGGAACCACTCTTCTTTTTTTTTTCCCTGAGCTGTCCCTTTCAAGATTGAAGAAGATAGAAAGAAAGAAACAGATGGTACTTTTCACTTTTGTTTTCATGATTTTATATCAGTTCCCATGTTGTAATCTGTTGCCCTTTTATCTCTCTCTTTCTCTAATCCTTTCTTTCTGTCTGGGTCACTGGAAGAGCTTTGGACCGTGGCATTCTTCAAATTCTCCCCTCAATCCTTCCACTAATTTCACAAAACACCCCCAAAATTCACTTCCCTGCAAAGACAATAATGGGGCTTCGGGGAGGATATATTAGTTATTCAAAGGTTTTTCATATTTGGTTGGCCCCTGAGCTGGAACAAACTAAAAAAAAAAAAGGGGAAATTTTTGGGAGCTGGCAATGACCTATGACGTAGTTAAGTGTTCTAATCCGTCTACAAAAAAACCTTTCAAGAATCATTATAGTCTGCTAGACATTTTTCATGCTTTGGGTAGCAACTATTGGAATCTGGATGGGGGGAAGCTCACATTGCATGGTGTTGGGTATCCTATTCCTATCCTGTTGCACTCTTACTTCCAATTAAAGAGGTTGGCATTATAAAAGATAAACATGTTAGGCATGATTTTGAAACATTCAAATTTGATTGTTTAGGTAATTAAATAATACTGCAATACATAACTAATTATAAAAAAATGGAAAGCATTATAGTATACTTGTTACACAGTAAAAAAAATAGTTACGTAAATTGTCTCCGTTAAAAGCATCTAAAGACATCTAAAAGCATCGATTTTTTAACTGCTGTAATTTTCGAATCTTGTGTCACTCAAACCAAAGCCAAAAAAAAAAAAAAAATGAAAACTTTACTTTGCAAAACCAAAAGTTCCAACTCAAAGCAAAGCCGAAAGTCCAAAGTCTTGGACCTTTATTACGTGAAGGTCGAAGAAACCTGGGAAGACGATTTCAACACTCTAATTTACCTCTCAATTCAAAAAAAAAAAAAAAAAACTTTAATTTGCAAGTACCCAGAATTTTGTTTGTTCCAACAACAATTGACCAACAAAAAAAAAATTGCAAGTTGTTTGTTGGTGGTAAAAAATAGTAAAACCTCTTCAAATACCGAAGTTCTCTTTTTCACTTCCCAGGCCCAGGTGGTCGCCTCCTTGTAAAGATAGCCCACATGCTTCCCTCTTTCTCTCTCTCTCTCTTTCTCTTGCTAAGTCTCAAATCTAACCAGTTGTTTAAGTACTCCAAGAGGCTTTGATTCTGGTGTAAAAGCCTTAAATACTGCCAACACTATCAAAATTCAAAACCCCTTCCTTTACCTGGTTTCCTCTCTCTCATGACAAGCTAAGTGATGAGTGGGAGCTAAAACTTCTTCCTCTCTTTCTTTCCTTTTTTTTCCCCCTTTTTTTTTTTACACTGCTGAAAGAATGGGGCAAGAAGAAATATACTTCTATAGTTGGCCACCGGTGGGAGCTCCATTGAATGTACAAAGAGAGGACCACTGGACACATTTTGACAACTCTGTCAATGCGGTGTCCTTTGGCTTTGTTGCAACTGCCATTCTCATCTCCATGTTCTTAATCATGGCCATCTTCGAACGCTTTTTTAGACCCAACTCTTCCCCTGGTGGCCGTAACCGTGGTGACCTTGAATCTCAGCTTGGTTTCAATGGCAAGCTCAGCCACCCATCACCAAAAGTGAGTCAACTTTCTGTTTCCACATATGGGTTTTCTTCAATTTTGTTCAAAGTTTTCCTTTTTTTTTTTTTTGTGTGTGTGTTTGATTTTGATTGTTTAGCATGATATTCTGGGGGTTACAAAAAGTAGTTACTTTGCTTTACATGGCTACCGTTGTTTAATCCAAGCGTAAAAGGAAAAAAAGTTCCTTCTCTTTTCACAGTTTGGGTTTTTTATATTTCGTTTCAGAATACATTAGCCATTACTATCATCTGATCCGACTTAAAGCTTCTCTACATCGTACATCTTGTATATCAGTATAACCCTACCTTTTGGCCCGAGTTAAAACTTGTTTGCTTTGTCAAAGATATACATTTCTTGTAAATTTGTATTTAAAACTACTGTTATGCGTTTTAAAGATGCGCTATGAGTATATTACATTCTTTTCTTTAGGCAAAAGAGATTTTTTTGGAGATTTTTTCCCCTTCCTGCTAGCTTTGTCTAAGCTCAACGTTAAAGCTTTCTCTTTCATGTTTGTTCCTCTTTTCCTCGCATTCTCCATGAATAGTATTTCTTATCAACTGTGGCCCTTGCCTCCTCTTTTTTGTCTTGGGGACCTTCCCTTCTTCCTTGAACTAGTCATCTACTGAATTTACTTTTGGATAATGTGTTCTCTCTTTTGACTTTGTTTATGGTTAAGTGCTAACTATTTCAAACAATTAAACTGGTCAGTCATTTCTTTTTAAACGATAAAGTTAGCCAATGAGAGCTTCTTTTTCTGTCAATTCGGTGCTCGTTACATAAAGCATCTCAGTTGCTTAAATTTTCTTCCTTTCACGCAATTGCAAATATGCATCTTTTAGTCAAAAGTTTGATCATTTTCGGAACTGGCAACTGTAGGTTGTTGTATTTATGATTTTTAGGCAAATGGCCCATTTAAGGAGAGTGAAGGGTTCGCCGAAATGAATGGCTGGTCCCTGACCGAAGAGTCTAACAAATAGATGTAAACTGTTTGTGTTTAGACCCACCATTTTACATGCTGGTCACCGGACTTACCAGTGTCAATCTTTCTGTTGCTGCGCTTGGGCTGTACCTCGGATTGGGAACAAATAATTAACCTTGGTGGACAAGCTTCAGTTTATTGTCTACTTATTTTCAAATATTTAATGTGCACTCTGATAATTGACCCTTAGGATTCTTTGGATAACGAGATCATGTGTGATGCATTTCATTATGGGAGGTGATAAGGCAATTTACATGAACTATCTCCGTTTTGGTTAATTTTTTCCAAAGGTATCCTGCAAGTGGTCCTGCATCATGAGACAAATCTTTTGTTTACTTTATGCATTCCATGGCTTTTGACGCAGATGCTAGGCCCACCTACCTACTATTTTTCAATTTCAGGGTTATACTTCTGTGGGATAGAGCATTTAAATGGATTTTTCCATAAGTGATGGTATTCTTATTGCTAATCTCTCTAATGTGAGTTGTGTATAGCCAGAAGCAGGTTCAAAACCTTCTAAATTGTTCAATATAACCAAGGCATATCGGAATGCCCACAGAATCCTGCTGGTGATAGGTCGAAATCAATTCACATGATACACCTGATTTTTTGTTAAGGACCATGTTCACACCCTGGCATCTTGAGACATAATGTCGCGGGTAGTGTTTTGAGTAGCACCTGTGGGGGGACATTGAAATTGTTTAGTTGAGGTTGGAAGTTAATAGTTAGTTGTATTTGTGGGCCAAATCTTTTAGGATACTGAATATATATCAACAAACAAGGTACTTTCTGGTTGACATGAGCAACTTGTCCTGCATAATGGCAATTCTGGAAAAGCATTCTATGCTATAGCGTAGAAATAGATGATTATTAAGGCCATAACATAATGTGTATGTAATTACCCAAAATTTGAAATTATGAGCTGATTTGAGATAGAGGGGAAATCGATAAGCAACTTAGAAGTAACTTGTTGTTTCAACTTTGAATGCAAAACTTGCATAGGATTCTGAGACTGAAAAATGGAACTTCGTGGCCTGAAATGACTCCTTTGTGTTTTGATTTTTTTGTTATGAGGGTCATAGATTATGCCCCTCAAGCTATGTTTCCGTTATTTGATACTTTTTTAGCCTGCAATGTTGGTACATATGTTGATTTTTGTGATACTGTGCAACCCTTTCTTCCAAGCTAAAGAATACTGGATTAAGCGAAAGGATTGCAGCATGTTACACTACCAAAGGATGGGAACTTATGATAACTTTTTTTTTTGTGGCTTTTAATTTTATTTTATATGTTGTTAAATAGATTGCTCTCTTCTACGTTCTTATAGTCTTATGTTTGATGCTGTCTGATACAAATAGCTAAATGTTGTAGTTCTGCTATTATGCAAGGCAATTAAAGCATTGAATCTGCATTATTGCTAATTTGAGTTTTGTCTGCTTGTGCATTTTTCTAGTTTTTTGTTTTCTTTAAAGCTAGGGGCTGTTTTGCTACATTTGATTCATATAATCCTTGGTTTCTGTAAGGTAGTAAGGTCCATGCTTCTTTAAAAAGGGTACTTGTCTAGAAACTGTTAACTAGGTGGTCTTATTCAGTGGCCTTAACTAAAAAGTCATTATTTGTATTTCTGCAGTTATTACTGCCCTCATTTATGCTAAGAAAATTTTCCATCTTCAACGATGGATTTTTCCATTTCTCGAACTTTAGAAACTTGGTGATTTTACTCTCTCCTTCGTGGATCTTTGAACTGTTCAAGGTGATTCTGCCGAGGCTGAGATTATACATTGTTACATCACATTTTCCCTATTCCCGGAGAAACTTCTTATACAGGACCATTCCCCTTATTCTTTGTGCATGATTTCGAGGTTAATGGTTCTTTATTCTTATTCTTTTATTGATGTTGTTGCAATTAATTTCTCTATATAATTCCCCTGAAATTATTGTTTGTCTTCTAGACTTGGAACTGTCATACCAAAAGTTCTGATAAACTTCTTTGGAAATTTCAATGAGTCCACATAAGGACTATAATTCATGTACCGGCCACATATCTGCTTTGAGTCTTGAGAAGGTTTCCTAGAATTTATCCATCCCAAGTTGCATCCTTGACATTTGTTGTCGTTTATGTTTGTTTTGTTTGCGTGAGTAGCAGATATGGCATCTCTTATATATGAGTTTTCATTAGAACTATTATAGAGCATTTCATTTGGTTTTTTTAGTTCTAGGAATTATGAAACACAATGGGTGTTAATTTCCCAGAATACATCCTAAATCACGATTGAGAGGTCATATAAGGTGATTTACTTTGTGCAGATGACGATATACACCAGTGGAGTTTCAGTATTAATGCCTGGGGATGAGATTCCTACTTTCATTGCACATCCAGCTCCTGTTCCCTGTCCCCCTGAACGCCCATCATTGCTACAGCATCAACACAATTCATCTGTCAATCCAGGCTCAAACTCCTCCATAACCATTAATACAAGTTCAGTGGGAGACAACTAAAATCGAGAAATCCATTTGCAAGTGCTTTCACTGAACAATGATCATGATTGCTCCCCAGCAGGGACGGGTTTTATGAACAAGCAAGACTGTCTAGTTGGATCACAGTTGCCCTTTTTCGGCTTCTCGGCCATAAGATCATTATATTTGTGTATATATAAAGATATTTTTTGGTGGGCTGACTGGCTTTGGCAATACTTAAATTGCTTGCTGTTAATTTCCACCATTTTCAGGTTTTAATTTTTTCAGAGATAGTGACTTGGATCCCGAAGATGATTTCAAATTGCCATCAAATGGATCATTTTACATGTAAAAAATTGAGGGTATATAATATAATTGTTGTTTGAGAGAGTATGGGAAGAAGTTTCAAGGGCAGCTTTACAGATATCATGGAAATTAATGTAAACAGTGAATCTGAACTTCCATTGGCACTACACCTTGTTATCCCTGCAGAATTTTGGTAAGCAAATGGTGTGACTTACTCGTATAGAAATTAGGACACTCTTGAGATTAACTTCTTTAGCTTTGGAGCTATGTTCTGGGCCTCAAACTAAAATCTAAAGAAAACGCATCTTTGGAGGCCCAGAACTGATGGTAAAAAGAGATGCAATTGCCAACCAACAAAACTAAGGCCCAACCAAAATGTAGACAAAGTTCCCAACCCCTGGACTCATGCTGCCACGGTGCGCATGAATCAAACTTCAAGTCCCAGTTTTTTTTTTTTTTTTTTAATAAATATGGTCATAACTTGAGGGAATAATAGAAAAATTATAAATATTAAGATTTAAATTTTATATTTGTTAAATGTTATTATGTCTACATGAATTAAGTTTTAGGTTCACTTCAGTCCCAGTTAATAAAGAAAGCGAACTCCTTTTTTTCATTAAATAAATTAACACTCGGCATTCATATAAGAAAAAATTCATATGATTTATACAATATATATAGATATGTATGAAGGGGGGCCAAAGGGACGTTTATCTTGCTTGAGTAGTGACCTTTAAGTTACGAGGGGGAGCGGGGTGGCGGAATGACAATTAAGGTCAAAACCGACCGTTACATTAACATCGTCTATATGTACCTCAAGTACTTTGACTCAAATCTAAGCGCTGTTTTAATTTTGTTCAAACAGAGTTGCTAGCTAAATTCCATGACGTCATAACGCTCTTTGCTTTGCATTTTTTGAACGTTATACAATTTTTTTTTTCTTTTCATTTTGATCCAAAAGCTTTCCCTTTCGGCATTTGCGGGGTAGCTGGCAGGAATCCGCCTAAAAGTAAAACTCTACGTGCTATAAAAAGAAAAGAGAGACAGGCATGGATGTACATGCCACGCAGATCCCGTTCATTAATTGAATTGGATTTTTATACTAATTTTTTTTAATTTAAATTGATTGGATCGTTTATTTTATTATTTAAATAATATTAAAAATTTAAAAAATTATTTTTATATTAATATATATATATATTTTATAATTAAATTTAAATAATTTTTTATTATTAAATAATATTTTAAATTGATTCAATTTAAATTATTAAAATTTTTATTTAAAATTTAATTTGTACAAATAAAACTTACTGAATCAAGCAAATAATCTAGCCTATCTTAAATACACATGTAATGTCTAGCAAATCTGTTCATGGGTATAACAGTCCGTCCAGTCCGATATGATCTAAACTTATATTTTTATATTTCGAATTAATCTAATTTAAAATAATATTTTATATTAAAATAATATATTTTTATTTAAATTTAATTATAAAAAATATAAATATTAATAAAAATAATTTTTAATAAAATAAATAATAAAATAAACTTAAATAAATCAATCAAACCAAAAAGAAACTTAAATAATTTGTTTTTTTTCGATCGTTAATACCCTGTAATGAGTAGTGAGTTATTCATTGAGCACGAAAAAAGGCGCAATTTATGTCCACACGGCGATCACATCATTCATAAAATGAATAAATTAAATTAAATATTAGTGCTTTTTAGATGCCCATTATCAACGGGATTTAAATTCGAACAGTCTAATTAGTACTTACTGTTTTTTTAGTATAAAAAAGTAAGCTGTAGCTCCAAATGCTAATGGCAAAATTCGTGTGGAATCAAAGCAAAAACAATGTTGGTAGGATATTGAAAAAAGGCTCATGAGAAAAATAAATAAAAAAAACTTATTTACAAGTATATATTTAAAGATAATAATTGATTCTTTAGGTTTATAAACTATAATTAACCCTTTTACTGTACTATAAGATGAAGAGAAGGAAGTTACTAGTTTTATGGGTCGGCGCTTAACAATTATCCTATTTTTAGTATTTTTACTACTTTATATATTTTAAAATGTTATTATTATATAAAATCAAATATTTAAAAAGAAGTGTTGCAGTCACAAATATGATAATATTAAATATAATTAATTTAAAAATAATTAAATTATAATTATAAATAAATATTTTAAAATTTATATAAATATAAAATATTTTAATTAAATTATAATGTAAAAAATATATTAATACAATAAAAATACTCAAATTGTCATCCACGAGTCACGAGGCGCACAAGTTTGCATGCCGTTGGTTTGGTTGGTCGTGGTTACTTTTAAGACAGAAATACAGACAGAAACAAGTGGGGCTCACTTCTGTTTGACAGAAACAGGAAATAGCCATTGTTGCTAACCAAAAAAAAAAAACTGGCTTCCCTTCGCTCACTCCTTTTGTACTTTAACGGCTTGCGTTGCCACTCTCTCTCCCTGCCCAAAGCGTATTCATAGCTTATCTTTTCATTAAGAAATAAATTCCCTACATTTATTTTCATTCCTTTTTTTTTTGAAAAAAAAAACCCTGAAATTCAATTTTGTATTTACATACATTGCTGGGTTCTTTTTTTTTTTTTTTTGTTCTGCTGGGAAAAGGGGAGAAAGTTGGGCTCTTTTTGAAGGTATTTGTTAAGTTAGCAAATGGGTTTTTTGAGTTGGGGGATGATACGTGTTGGGTTGTTGCTGGTTTTGATTGTGCCGTTTTCTTCTGGAATTACTGACCCTCGTGATGGTAAAGTACCTTAGCTCAAGTTTGCATCACTTCTTTTTTTTTTTGCTTGCAATTTGGTTTTTGTTGAATGATGATTCTATGTTTGGCTGTGCGGAAAGTTTGAGCAAAAGGATAGAGAATACGAGAAAGTGGAGTCCGTTAACTTGCATTTGGCTTTGTTGGCTTCGTTTCTTTAATTATCCTTGCTACAGTCATTACAGTCGTTAATTTCAGTCATTGGGTTCAAGCAAATGTCAATGAAGCATAGTTTTATTTTATTTTTAACTCGTGCTGAATTTTTAATTTAAGTGTTGGAAGTTGGAAGTTTCTCAGAGCAAGTCATTGGAAGCTCTGTAGTAATTGTTTCTTTCTTTTACTGTATGTCCCCCAGTTTCAGCAATAAATAGCTTATGTACTTCTCTGGGTTCTCCACCACTTCGGGGGTGGATTCCTGTTGGAGGAGATCCATGTGGGGAAGGATGGCAGGGCGTTTCATGTGTCTTTTCGAATATAACCGAACTGTAAATGGGTTTCTCTTTCCTTTTTCCATATTTTTCCTTATCTTCATCAATTAATTTTGTATGAATATCTGTTGAGCTTATTGGTTTTCAGACGGCTAAATGGCTTGAACCTGGGAGGAGTTTTAGATGAAGGCATTGGAGGCTTTGAATCGATAATAGTAATGTAAGAAATTTTCTATTTCAATATACGGTTTCTACGTGATGTGCGTGTTCACATTGATGGCCAGGGTTCAGTCGTTTGTAATCGGCATGTTCCTGATCATTTTAATCTTGGGCAATCAAAGAGTTGCCCAAATAGGTTGAATTGTATGCCAATGAGTGTATGTCATGTAGAGTAGGATGAGAAGGAAGCGTCAAGTTTCAGTTTCCAAATATCATATATTATTTAATTCATTCTGGAAGCTTTTATTTTTTATTTTTTGCTTTATAGAGCCTTATTCTGCTTTTTGCTGTTTTATGAAGCAGCGATCTGAGTCACAATCAAATCGGAGGGAGTATTCCATCCAACTTACCTCTTACCATCAGATCTCTGTATGTTTGACTACAATCTTTATATTTATCTGTCGATTGTACTTTATAAGCTAATATAAGCAAATAGTATGTGCTTTTCTTTTACTAACCTTATCCGTGTCTGAATGAGCTTTATTTTTCTCTTCTTTTAGATATCTTTCTGGTAATCAGTTCAATGGGAGCATTCCTGCTAATTTGTCTGCCTTAACACAACTTACCGAATTGTAAGTTGAAGTGAAACTTGGTTATCCTGAAATCATACTCTCCACAGTAATCATTTTCTCATTAACATTCAATTTTGTACTGGCATTCCCTTCAGGTTTTTGGATGATAACCATTTAAGTGAAGCAATACCAGATTCTTTTCAGCAGCTTAAGGGTTTGATCGACTTGTGAGCTCATTAATCGTATAGCTTTTTTTTCCTGTTTACTTTTCTAGGCTTAATTCTGACAACATGTTGTGTTTCAGGGATCTATCTGGAAATAATTTGAGTGGTCAGCTGCCTCCTTCGTTTGGGAACTTATCATCTCTTACCACATTGTAAGCAATTCGTTCATGAGGAAACTTTTCATGAATTGCATACGCTTCTTATCATCTAGGATCATATATACTTTTCTATCGCAGGCACTTGCAGAACAATAAACTTTCCGGGGTCCTTGATGTTCTACAGGATCTTCCCCTTTCGGATTTGTACTCTTTTCCCTCATTCAATATTTGTTTCACAAATTTATCACCAAATGATCTAGCATTAATGTGAAAGTAGCTAAGTGTCACAAATTGTCACTTTCTTCTTTTGTAGGAATGTAGAGAACAACATACTTTCTGGTCCTATACCTCCAAAGTTGCTGAATATGCCGAATTTCAGGTGAATCCTCAGATTGTCGTTTGACTTGTTCTGATCTGGCATAGGGCTATGTTAGTGCATACTTGTGTGTGTGTGTGTGTGTGTGTGTGTGTGTGTGTGTATACGTTTCTTTATTTCCATGTTCAACCTCCAACCCGGGTACAAGCCCCCATCTTTCTCACTTTCTAATGATATGTGACTTCTTCTCTTCAGGAAAGATGGAAATCCCTTTAATACTACTATTCTTCCTTCACCACCAGTAGCACTTCCTCCATTTATAGCCTGGGCTCCATCTCCTTTGGAAGGATCCAGCGGAGCAACTGGTGGACCTTCTAGCCTAGAATTACCTCAGTGGGCAAAGGCGACAGGATTTTGGACAAATAAAAGGGTTATTGGGATTGCTGTTGCAGGGCTTATAGCATTTCTGTTTTTAGTAGTGTTTCTGCTTTTGGCGTGGAGATGCTTTAAAAGGAACAAAAATTCTGACAAGCATGGTGTCAATGCATATAAGGGCCCTAGTAAAAACCAAATTAGAAAATCATCATCTCAACCAACTTATCAAACAGAGAAAGGTACCTTAACAATAGTCTATCCCTGTGGCAGATCTTGTAAAATACTCTATTTTCTGTCTACAGTCTTATGTAATTGAAAGGCATTGTGTTCAAACAGTTGATAAAGAGGTAGTCATGAGGACGGTGGATGGATATGGACCAGAAAGTGGAGTTATGGGAATAAGCCCAAAGTTCAAGAAAAATCATGAGATAAACATGAGAGGTGTGGATGTGAAGTCCATGTCAATACGGCCACCATTACCTCCACCTCTATTACCCACTGTGGAGGAGGCCAGTTTAAGCCCAATCATGCCAGCAGAAGTAAACGGAGCTGCTTGCTCTTCGAGAGGTAGGGACTCATGTTCTTTGACTGTGACTGCCTTCACCATTGCATCACTTCAGCAGTATACAAACAGCTTTGCTGAGGAAAATTTTATCGGAGAAGGGATGCTTGGTGGTGTGTATAGAGCTGAGCTTCCAGATGGTAAGGTAAGATGATTTTGATGCCGTAGTGTACAACCTTATTGCAATTGAGTGTGTTCCTAAGTTCAGGCCCCCTTCCTCTGGCATCTTGTGCGTTTTGGTGCAAGTCTTTTATGCTGCTTTTGTTTTTATTCCTTTTCCCTTAAAGAGAGATCGAAAAAAAAAAAATACCGTTGGCGACTTTCTTTTGCTTCCTCCTAACATCAATTTGCTTTATGTTTGACATTCTTTTGTAGCTACTAGCCATCAAGAAACTGGATACTAGAGCTTCCAGGTGGAGGAGTGATGCTGAATTTCTTGAACTAGTGTCTACAATCTCTAAAGTTAGGCATCCTAACATTGTGGAGATTGTGGGTTACTGTAATGAGCATGGCCAGCGGTTACTTGTGTATCAGTATTGCAGAAACGGAACACTGTATGATGCATTGCATGTTGATGATGGGATCCGTAAGAAACTTTCATGGAATGCACGTGTCCGAGTGGCGCTTGGAGTTGCAAGAGCCCTACAGTAAGTAAACATATTGACAATAAAATAGCCCTTTATTTATGGAACAAAGGAATTTTGATGTGCTATTATGAAGGGAAGGGAAGATCCTCTATTCAGCTTTGTATATTTGAGCAGGTTTTATCATCTTTTAAATGACGCTTATATGAAACCCTGAAGAACCCATAATTCCTTGCTTGTGGCTTATATTAATTCCCTTAGTCTTTATATTTTTAAGCCACCAATCAATTAAAAGCTGAGTGTTTTTATTTTTTTTTTTGGGTTCTGTTGTAAGGTATCTGCATGAGGTCTGTCAGCCACCCATTGTGCACAAGAATATCAAGTCTGTGAATATTCTTCTTGATGACAAGCTTGCAGTTCGTGTCTCAGAATGCGGTTTGGCTCCTTTGTTGTCATCTGGCTCTGCAAGTGAGGTAATTTTGGATACAATTGTGTGTATATTTGTGTGATATTCGAGTCCTGCTTATTAGAGGATTTTTCAAATAAATTAGTTACTGCCGAAGGCAAATGTTTGTTGGAGACTTTAGACCATTTTCATTTTATTACAAATTGTAGCTGTTTTTAGTGGACCGAGTCCAAGATGAACATTGTTAACATTTGCATATTATAGGTTTTTTGTGTTAATTATCTTATGTTAATGTGGCTAATATTGGCGCATGTATGCTCAGTTCTCCGGAAGCCTTTTTGTATCCTACGGTTACGCAGCCCCAGAAATCGAGTTTGGAAGCTATACTTGCCAGAGCGATGTCTATAGTCTTGGAGTTGTAATGTTAGAACTTCTCACAGGGCGAGAACCCTTTGACAGGTTAGCCTAATCTGGCATCCACATGAAAATGTGCATGAAGGTAATTTATCAACCATTTGAATCGTTTACCTTATACTAGAGCTTATATTAAGAACATGTCTAGGTCACGGCCTCTGGGGGAGCAATTTCTTGTTAGATGGGCAATTCCACAGCTTCATGATATTGACGCATTAGTTAGGATGGTTGATATCACTCTAAATGGAGCGTATCCGGTGAAGTCATTGTCACGCTTCGCTGATATAATATCTAGATGTGTACAGGTGAACTTCTTTATCCCCTCTTTTCATGTTCCTACTTTTGTAGTATGCTTTATATGGGAGTCAAATTCTGCAATATGACGTTGGAGCATTTCTGAGAGAGACGTTGTTAGGGTTTCATATAATCTATCGATGACCGTCTAAAGATTGAATGAAATATACTCTATGTCCAAAAGGGAATTAATTTATAAATAATTAAAGCTAAAAAAGGAATGGGATTTCTTCCACCTCAGGATATCTAATGTTTGTCTTACTAGTACTTGCTTTCTTACTGAAAGCTACAAGGCAACTTATATCTGATCTTCTCGCAGTGGGAGCCGGGATTCAGACCACCAATATCCGAAATCGTCCAAGACCTTTTGCACATGATTTAAAGGTGAATCTTAAGCAAGTTGGCTGTATATAGAATATTTCTTTAGGAAGGGTAATGAAGCAGAAGAGATGTCTGCTTGAGAAGAATAGATTGCTTGCTAGATTTTAAAAGTTGAGTCTGATGAAATCTCCAGAAAAGGGTACTTATTGATCGCAGTGGCGGCTTATCATATGCCTCCTGTAATATTTATCTGCAATCTATAATGAAGGCTTAGTTGCATTACGATCTAACAGCAAATTTTTTAGGCCTCACCCTTTTTGTTTCTTCTTTTTAGTGGGGAGGTGCTAATATTTATTGTTTATCAATTACTACTGTCTTTGCAAAAACTGTTTCCCAGTGTGATATGGCCATTTGAGGTCGAACTAGATTATATTAATGGTCATTGTATTTAACTTTTAACCGCGTTGCCTCATATCATTTTTTTTTCTTTCAAAATTTTCTTGTTCTATGAAAAAAACTTGAAATAGGAGAAAATGGGGGTTGTAAAAATAAATAAAAAAGATGGAAAGTTGAAAGCAAAGCTTCTTGGGTTTTGATGGGTGGCTGAAAATGTAAAGCATTAGGATGTCGGTTAGTGGCCCAGACAGTCAAATGACGTTCTTTCTGGTTTTGATCTAGGCCAGGATGGGAGAATAGATTTTTAAACAATTAGCAAGCATGTGAATCCACATGAATAAGATGCGAGGCAACAATACCACCGCTTCTCCTTTAGATTAAATTTGAAAAAAAAAAAAAAAAAACTTTGATTTCCTGGTTTGTATACAGGGAAGTTTAGTGCTGCTAAACTCCAAAATCAGCCATTTGTTGGTGGAGGAACAAAGACAATCAGACATTACAATAATCAGTTGCTAGGTGACAGATGACTTAAGGACCAACAGTGGTAAATTTAATCTAATATCTTTAAATTTCAGTAGTACTTCCACATGTGGCAGTAACTTGGTTAAATTTGAATGAAGAACATGATTCCCGGCACTGCACATATGACTGCTGATAGCCGCATATAATCTGTCAAAAAAATTGCATTTGATATAAATATCTCATCTACTATGTTGGAAACGGTGTATCCGATCCCCTGCCACTGCACATTTACTGCTCTCAGCTGCAGATATATCTATCAAAAATCGCATTTAATAACTACATACATATATATGTATAAAAGAATTAGAAAAGCATTATAAATGTTCAGAAATTGAGTAATCTTTTGATCCATGTGTTTTTACGGCAACATTCATTCATTCATTCTTGCCTTGAGAATCCAAATTAACCCCACGACCCACACAAACAATTTAAGCTTTAGTTTTTGATAAAATTGACATTTGAGCAGCTTCTGCAGAATTTTTAGGTACAAGGTGGTTAACTACCTATTATTTGAACTACTTGTATCAGATTTAATATAACACCCATTGCATTAGGGTCTTAACCTTTACTTTAGTAATAAATTTTTATATAAATATATATATGCTACTAAATATATTTAATTCATTTTGCCATCCATTTGCCCTTACGACCCACAAAGATGCATGGCGTTATGGCACTCAAAAATCTAATCATCGCATCCCTCTTCTTTAAATACATTGCAGATCTTACTTTACATATATATATATATATATGTATTTGTCATCCTCCTAATTATTAAAACTTTAAAAGCACATCTTAGCCATGAAATTATGAATTTAAATGTAATTATTATTGTTTTAATTCAAAAAAAACTTTTACCCATACTTTTTTAAAATTATTACATGCAATAATAGAATCAATTTAATATTTGAAAATTATAATTTATTAATTAATTTTAAAAATTATTTAAATTCATTCATTAATAAAAATGGGTGTATTTATCAAGATTCCTTTATAAAATAACAATATTGACTAAATTAAGTATATTTTTAAAAATTAAGAAATAAGAAGATAAAGGCAAATTGACAAACACCATTAATTTGATATTTTCTTCTAAATAAAAAATAAATAAATAAATAAATAAAAAGTAAATTAATTAGAGTAGTTAATAAACCAAGTGACAAGCTAACAACTTAAGGTCAACTAATTTATAAGCTTTGTTTATGTCTACGTCATTATCTAAATTTCCCAATTTAAAAGGAAAAAAAAAAAGAAAATTAATTTTAAGGAATCCCTCTTTTTGTTAATTGTTTTTGCCGCAATCCCTTTTTTTTTTTTCCTTTCTTAGAAACATAAAAATTCATCAAATTAAAAAAAAATAAAAAAAAAGGCAAAAAAGACAAGAAAACCTATACCAGTGTACTTTTAAAACATGGGATCCGACCGACACGCCAACACGTAGAAGACAATGGTCGATTGAGTAATTTTAGTATTTCAACAGCTAAAAGACCAAGGGTATTTTGGTAAGAATGAAGAACAGTAAAGAAAACAGGGTTCAATCATGTCCAAGTCTGCAAGAATTATAGTCTTTTAAAGTCATGTGAAAAACAAAGAAAAGTATTCTGTTTAATTCTCGTCTGAAATATTGATTTATTATTATTTTTTTAATTTTATTTTTGTGGGGGGAGGGGGGGTTTCAAGTTTCTCGTCAGAATTTGATTGCTTTCTTTTTCTTTGTGGATTTACTTTCTAAGAAAAGTAACATTTTTCTTCTTAAGTTTCCGATTTTCTCCTTTTTAGTCGAATCTCGAGGAACATTTTTGAGTGAAGTCAATTGTAATCGCGGTTCCAGTATCGATTCCGATCTCGTTTTGGATTTAATTTCGTGGAAAATGGCGAAGCGTGGATATAAGCTGCGTATCCTTAAAGCTTAATTTCTTCTTGTTATTATTATAATTATTACTGAAATGCTTAGCTTGACTTAGCTTCGTTTATTTAAGCTCCGAAGTTAATTCTTAGCTTATTTTGCATTTTGTTTTTGATTTTAGCTTAAATTTGTTGGTTTTTTTTTTCCTTTTAATTGTTGTTTTTATTGATTAAATCGGCCTTGTTTGCTACTTTGGCTTCGCTGCTGGCTAAGAAAATAGAGAAGGGAACAAAATTGAAGTAGTTAGTCTTGGTTCTTGTGAATAACTTTTAAGATTTTATAAAGATTTATTCTTTAACAGATACTGCTAGTCTGAGCTTATCTAGTCGCAAGTTGAAGAGAAAATTCTAAAAATGTTTGCTTCATTTATCTAAAAATGGAAATTTGAAGGCTCTTCGAGGCTTTTCCTGGTTTACTTTAGTTGCTTACTACCTTGACAAAATGAATGTAGAGGAATTTGTGGCTCATACAGCAAATGTGAATTGTCTAAGTATGGGAAAAAAGACACGTAGGCTTCTTGTTACGGGCGGAGATGATCATAAAGTCAATGTTTGGGCAGTTGGGAAACCCAGTTCTCTAATGGTAAGTTTTATATGCTTTCTTTCTTGCTGAGATTCTTGCCAAGTTCAGATTCAGATGTTACCTTGTAAAGGGTAATTGTTTTTGTTTCTTGAAATCACATTTTGGATCAATTGATGCCAATAAGAATGACGGTGATTTTGTATCTCGAAAAGAAATAATGAGTGTATCGTACATGTTAATGTGCAGAGTCTCTGTGGTCATACTAGTCCAGTGGAATCTTTAGCTTTTGATTTGGCAGAAGTCTTGGTGCTTGCTGGATCATCTACAGGTGGGATAAAGCTTTGGGATTTGGAAGAAACAAAGAGTAAGTTTTTGATTCCTCCTTTGGAAATTATGTTAAGAGCCTTTTCTATCAGTTAGATGTCAAATGATAATAGTATCATGGTGAGAGCTTGTTAGACATGAAGAACAACGTTGGATAAGATATTTCGCAACTCCAACTCTTACTTTTGAACTTTCAACTGATTAAAAATTGGAATATGTGGATCATCAGCTTTTATACCAAACTGAAATTGGGTAATAATTAACTTGTAAAATTCTTGATCTTGTTCTTGAAGTGTAGTGGTTCGCGGACTCACTGGACACAGATCTAATTGCACTGCTGTAGAATTCCATCCATTTGGGGAGTTCTTTGCATCTGGTTCCATGGACACAAATCTAAAGGTTTGGGATATCAGAAAAAAGGGATGCATTCACACGTACAAGGGCCATACTCGAGGCATTAGTATGATTAGATTCACTCCTGATGGCCGCTGGGTAGTTTCTGGTGGATTTGATAATGTTGTAAAGGTAATTAGAAATCACACCATCATCTGTGTTGAATGAGTCATCAATTCTATTTATCTAATCATTTCACGTTTGTATCCTGTCACTGCTGTATAGGTGTGGGATCTTACTGCTAGAAAACTCTTGAATGAGTTTAAGTTTCATGAAGGACATATTTGCTCCATAGACTTTCATCCTCTAGAGTTTCTCCTGGCCACAGGTGAGTCTGTGATTTCAGTACGAGTCAGTTAGTTTATCATAGTTGCATTTGCCTTTTTCTGTATTGCTTGTCATTGCCTGCTTGATAAAAATTATTTTTTCAGGTTAAGTTTGAGGTATGTGATAGACTTCCTTAGCTTGCTTGCAAAGATTTAATCTTTTTCTGTAAACTTTTAATTATTAATTTATGAAAATGATGTCAGTCCATGTTTAATGCATTGTTCTTTTGTAGATATATTGAAAATTCACAGCCTTCAAATTTATTCTTTTTATCATATTGTATGTGGAACATTACTCAATATCTCTGAATTATTTACGTCTCTTGAAACCAGCAATTTCTTGAGGATACTATACTTCATAATTAATATGTGGCCAAAATTTTCAGGTTCAGCGGACAGAACAGTAAAATTCTGGGATCTAGAAACCTTTGAACTGATTGGATCTTCCAGACCTGAGGTATATAAGCTTATGTGTCTCCAAACTACGACCATAGAAGTTTGCTCTACTGCTTCCTCCTCATTCCTGGCATTTCCTCTGCTCAAGATACTTATTTTATGTAACAATCAGTCATTTATTTTATTTATTAATTTGAGGGAGGAATGGAAAGAAGTCATAGAACGGTTTTTCTTTTTCTTTTTCTTTTTCTTTTAAAACCGATTTTTCCTTTGCCCAACAATTGGTGCTGTGTAGAATGGTAGGAAAACTTATGTTACTTCACTTAACATCTTAACCTTAGTTACTTTTTCATGATCCTGCAGATTTCCTACAAAAAATTCAACACATTTGTGTTGGATATCCATAAATGTCCTGTTTTGGTACCCAAGTATGAGGAAAATTCTCTTATTTTAAAGGAAAAGACCAAAACAAATAAAAGGTCCCATCATCGATAATAAACCTTTTTCATCATGTTTCTATAAAATGTTTATGTTCCTTCTTTTCAGGCTACAGGGGTTCGCTCAATTACCTTTCATCCTGATGGGAGAAGCCTGTTCTGTGGATCGGACGATGGTTTCAAGGTTTTTACCTTCCATTGTAAAACCAGTTTGATTCTGTCTGAGTTAAAAAAGCTAACATCCGAATTTTTGTTGTCATAATTGTAGGTATATTCGTGGGAGCCAGTAGTTTGTCATGATTCTGTTGATATGGGATGGTCAACACTTGGCGACCTCTGCATCAATGAAGGCAAACTTTTAGGTTGCTCGTACTATCAAAATTCTGTTGGAGTTTGGGTAGCAGATGTAGCGGTATTTACAATCATTCTTTTCCTATCTTGCGTTCTCTTTATGTTCCTTCAATTTTGAACTGTTGCTCTTTTAGCCTGAACCTGGGTGACAACTTATTGGTCTTACCTTCCTTCCTAAAAGCCTTGTTTGCACATGTCTTAGCATGTCAAGCCATATGGACGAAATGACTGCACAGAGAAGAAATTTAATCTTGAGGGAAGTTATTCTTTGGAGAAAGGAGGGAGTGGCATGATGTCAACTCTGGGATCAAGGCCCTTGTCTCCTGATTATGAGACAAAGGAAATAAAGAACATATATGTTGACAGTAAGTTTGGTTTTCAGTTTTTTTATTTTTTTTATTTTTTTATTTGAACTTATTGCTCTATCTATTGTTACTTTGTTGCTATGGTAAATATCCACCTTGTCTGTGGAGCTTGACTACTCCTCTTAACGAAAATGTGAAGACGGAATTTAATTTCGAAATGACAATTTTTTGTTAAAGATCTTAAGCTATGTTTTCTGACATGATGTTCCCATTTCTTTGAAAAGCTGCTGGCAGTAATCCTATTGCCACTCAAAATGATGGCTCTTTAAATTCTCCAAAAGTGGTACTACCATTGGATGGCAGTGAAATAAGTAATCTGACAGCAGAGAAGCTAAGTCCTGGAACAGGAGTTAATGCTAAATCTAATGGACAATCGGGTAACAAGTCTTTTGTCATACCTAGTGTTGTTCCACGGGACAATCCTGTTGGTAAAGACTCCAGCAATTCTGCAAAAGAATCTGTCACCTTTTCAAGGACAAAACCAGGCATGTTGCTCAGACCAGCTCATGTTAGAAGACCATCTGTCAACAAGCTTGAGGTTGAAAAACTGCCGGCTACAGTCGAATCAGGAACTCTTGGCAATATGAGAAGTGGGCTAGACATTGCAATGGATCTGAATTCTCAAACTAGGCTTGGATCAGAGGATGAAGCTAGAAAATCCTGTGATGAAAAGGGTTCAAACATCAAGAATGTCACAGAGAAATCTGAAAAGATGTTATCATCACTGACACCCCTTAATCAAGAAACTTGTAAGTTTTACTCTACACCATGTTATCATTTCTTCAAAGTCAGTTATGGGCATACATTTTTATGTTATTCTGTTTCTCTTGTGACCTTTCTTGTGAGAATTTGTGGCATATTTATTTATTTTATAGTTGTTAATGGGAGTGATTAGTTTCTTCTTATCATTTTCAGGCAATGAATCTGTCACTTGTAACATAGATTCAAACTCTGTCAAAATTGTCAATGGAGGTGTGCTCTCTCTTTCCAGCTAAATCTTCTAAGCATAAAACTGGATGTAATTTTATCCTTAGAAATTTCTCTCTTGGCAGTGGCTGTTGTTCCAGGGAGAACGCGCACTCTGGTTGAGAGGTTTGAACGAAGGGAGAGATTAAACAGCAGTGGTGATCCAGTAACTAACAATACTCCTCCTGCAGTACCTGAAACGGATGGAGCACCTGCCATAACGGTAAGTTAATTGTATCTTTTCTCCAATTTTCAAATTTAAGTTTTTGCATGATCCAGATATCAGAAAGAAGCTGTCTAAACCAAGTTGGACAGACTTATATATGCATCCACTTTCATTTTTTTATGACTGAATTAAATTTAATTCTCATGTTTTCACCTGACAGAAAGGAGAGCCACAAATCTCCAAAACACGGCCAGTCTCTGCCAATGATGATAATCAGGGTGGAAGTCTAATTTCTAGAATGGAATCAACTTCTGGCTGTGAGGGAAGCATTACTGGAAGTCAGATTTCTAGAAGGGACTCAACTCCCACTTCTGATGGGCTCATCACTGGAGATAGAATTTCTAGAGGAGAATTATCCTCCACCCATGATGGGATCATTACTGGGAATAGAACTTCTAGAAAGGAATCAACCTTCACCCCTGATAGGATCGCTATTGGAAACCATTCTATAAGGGAATCAAGCTCTGCATCTAGTGGCTTCATGACTGGAAATCAAATTTCTAGAAGGGAATTAACCTCTTCTTCTGATGGGATCATTGCTGGAAACCAAATTACTAGAAGGGCAGATGGGATCATGTCTAGAAATCAACTTTCTCGGAGGGAAGCAACCTCCGCTAGTGATAGGAGTCGATCAAATTGTACAATTACTGAGAATCAAATTTCTAGGAGGGTATTGAGTTCTGCTAACGATGACAATGTTAGTATTGTTGAAAACCAAATTTCAAAGGGCGAATCAATCTCTCCTAATGATGGAATCATAACTGAAAATTTATTGCAAACGCATGAGATATTCTTAAGCACTCTTAGGTCACGCTTGACAAAGTTACAGGTAAATTTAGCTTTCTATTTGTGGGTATAATTGGTGGATGCATTGTAGCTGTTGCCTTCTTTTTTAAAAAAAAACAAATTTCTGGAATTACAATAGCTTTAGCAAAGACATATTACTTACACAATCAATGGAGTGCAGAATATTATACTTGTATTATGTTTTAGAACATGTGCATGTGAATCTAAACACCTCTGACGGGTGGCAAACTTTTGTTCTGGTGAAAAGAAAGCAATTTAAGTTTAGTAAAAAGAACATGGGAAAAGAAATCTCCATTGTTCATGTTTCAGTACTTTGTTTGCCTCTTACATGATTTTTTTTTTTTTTAATTGTTTGGTTGGATGCCTTAATTGATTTTGTGGTGAACTTATAGGGGGTGCGACATTTATGGGAAAAGAATGACATTAAAGGTGCAATCGATGCCCTGCAGAAGCTGCCAGATCATTCTGTGGGTATCTATGGGAAGATTTCATGTGTGTTGCTTTATTCTGTTTTCAATGAGGGTTACAAGTAGTAACCGAAGGCTTGTCATGCATATTCTCTCTTGCTTAGACTCAATTACTTCTGCTGCAGGTGCAAGTAGATGTAATCAGTGTTCTCATGGAAAAAATGGAGATTCTCACCTTAGATCTGTTTTCTGGCCTGCTTCCTGTGCTTATGGGCTTATTAGATGGTAAAATGGAAAGGTAATTTTCAGAACGAAGTTTTAGCTCTCGGTATTGTAAGACTTTCTACTCCATCTATTGGTTTCAAAAACGTTACTTCATCCCTTGAAAAATAAAATAATGGAGGTGGTATCGAGACAAGAAATTTTGTTTGGGCATGTGGGTGCAAATTTTATTAAAGTTATAACTCATTTTTCAACGTTTAAATAATGCGCATTTCTACTTACGATGCTCATACTGTTTTTTGTGTGTGTGATATGAATATACAGGCATGTAAATGTCTCATTGGAGATGCTCCTGAAGCTTGTAGCAGTTTTTGGTCCAATGATACGCTCAACTGTTTCAGCCCCACGCGGTGTTGGCGTTGATCTGCACGCTGAGCAAAGGTTCTTTTATGCTTATTTATGGATTTGTTCTTTTACATTTCTCATCTATTATGGTTTTGATGAAGCCACTATGAAATGATCATTTTTTTTAAAAATTGAACACAGGCGAGAGTGCTGCAATCAGTGTTTTATGCAGCTTCAAAAGATTCAGAAACTCCTTCCACCACTTGAAAGGTAAGATGCTTTGCTATTCGAGTGATAGCAGCTGAGATTGATATGTAATGGATTTAGGAACATATTTTAATTGCAGTTGACATTATAATGATAACTCAATGTCCATAACAGCAGTTTGCATGTCATGATGTTTTATATGCTTAGAACCCCTAGTGATGAGACCTCGAATTGGCTAATTGCTTCCTACTTAAGCGAACAGCCAACATGATGAATTTCATTTCGTGTTACTCCAGGAGAGGTGGTGCGATAGCAAGATGTGCACATGAATTGAATCTAGTTCTTCAACAATGATGATGAATGCCGTCACGGAGCCATCTAAACCGTCTCACGGCTGAAGCATAAAAAAACAAAAGTGGCTGAGCTGACACCGCTTATAAAGATCCAAGTGCTATAGATGGCCATTTTGTATCTTATGTCTTGGATACACAATTTTGTCTTGCCATCTTACTATATCGTACTCTGCCGGCTTTTTCCAGTTCCGCAGTGCTAGCCTGAGTGAATAACGTCACTTGCAACCGTTACATCTTGAAGATGGAAGAAGCCAGCCTGTGAATCTCAATGTCTCGGGTACTCCACGAAACTTTCCTTTGACATTTTTTTTTATTCAATCGTATAGTGCTGTTCTGTGCTGTTTTTTTGATAAAAAATGTATGCACGTTCCAATGCAAATATATACACTTCTGCTATAATATTCAATGAAATATATCAATCCCCTGAAAGCCTCTTTTTCTTCTTCTTTTCTCTATTTATCGAAAACTTTTTAGTTTTAAAAATTAGCAGAATACTATTCTATAATTATAAGTAGCCAGCATCTGAATATTTGGATATATTAATTTTTATTTGATTAAACTAATGATTAGAATAATCGACGGTTGCAGTCTACAGATTATTGGTTCAGATGGTATACATGTTGTATAGAATTTTATAAGTTTGTGGATTCGAAAGGATTTAATTCGTATAATGAATTAATTACATATTTTTGAAAGCTGCTGAGAAGATTTAAATCGTATGATGAAATTGAGCAAATAAGGTTTGGGAACTTTGGATTAAAATGGCATGTATATTGAATCGATTTTTTTTAATATTACGGATTTGAGAAAATTTAAGTTGTTTGTCAAATTAAGTAAATAAGAATTGGGTTTAAAATGTTATGCATATAATATAGATTTTTAAAAATTAAGGATTCGAGATTATTTAAATCAGATGATGAATTAAGCTTGCTGATAGAGATAGGGATCATTGGAGGCTAAGAACACTAGGAATAAAGGGGGAAAAAAGCCGTTGCAAGGTTAATATTAGCGAAATGAAGGAGCCCAAAAAAAAGGGCTAAAAACCTTGTCCATTCATGGGGGTGACAAGTGGCATGCAAAAAGTGCGGCGTGGTGAGAATAGCCAACGGTGTAGTATTTTTTGCTCTAATTCCAGTTTTGTTGTTAACAATTCAGTTCATCACATAAAATTCATTTAGACAAGACATTATGCTTTGTGTACGCCGCAGGTTAGAACGTATCTAGGCGAAGCCATCCATACACGTGTCTTTTTCATCTTATGTCTTTTTCGAAGGTGGTCCACCCCTATTTCCTGAAATTATGAAACAAAATGCAGTCATCATGTCCTAAATTTTACAACATCTTGCTTTCTTCTGGATTTGGCCAGAAACACTCCCCCCCCCCCCTTCTAAAGATAATCTAACAAGCATTTATAGGTATTTATGACAATTTTTAAAATCAAAGTAATTGTTTAGTCAATTTTGATTGCCAATTTAATCAATTCCATTGACTCAATTTGTTATCAGATATTATTATTATTATTACATATTTTAAAATTTTGTTTCAAAACAAGTCAATATTATTAACTTCTTAAACTTGCAACATTGAGTTCGTCTACAGCATAACATAAAACATTACTAATCCGATAAAATATAAAATTAATGTAATAAATACTATGAATACAGTACGTCTAATCCATTAATAATACTTCATTAAATCATGTGAACACCTCGTTCAATACTTTCTGATCCATTCAGGAATATATTCCTTTTGGGTAATGAATATGATTAAGACAGCCAACGATTCATTTAATCAAGATAAAAAGCTTTGATCGGTAAAAATGCATGAAAATGTGGAAAGTTTTCTCTGTGATTGTTTGCTTAAGAAAGTCAACCTGGGTGAAGTCTTTGCTTGCAAAGATTTATTAAAAGCAAAACCAAAAGATAAATAAATAAATAAAATTTAGAGTCAAAACTCGAAAAATCACTTTCATATTGTTTCTATGGGGAAAATAATTAAAAAATAATCTATTTCCAAGTTAAAATAATTTAAAGAAAAAAATGGGGACTTTAGGTTTGGTTGGTTTTTGAAAACCATTGACTGAATAATTTGATAAATTGAAAAGATCAAAATTTTTAATATATTAAAAAATTATTAAAATATTATTTATATCGAATCTTTTGAATTCAATCCGACAAATAATTTAATTTGTAAACAGATATTTTAATATTAGGGAAAACTATTTTATCCACTAATTTTAAACTTACAATATTTACAATCATGGAAATTGTGATAATTATCCACTAATAAATCCTAATTAAGAAAGGAGATAATTATGATATGCAAAGTGGATATTGAGACAATTGGGTCAAAAAATCCAGCCTGTCTGTAAAACAGAAAAGCTACACAAAAGACAAAACAACTGTTTCTTAACCCAAAAAAAAAAAAAAAAAAGCCAAACTCAGAAAAACAAAATAGCAATTCCATGCCCCTTTCTTCTGTTTTTTAAAAGAAAAAAGAAAGTTTTTCATTTGACCATGTTTTTCTCATTTAAAAGAAAGTTATAATCTTTTAAATTCCTCCCTCAAGAAAAAGAAAAAAATTGCATATTTGTAATTGTTAATCTCCCTTTCTCTCTTCAATTCTTCGATATTATTCCACGAAATCTCGTTCGTTTCTCCACTTATTTCTTTCTTTTTCTTTTTTTTTTCCCCTTCTTTTGGGCTATTTCCATTACCATAAAAAATTTCAGAAATTTTATACCCTTTTAGACGAATTTAATAATTCATTAAAAAACCTAAAAGAAACCGCCTTTTGTTTTTTGTTTCTGGGATTTTTTTTTTTTTTTTGCAACGTGCGCTTGGGGTGCCTAAGGCGAAGAGAAAGACGGTGGCTTCTTGATTAATTTAATTTTCTGGTGGTGGGTTGTCGTCGTTATTGTTGGAAGTAATCGTAGCCGTATACGTGGACATGGGAACGGAGATGATAACGGGGAGGTGGGGTACGTGGGAGGAGCTTTTGTTAGGTGGGGCGGTTCTCCGTCACGGTGCCCGAGATTGGGACCTCGTCGCTTCGGAGCTCCGAACCCGAACTATTTCTCCTTTTGTTTTCACTCCCGAGGTTATTCCTTATTAGCCAATTAATACTTGAATTCAATTAATGAAATCTTATTTGATTTTTGGCATCATTTAATATAGAATTTATTTGTAATGAATTTTTTTCTATTGTTTGTTTAAGTTATTTATTTTTGGTATTAAAGAAATGGGAAAGCAAGGAGACAGTGACATCAATGGATGGGGGGTAGTTCATTACATTTTATGTGGCAAACACGTCTTGACTTTGACTAACATGATTTTCTATTTGGATGATTTTGTATTTTTATTATACTTAATAGTTCTTAATTATTAGTTTATTACCCACTACTACTTATTTTGTTAAAGATACGAAGATATGGTCATTGGTCAATGTCAATGATGGCTTCCCTGGATGTTGCCTCTTTGGGTTTTGGTAAAGGACTTGTCACGTGATATTCATGTCACCAATGAGGATTAGTGAATGGCCTGAACTGCATGAAGCTTAACGTTGGTTAATGTATGATTTTCCTTACAGGGTGTTTTTTCTTTTTAGAATGGTGATTATGGTTTGAGTTAGAAAGTGGAAAATTTAGGAAACTAGTGCTAATAGAGGATCTAATTAAAGAGCTAATTATGGCAGCTATCAGTATCCACTAATGTTTTTCTTAATTTTGTTAGTTGTAATAATACAAGCTACCTCTCAAAACCATGGAACTTCAATGTTTGCTACAGCATAAGCTTGACCTACTGTTTGATAAGAATGATTCAAAGTTTAAAACCTGCCTCCTTCTTGGACTTCATCATATATACACAAAAGAAACGAAAGTTTAAGAAGTTTGCCGTTTTGAACTGGTTAAGGGAAGTAGTTTGGTTCATGGGATGCTTAGATACACTCCTAATCGATAGTCCAACAATTCTTAAAGTTGCTTTGAATAATGTTTGACGAGCATTGGTATGAACCAAATTATTTAATAATTCTACTAATATGATTAAGGGTGAGTCTTTTATTAAATTAAGTTGAAATTTTCCTTCTTCATGCAGGAAGGAGTAATAGAATAGTACTGCTACTGTAATGCATTGTATTAAATTATTGGTCCACATGCTTAATCTTATTCGTAAATTTCATCTGATGAAGTTGGTATCTGAATGCAGGTTTGCAAAGCTAAGTACGAGGATTTGCAGCAGCGTTACTCAGGTTGCACGTGAGTAATCCTGTCCAGAGTTTGTTCGCATGTTTGGATAGTTGCATTCTGAAATATGATGCTTTATTAACATTTATATTAAATTTTCCTTCTTAGAGCTTGGTTTGAGGAGTTACGTAAACAACGAATGGCGGAGTTGAGACGAGCTTTAGAGCAATCCGAAGATTCAATTGGGTGAGTAATTTGCCTTTATTCCCACCAGGATATGGTTAATCGGATAGTTCTGCACATTTATTCCTCTCAGGCAAATGCATTATGCTACTGGTAGTGTTTGTCTTGTTCTTCCTCCAATCTTCTTTGTAATCTGTTAATGGATTGAGCTGTTTGAGTTCCTAAATACTGAATTCTTTAAGAAGATTCTCTGGTTTTTAAAACCGTATACAAAGCACAGCTCAATTACCCTTCAAAGGTTGCTTGCTGTAGTTGTAAAAGAGAAAGATACGAACTAGCTGATAATCCTGTAAGAGCTTTTTCAGGATAGTCCTAATTTCTTTTGTTTGCATTAGTGTTTGAACTTATTGCAAATATGTCTCCAAGCACATGGACTTGCATTTTGTTTTTGTAATAAGGACACATGCAAACTTATGAATTTCTCATCTTGGTTTCTTTGGATATTCTACATCCTAAAGCTTGCATTGTTGCATTTATATTACGGACTCATTCTAGTCCTTTTTAGGTCGCTGGAATCGAAGCTTGAAAGCTTAAAGGCTGAGAAAAGAGAAGATTCACTCGTTGATTATGATTCCAGTCGGACAGAATCTGTCCTACCATGTCTTAAATCCGAGGGAGTTGAATTTTCCAATAAGGACACATATAAAGATGGCCTCTCTGCTGGTAGTTTCACACGGGAAGCCGAGACAAACTGGCCACTTGATTGTCAGGTTCGAGCTGCGGTGCCTGCTGAAGAGATGGACTCAAAGCCTGGAGATTCACTGACCTCAGCTATGAGGGAGAAAATTTCAAGCATTGATAATCTGGCAGATGCTTTCTGTGGAGGACAGTTGCGGAGTTTAAGAAAGAGGCGAGGGAAGAGGAAGAGAAAATATTGCGGTAAGGATGCCAAAGAAGGGAGTGTTGGAGAAAGTGAGTTTCTAGGCCCAACTGATTTTGCAAGTGCCTCATGGTGCAAAGAAATTTCGACTAGCAACTCTGCCCAGGTTGCCAGATCTTCAGGCATCGAGGATCAGAGCGGAGATTCAAGCAAGGAAGGGATTGATGATATAATGGGAATATTCAGTTCTGTAGCAGAAAATGATTGTGCTTCTGTCTTTCGACGAAGGCTCGATAGCCAGGTAAGGACAATATTGTCGGTTTAGTTCGTTAATGATGTCAGTTTTTTATTTTTAATCCACTTTTTGGTTACACCAAGCTGTGTCTTCGTTCAGTCGTACCAAGTCTTTATGTTGATAAATAGACAGAAAATCCCAACGTTGTTCTTTTCTCACTCACAGAAAAGAGGAAGATATAAGAAAATGATCCTGCGGCACATGGATTTTGACACGATAAGATCAAGAATATGCAGTAATTCCATCATGTCTGTTAGAGAACTCTTTCGAGATATGTTATTAGTTGCCAACAATGCCTTGGTTTTCTATTCCAAGAATACACGTGAATATAAATCTGCGCTACTTCTGAGACATATCGTCATTGCAACTTTGCGACAACATTTTAAGGAGTACGGAGTTAAGGCTCCTATCACCACCTTTACCTCTAGCAGACCTATGCATAAGCCTCCCGCTAAGCCCCGAAGCATTCGCCCTGGTAATCGCAAACTGCCAGGAAATGCAGCCAACAATAGGACTCCAGTAGTTGGGAATTCTCATGCGAGTGAGAAAACAGCTAATGCAGGTTCTCCTCCATCAATGGAATCCTTAGCAGTGACAAAGAAGGGTTCAGCTCGGCCAAGAAAAGTAGGCTGTGAGCGTGCTAGTCAAAAGTCCGGAAGTTCAACAAAAGGAAGAAAGAGAAGTCGAGCCCGGTAATCATGTTGC
>JBBYHK010000003.1:7849327-7877988 GCA_038382065.1 Adansonia grandidieri
TATATAATAAAAAATTGTTTTAAGATGTGAATATTGGGTGGCAACTTTTCTTGATTTAAGGGAAAAACAAACAACAGATGGGTTAATGTTATCCCAAGACAATCGGTTTTCAGCATATGAAGATAAACATTTATTTATGATTAAATTAAACTAATAATTCGTTAATTAACGATAGTGTTTGGAACAAAGGATAATTACAAACAGAAAACTATACCCCCTAACTTTTTATTATAGTTTAGACAACTACATCTTGCTTTATAAACCGATATGCATTGTTTCTATCGTTTATGTAAATAAATGGAAAGTCATCCATACGTTAGGTCTTTGATTTCTAAATGCCGATAGAAATAAAGTAATAAAATAAAATAAACCCAAAACGTAACTCAGTTAGTTATACGATCGCTATTAAAAGGTATTATATAGTTAGACTTGATATTCGAATTTTATCTCCTAAATTGTGACCTCTTTTTTTTTTTTTTCTTATATAATGTGTGATGATGTACGAGTATAATTGAATAAGGCGTAACTCAACTACTTTTAGCAAGTTGGTTATATTTTTATCATCCGAATAATGTGTGATCTGGCTTACATTTCTATTCTTACAAGTTACAAGAAAAGCTCTGTCATATTATTATGTAAGCATTAAAGTTTAAGGTGCAGAAACCTAGCAATTGTAGTTCGAACTGACGTTTGGAGTTGGAGTTTTACCGCAATCAGTTCATAAAATATTTAGCAATTTCATCCCTGATGCTGGTCTAGAAAAGTAGATTCAAGGATGAATGGAAATAAATTCCATGGCCCTCTGTACAAGATATAAAATCTTTGGTATTTATGAAGTGGAACACCTCTTTGATTTAAACCCATTTCTGAAAAGAAACTATACCTAAGCTGGATTTGATCCTGGTTCAGAATTAAAAATGGAGTAAAATCTTCAAATTCACTCCTCCAATACGACACAGTGTCAGTAAAAGATTAAAATTTCTTCCCCAGATGATCAAGTTGTTTTCTATATATTTGCAAAGTTTCAATTTTCGAGTCATTCTCTGGCTAATCAACCAACAAGTTGTAAAGATTCGATGAAAGTAGAAAGCAAATGCTTAAAAAGGATCAAGATATACTATTAAATCAGAGCTGAACAAGATAATGATTTCAAACAACTCCAAGGCATCCCCAATCTGAAATGAAGAGCAAGGCATGGCATGGAATGGCATGAAAGATATTAAAAGCAAGACAGCGAAGACTTGATATTGATGAACATGACAGTTGAGAGTCAAGAAGCATATGATGCCGAAGGCTTTTCATTTTCATTCCCTCGTTGGCATTTGCACATGTTGGATTAATTGATGGGTTCCTTGAAAGGAGAATTCAACTAATTAATGGTGGTCCATCACCAACATTTCTTTTTCTTATGGAGTGGCCTTAGATATTTTAGTCACCAAATTTCCTACGTAAGAGAAAGCAACAAGTCTTTTTATATGAGATAATTGTAAGGTAAATGTTTTGTTAAAAAGCTAGAAACATTTGAATTAATGTCAACAAGCCAATAAATATCTTGTTAAAAACATAATTATAACTTTATCTTAAACTTAGAGATTTATACCAGCATGGCACAAAGTAACCACGTCCAATTATGAATATATGAAATGAAAACATTCTAATTTGATGCAATTGACTGTAATTGAAGAATGGAAAATTGGTGAGAAGTGAATAAAAAAAAGACAAATAAATAAATAAATAAATAAAAGAATTGTTAAATTTAATCTACCATTATGCCTTAGTAAACAAAAAGATAGCAGTCATCTTCTTACCAGGCAATCAACAATGTATATTCGCAATCTTGGGTCTCAGGAAGCACCCATAATTAAATGATCGTAACATTCTTATCAATGCTTAAGAAGCTAACATCTACTTCATGTCTAAAGACCAGCAAGAAAAAGGTCGAAAGTTAAATATATAGCACAATCGGCTTGAAAAGATCTTACGATCACCACCACTTTCAAGCTCCAGATTCAACGAATTGGCGGAAATGAGTACATATTTGTCAATTTTTAATTAACTTATCATAGACATAGAAAAATAAAAAAGAAAAAAAAAAGACATGCAAATTGAAGGACCATGAATATTATGAGTTTAGCTCCTCTTCATTATTTTTCAATCTATTATCCGAATATATCTTTAATAATCATTCACAAATATAACTTTTGTAGTTAATAAGTAAATCTTGCACATATGAATGAAAACATATTAAAAAGTAATGAATTGGATTTTATCCAGAATTTATCATTATAAAAAATGACACCACCTTATTTTTCCACAGACTGAGGATAATGAAAGCAAAAAAGAAAGGTGATCGCAAGACAATAAAAGAGCGTTTGTTATGATAAAAAGTTTTCACTTTTCTTAAAATCAAATTTTCATCAATTAAATTTTCATATTTGATATATTATAAAGCGTCTACTTTCTTGTCCTTTGGGAATTACTTTCCTACGACCTGAGAATGTGATTCCCATAAGGGGAGATAATAAAAAAAACTTTTTTGTACAGTTAAAAAGTTAAAAAAAAAAAAGAAAAAATTTCAGACAAAATTAGCTTTCTTCATATTTAAAAATTGGTAGCTAAATTTTTTATATCCAAAACTTGCAATAATTACAAAATCATGAAAATTTAGTTAATTTTAAAATCATTTTAATTACTATCAAATTAAATTACATTTTAGTACAAATATATATTAAATATTTAAAACTTACTTTTAATTTAATCATATATTAAATTTGAGATAAATATACTATGCTATTTTTATTTAGAATAAATTAATTATTAGTTTATAAAAAAAACCGATTAAATTATGTATTTATTAATAATAAATTAATGTTTGTTAATAGTAAATATCTTTGAAAAAATATTAAAAATAACAAAATTATCATTTTTATAAGGGTAATATTAAAAATTACATTCTTAGTAAAGTATTTAATGAACCAAATATGTTAACGTAACTTTTTCATAATTTTAATTCATATTTTTCGATGTATAATAAATACTTAATTTTATTTTCTTCGAAATCATATTCTAAAAAATTACATTTCATTAAAATTCAGGCATAAGAAAATACTAAAAGCCACTAAAGATCAACAAAAATATAATAAACAAATATTGCTAGCATTGCATTATGACAGCCGCTTTCAAACTTTTTGCCCTGTAAAATCATATTTCAATGTACGATATTGCTGTCGGAATAATTCAACCTAATCTTATACAAAATTTAAAGCTTTCGAAGAAATTTTCTAGATTTGCCTCATCTGAGAAATGAGTTCTAGGCTAAGGACCCAATACTTTTTCAGCCCAAACTTTTTCTTGCATTCCCTTTTTGTCTGTATGGAGGATTTTGAGCTCAAACCCAATCCACATAGTGGCCCAAATTGAATATTGAGCATCTTTTAATCTGGCCCAACTCCACCAAGTGGGTGAACACTTTAAATCTTAAAATATTCGCATGCAATGCCAAGTGCAATCAGATGTTTTCTCGTGCTGAGAAATCTGTAGCCAGCAAATAAGAAAGCCGTGTATGGGGTGAATTTTGCTCCTAATTGTTAAAAGCAGCAACTTGTGGACTACCGCTACCAGAAATGAAAATCTTGTGCTATCATTCATTCACCACAATGCTATAAATACTAACCCGCTCCTAGCCGCGTTGCAGCAAAACAGTGAGGATCAGATTGTAAATAAAGCAAATAAAGCAAACTGAAACATTAAGTAACATCCCGTGATATTTACTATTTTTTACTTCTCAGAGTTCTACATTTATGGTTTCAGTTACTACAAATCTCACTTACAAAAAATTGTGAGTATTTGCAAGAATTAAATGGATTAATATTGAGAAATTCATTATCCCATTCAATTTCCTCTAACTTCCGAAACTATAATCTCATTTGAAATGTTACTTCAAGTAGAACCTGCATAAATTCAAATTTAATAACAATTATAATAGATTTTTTGGTTTCATTTCTTATTAAATTCAATCTAAGCATGTAAAATGCGCATTAATATGGTAATGGTAACTATTTATCTTTCTGTCAACATTCCTACAATCATAGAATTGCAGGGACTCTAGTTTTGTTCATAAATTTCCCAGGAAAACCGATGCTGGAAAGCTAACTCTTAACAGTTAAAATTTTGGTATGGCCTTTAACAGAGATCCATCCTTCATAACCACAAAAAGAAAGAATTCATTTGGTAGCAGAGTGAGTGGGCTCAAGTTCCGGTTCCATTTCATGACTCCAAATACAGCCTGTCAAAGATCAAGAAGACTTATAATGATCTACACGCTGGCTAATTAATTACCATTAAGTTTATCTATTCTACAAAATGGTTTGGGTTCCAACATTGAAAGCTACTAGCAAATAGAGTCACAGTTCTGAATTGTCATGCTCAAAATACTGTCTGAACTCTGTAATATAATAAGAAAGTGATATTTGGCAAACTAATCATATATAAAGATACTAGTAATTATTTAGCCGATTATCAGAATATTAAACTGTTTTAAGAATAGTCTAATATCAGAATATTAAACTGTTTTTAAGAATAAGAAAACTGCCATACGACAATGCTGGCAAAAAGACAAGCAAATAGGGAAGGAATTAGTCTGGAACTTTCATCTATCGCTATCCTCTTTGTCCCATAGTGACAGGAGACAAAAGCTTGATTAGGGTTTTCATGCCATTCCCATGTGCAAACAAGACAAATGCTTACAAAAAAAAAATCTATATATTATATTATCATATAACCATTTCAACCCCTTATTAACCAAATTAACTACAATTTCATCATTTTTTGTTTTTAGTACTTTATTTCATTTCATAACATATGAAATGTAACTCCAAACAGGAATGCCAGAGTATCTTTACAGGAATCTATAGGAACTGCTTTTATTAGATTGGTACTGATTACAAATTAAACAAAAAGCTGTTCAAAAGCTGTTTCTAAGAGAAAGGCTGAGGACATAATGGGAACATTTTAAGATTTGTGAAAAACAAGTTAAATGAGACTTGGCAAAAACACTTACGTAGATATACAGTAAAAATTACATTCAAGAATGCCAGAATCCACTCAGCATACTACGAAATCTATTGGTAGACAACTTCCTGACAAGTCTTTTGGCATCTGCAACTTCAGCTTCAGCAAGTTTCTCGATGTTCTTTAGATACCCAGAGCTGGCAATTTTTCTTCTTCCACTATTGCAATTTGTCAGTGACATTAATATAGAGAGCAACAGCTTTTTGTTACCTGAAATGGCCTCCTCTTGATCAAGTAATTGAAGGAGAAAGCCTATGTTTCGATCATCTTGAACAAATCTTTTTCGATTTTTAGAAACTGAGACCAAGCTAGAGAGTGCCTTGGTTGCCATTTCACGAACTTCATATGACTTTGCATCGAGCAATTTGACAAGCTCAGGCATGAAACCAGAATCCCCCATTGCCTTTTTAGCTTCTTCTGATGCGCCACAAAGCCTAGATGTCACCTTCAGTGCCAATTCTTGAACCGAAACCTCACCATTACGTAGGAAGAAAAATAATTGATCGATAAACCCGTAATTCATCAACACATTTATGGAGTTCTGTGAAGAAAAACATAAATTCTCAATTGCCCTTAATGCTAATTCTCTTGTTTTTGAAGAGGTAGCTGATTTAGGATCCAAAACGCGTATTAATGCACGAATTCCTCCTTCTCTAACAACAATTTGGCGAATTGATTCATCCCCAGAAGCTATATTTTGAAGGAACTCTATTGAATTTATCCGCACAATATCTTCCCTTGATCTCGCAAGCTTGATGAACGTTGAAATTGCACCTTCCTCAACCATAAACCTCTTAATCTCTTCTATACCAACAAGATTTCTCAACACTCCACAAGCAGGACCAATTAATTCTCCTCCAAAATCACCACCGCTTGAACATATTTTCAACAGAGCAGTTACCCCACCATGAGCTGAAACTGACCATGCATTGTCTGAATTAACAGTCAATTTCTGAAGACACCTAGCAGCTCCTTCTTTACCCAAATTACTGCTACCTTCCAAAACCCGAATCAAAGGCCCAATAATCCCAGCTCCAACCAAAACCCCCTTATACAAATCAAACCCAGATATTAAAGATACAATCTTTGAAGCCTCTTCTTGAATCTCCATCTCTGGGGAATCGAGAAAGCCTACTAATACATTCACAATGTCACCAACTTCCAGTACTACAAGTTTAACATACCTCTCATCTTCAGCCACAACTTCATATAAATTAACCAAGGCTTGCCTTTTCATCTCTATATCACCAATCTTCATTCTTGTCAACAAATCTCTCATGTAAAACTTCATGTCATCTTTGCAAGCACCAAGACCGGGCCTTGAAACCACAATGGCAAAACCATGACTCAAAATCCCAGCAATGTAAATCCCTGAAAGATTCTTCACATGGCGATCAAATTTTGCAACCATCACATCAAGGTCACTTTGCATCAAGAGCTTTCCACTGTAAGAAAGATCCGCACATCTTCTTGCAAGATCATAACAATCATTTACAGTGACCAAAATGGAAGGAATCAAGCCAGAAAAGGCTGCTGCGTTTTCGCTTGAATCACAGTTTTCAACGGCCATTAAGCCAGAATTGAACTCTTCTAGCTTCTTCCGGATAAGCTGCCATTTAACAGCGAAAACTTTGATAGAATGAGAAAGAGAAATCAAATAAGATATATCCTCAATGGCCTGCCTGAGACTAGATTTCATTGCTGTGAAAGATTCAGACGTTGAGTTTTGGTGTTGCTGTTGCTTTGGTGTCTCTTCTCCTCCCATTTCACTGTTTACCACTAATTTTGGAACAACCCCACTTTTTTCCTTCAATCTTTGCTTTGAAGAAAGGAATCTATAAGTGGAGGTGAAACTGAATATCTATAGTTGTCATCAGAAAAGAGAGAGAGAGAAAGACAGAGAGAAAGGATTAAAAAGGGCACCTACTGCATATCTATAGTTATCTTTTTGTTTGCAGCCTGAAACTGAAACGGGTGTTTAATGTACATTTACAGGGCTGACCTTTTAGGTTTTCTGTATTGACAAGTCAATAGAATAAAGTCAAGGGTATTCCTGTCACAATAACTATGGCTGAAAAGATTGGCGAAGCTCTGACCGTTGGAAGTATAGTTGGAAACATATTTAAATGACTTAAGGAAGAAGAAGATGGTCTTAAAGGAAAAAAGTGAATGATGAAGAACATAAACAAGGACTTGAAAGCTTTTACCTCTTCTGATAATTGCACATGAATGGAATTACATTGCATTGGGTAGTTCTGGGTCATATCTGTTCAGAATAAAAATCTAGTAAAATCTTGAGCAGCAATGATAGTGGCAGTAAAGATGTTGAGAATTATAAGATGAAGTTAGCAAAATCTAACTTCAACTACCAAAAATATAGTACAGAATTATGACAAATATCCTACCCCATAATCAAAAATAGTAGAAATCTATAAGAAAATGAGTTTTACAGGTAATCAAGATTGGAATTTAGGTTGGTTAACCGTTACTTTCATCATTACTGCAACAACTTCATTGTTACAGTACTTGAAATCTAAACTGATAAGTTTATACAATGAATTTAAAGAGAGAAAAAATTTACAATTTGGCTTGGATTTTTGGGAAATTCTGACTTCAATAAAAACTTTAATTCCATCAAAAATATGCATAAAGGTAATTAGCCTTTGGTATAAATGACATTTACTCAATACAAGATGATTGGTGTATAATGTTGCATTAAAGAGTGGCCAAAAGCTAGTTTTTAGTTCGCTGGAATTAGGCAAGATAGCCTCCAACTTAATTTTATCAATAAAGAAAAGGAAGGTAGAGTATTATAAACATTCACGAGATGGAGATTGTTTATTTCATCTTTTTTAAAAAGGTTGGTAACATTTTCAACTTTACTTAATTTTATGTTAATTACTTTCCTTTTGTAAGGGAGGAATCAGTTGGAGCTCAGTTCACTTTCGTAGTTCACTTTGCCTAAAACATGTTGAAAAATGTATAAGTCAAAGAGTCCGAATTAAAGGTGATAGTTAAATATCATCTCTTGTCCCTTGTCTGGTTAGTAAATTTTTTTTTTTTTTTCCAAATTTGCTGCCATAAGAAACGTGAAAGAATAAAACTAATTAATTCGTAAAATAATTTTTAAAATATAATATTTAATAAATTTAAATTCGTAAAATATTTTTTCTATATAAAAAAAAAAGTCAGGACATGCTTTCAACCTAATTCCTCCTAAAGAAAACTTTGAAAAGTGTTTGGTTCGAGAGTTGAAACTTTATTATATTTCTCGAGCACTGAAACTTTTATACAAAACCTTACTTTATATATTCCTTTAACAAAGTAAATAAATAAGTATTAATTAAGAATCACTTGAAAATCACTCGTTGAGAACCCACTAATTTGCCAAGTAAGATTTAAAAGGAATAACCAAAATAAGACAAAGCTGCAGGGTTAAGGCTTGGAGGAAAAAAAAAACAAAAACCTTTATGGACCACCCCTGCTTATGAAGACACCCCCTTCCATTTGTTGCCAGAAAAAAATAAATAAATAAAGTAGCTTTCATTTTTTCTTAGCATGTAAAAGAAGATGAAAAAGCCCCCATCACTTCAAAACCATGTGAAGCCCTTCGTTGGATGCCTTGCGCTATGTCACCTTTACAACAGGGAGTGCAGATGAATATAACATTTGTAAAGAAAGTAGCTCTCTTTTTTCTAACTTTTTTTTTTTTAAGCTCTTGGTGAGGTTTAGATTATGAGAGAAGCTGAAGAAAAAAGCCAAAAGCTGTGTTCATGTCAAAGCAAAAAAAATATGCAAAAAGAGAACATAAAGAGAATTGACCATTCATTAAAATTAATTTAAGTTTGAAGAGGATAAGATATAAAGAGGAATTTATGGTATCTGTGCTTATTAAAAAAGAGGAGGCAAAGACAATTGAAATGTTAAAAAAAAAAAAATGAATGACCCATGAATCATTGTACGATTAGGTGTCTAATTCCATGCTAGGATTGTCGTATTACCAGACAAAATGTCCCCCATTATTCTGTGAGTCACGGATCAAATATTTTATGAAATCTTGTCACAAGAACTAAGGTTTTAACCTAGTCTTTAGGATTGATTCGATTAAATTAAATTTAGCTTTCTTTTAGAAGTAATAATAATAATAATAAAAAAAAGATAGTACTTTTAGGCGGCGTCGGCGATTGAACTTTTTTATGTTCGAAGCACATGGTGCTGGCAGGCACAGCAAACTCCATCCATCACAATTACCTGAATGTTGCAATCTATCTTCAATTTCTTAACACCATAATTGGCTGTGCACATCGCCTCAATCCATCCTTTGGGACCGGATGTTTGTCAAATCCGTCGCGTACTTGCATATTCACCAGCCTTATCTGAGTGGGGTCTTTTTTTTTCCTTGCTTACTCATTATTATCATACAAGAACCAATGAGCTATTCAATTACCAAAGAAAGTATCTTCAGCTTCTCTTACAACATGTTAGTTTCAAACTAGTTTTCAAAGGGTTTTCCCTGTATTCTCATCAGATTGTGGATAATGCAATAATGTAGGGCATTTTGTTCACTAGTTGTAAAGTTTCCTTCTTTTTTCCTTTTTCTTTTTTTTTCTTTTCTGTTGGATATCGGGCTGTTGTACAGCTGCACACTGCATAAATGCCCTAAAATTCTACAATATACTGTTTTGTTGTTTAATGTCATAGGAGGCGTTAGGTACCATACATTGTGTGCAAAAGGAAGAAAGTCATGGGGTAGCAGACCTTTAAGTAGAGAAGAAGGTAGAGTCTAAACAGATGCGCAATTACAAAATACCTTTGCTTCAAAGAGAAAGGTATAGATAACAAATATATTTCATATTTATCTACTCCAAAACAAGAGACAAAAAATGATTCAATAATGAGCTAAAATAGGGTAAAAAAGGAAACAAAATATAGGAGAAAAAAAGATATATATTGAAAATTTGATTGATGGAGACTTTTGGATCTGGTTTCCTTCATTTCCCAGTGGAATCTTCCTATTATATGTTTGCAATCATTCCGACTATTGAATGAATACTGATATTTTTGGACTAATGCTTGAGAATATGAGCAGTTGAACGCAATTGGAGAGAAATTCTCAGCACTAGACTCACCCCTAATTATTATTTTTTAAAAATAATCGCCTGAAATATTTAAATTAAGTTTTAAATTTAAAGCTTGTTAAATAATTACTTACATGTTTAATGACATGACAGTAGAATTTCGTATTACAACTTAATCTAATTTCAAATACCAGATTTGAGAATCTATTGGTAATGGCCACGATGTAATTCATTGCCTAGGTTGGGGGATTAATTGCATTTTATTTTTGTGTTGATAATGACACTCCCCAATACTTTAACCCTACCCAATGGCTGAGGCTGAGGGGGGCCTTACTATTGCACCAAACATAATAAAGACCGCCACAGGGTGTGGAGCCACAGCTGGAAAAAGATAATTGGTTTGGCTTTCAATTGTAGCTATCTAAGCATATGGCATATGGCCAGGAGATCATGAATTGCGATGCGACGGGTCAACGGAAATTGAACATCAAAACATGTGCTTAAGCCCAGAAAGCACGGCGACTAAGGCCTTCCAACTATCCCGATATTTTGTTACTATATGCTTGCCATCGATCCTGGAATGCAAAACATGAGTAGAATCTTTTTAACTTTTTTGTTTTTTGTATTTCCAAGTGCGATTCAATCAGCATGCTGTCCAAATAACAAATTTTAAATGATCTCGTAAGCTTTTTCTTTTCTTTTCTTTTTCTTTTATCTTGGACTAATATAATTGCAGTAATTTTAATGGAATAGTCTTTTTTTTGGTAACTTTCAAGGCAAGAAAACGATAAGATGATCAAATATCATGCATAGGACCTCCATAAATAGATCCAATAGGAATATGGTTATTATGACTGCTTCAATTCTGAAAGATAGAGTTCACCAGAAAGTTGCTTAAACTATGCCCGGGCCATTGTGTTATTGGACTGAAGCACGAGATTGTTATCGATAACAGGCTCAAATCTGATCATGGACAAAAACCTGAATAGAACTTTCATTTCACCAATCCTTATCGCAATTGAGGTTTAAGTTGGGGTTTTTGAGTGTCAATTGAGGAACCCAAATTAATGATTAACACCCATAATATAAAATCTTACTAAACCCTGAAATTCAAATGATTACCCGAATCCAATAATGTGATTGAAAAGACCAAATCTGGCCAAAAATATAATTAGGAATTTATAGTCGTCAGCAGCACATACGGTAATAGAAAAAAAAAAATGAAAATCTTGCTGTGAACATGATTTCTTTCACAAGTACTCTCAATAAAGAAGTGAGGCCTCGTGAGATCTCTAGTGGACCTTTCGAAAACTCTAATATATGGGCAGATCCCATTGAAATCACGTGCTAGGTGAGTTGAATGGGACCATTTCAAGCAAGCCCATCAATCGAACGATGCCAGAGCTGAAATGATGAAGAATGGGAGAAAAAAAAAGTATGTTCTTTTCTTTGAAGTAACTAAATTACAAATGCAGATGGGTATAATTACTTCTTGCAGATTCGTGGGTCATGTTAATGCACTTCTTGGAACAATATCTAAGGACAATGTAATTCACATTTCACAGGTCCACTGTGAGTTACTTTATGGCATTTCCCCAGTGCCTTTCAGATAAAGGTGATTTTGGACATGTGAACCTTTTCTTTAATCTGTAACTTTTGGATGGACTGTCAAATCCAGCCCAGCTAGATTTGAGAACCTAAGTTCAGGACCCAGTTTCTGAGAATTGATATTATTTTTTACTCCTACCGGTGAATGTCAGATCAAAACAGAAAGTTTTACACCTCATTCAACCCTTAATGTAAATCTCCAACCAGGATGTGAGAGTGAGCGAGAGAGATGGGCAACCAAATTTATCAGCAAAGCATCTTTGAAAAGTGAGACCCAATCTTTTTATTAAAAGGAAAATGATCGTGCAATAATACACTAAAGACTCCAAATTTATAGGAAGTGGATGGGGGTCAATAACGAAAGTTGTAGTGACCTACGAGCAAACTTAGTCTTTGATTAAATATAAAAAAGAAAGACAGGCAACATATAAAACGAGTCATACTACCACAAACTCCTATATCGTCAAAAGATAATGTGGACCCAAATACAGTTTATCTCATTTGATGCGTCGTGCAAACAGAACCGTTGGATCTTTTGGTATATGCCTAAGCCAGCTCTGATCAATATGGGTCCAGGAAGCTCCATTGGATCACGCAACCACCTGGGTTAAATCCATTGCACCAGATGATGAGCCAACCCCGTGGGTTCAGTCTTTCAACCTCGCAGAATAAGCGAGCAGCATCTACTTCCTGGTTTATTTTTCTATATAATCCTTCCATCGTACAGCCTTACGTCTGCACTGACTTCTCTTTTTCATATGCTCCTTCATCAATAACGAAGGTCTATCCGGCGATGTTAGAGGGCAGAGCAATTGTCGGGGAGACGGACATGCTCCAGACAATGCAAAAAGATGCACTTCACTTAGCTGCAAAGGCTCTTGATATCTTCGAAGCTACTGAATCAACTGATATAGCCCGCTTTATAAAAAGGTGAGGGCTCAAAGCTAGAAATTACTGTAACTTAGTATGGGGCATCAAATACATGAGAAACTATAAATGTGATGGGTTCTGATGTCTGTTCTTGATGCAGGATTTTGACAGGGCGTATGGACCTGTGTGGCAATGTGCTGTAGGGACGGATTTTAGTTCATTTGTCACCCACTGCCATGGATGCTTCATACACTTCTGCGTTGGCAGTCTCGAGATATTGCTTTTCAGGAGTGCAGTAAATCAGGCACAAGAAGCAAACTTGTTCCCGACCTTTGAGGCTTTAAATGCTTAGACTGTCCAAACTTAAATGCTTTTCTGTTTGCCTGGCACCTTATAAAAGAAAGAAACAAGGTTGAACAAGTTTCTGCAGATCCTCATATATATTCTTTTACACTATTGCTTAGTTGTATGAATGAATGTGCTGAAAATATACTTTATCCTTAGAAACAGGTGAGAAATTCACAGCCTCCCCCACCCCCCCCAAACACAAAATAAATAAATAGCAATGAGAAAAGATATACACATCTCCATCAGAAAAAAGTACAGAGCCATAACTCTGACTCAAGCTAACTTCAAAAAACAGTTATTAGTTTGAAGATCGGTTATAACTAAGACACGATTCTTCTTCATGAAAAGTATCTCAATCCAATCCACATCCTTGTATCATAAAAAAGGCAAACAATGCAACAAGGCCCTTTCACTGAACCAGTGTAAACACTCCCACTTCGTTTCACATAGGGAACAGAGATCCCTTGCAATACAGAATCGACTATTTTCTCCTTTACCTACAACTTTTAAGGCCTCTGTGCGTGGGCATGCCTGAATGTGTCTGTGCGTGTGTAAGAGAGAGAGAGAGAGAGAGATTACCAAGCTTTTCAGAGGGTAAGCACGGATGGTGGGGCATCCCTCCTTGGGCCTGCAATCGATCGATAAACATAGACTTTATCAGCTTGACTATCATCACTTCCATCCTCCTTCATTACCTCAACATTCAATCTAGGCATCTCCTTCGCCAATAGCCTACAACCATTCATTGTCACATTGCAGGCTGACATCCAAAGTGACCTCATAGACTCATACTTCTCCAAACCTGACAGCAGTGCAGCATTTCCAAACGGGCAGTCTCTTATCTCAAGTTTCCTTAGTTTTGGACAACCTCCCAGAACACACTGCATCCCCCAGTCACTGCTGCCTGCAAAAGCCACTGAAAGGGTCTCCAAGTTCTTAGCATACCTACCAATATACTCAAATGTCAGATCAGTTAAGAGACCTGAAACTGAAAGCCTCTGGAGTTTAGTACACGTCTTAACCACAGCACCAAAAGCTTCATCCATAGGTTCGTTTGTGAGATAATCCGGTTGACCTGGGTTCATTATGCATAAACGGAAATGTGTAAAATCAGGGCAGTTCTGTACAATGGTTGCTACAGCAGCATTAGTCATCTGACGACAAAAATAGAGGACATAGTGGAGTCTGGGGCAACCATAAGACACAGCCACAAACCCAGCTTCAGTGACTCCATGGATAATTTCCTCATCAAAGGGATCAGCAGGGAAAACTCGTAGTTCCTCAAGCAAAGGGCAGTTCAATCCAATGGCCTCCAGTCCTTTGTCTTCTACTGTGTCCAAGACCTATATCAAAAGAAATACTTTTAAGAAGTTAAGCTCTCCACAATTTAGTAGGATCATGAATTTAACAATGCAAGGTAGTTCTTTATCAAGAAGAAAAAGATGGTATTGAATGTAATGAGAAATCTTTCAGTGCTCTATCCTCACATGCATAACTTTTGGCCTATCAAATCTGCACATGCAGATTGACAAATCCACCAGTCCCTATAATCTGTGCAATACAGCATCTTCTACCTTGCATTACAACCCACATGCACTGTTGGCTCACTTTCTCAAAGCCAAATTTTCAGTAGGTTTTTTTTTTTTTTTTTGGCTTAATTTCTAAATTTTTGTACAGGACAGCACAAAGAAAGTTGTAAAAACTGGCCTCACCTGATTGGAAAAGATTATTTCTACAAATGACTCTCAATATCTCATGACAAAGTCATATGCAATACAGCATGGACCCTTCAATGAACTACTTTCTAAAAAATGAGACACATGGAAAGACGTGAAACAAAGGAGTCTTCTTACCCAGAGGCGTCTAAGTTGTGGACAGTAAGCAAGAAGCTTAGCTAGTTCACCACTTTGCAAAGCAGCATAGCTCAAGTTCAGGAACGTTAGATGCGTGCACACAGGATACAAGACAGGGAGATATATGCCCTTGGCCTCCCACAAACCAGATAACGTATGCATATTCTTGCAACTACTTAATGTGCTTTCAAGCTCTTCATATTGGCGGAAAGTAAGTTCTTGCGAGAATGAGCCCGTACCAAGTTCAGCTAATTGAGCGGCACTAATAAGAAGTCTTTGCAATTGTTCCAAGGATACAGTCCTGTTCAACTTTAAAACCCTCATTGACTTGCACCTACCTACAAGCCTCTCCAGTGCATCGAAATTAATATCACTAGTCAAGTTGGCAAAGTTCAGTACTTCCAATGATGTGAAGCTCTCCGGGAAGCAGTTCAACCAACTACCTCCTTTATCATCAATGCCATTCTCCTGTATGTCAAGCTCAGTCAAGTTCCTGCAAATGAAATAAGAATTTAGAAGTTTTCTTTCATAAGAAAAAACAACATCCATAGCATCCATAGCGTGGGGTCGATCAAAGCCACAAAATTGATTCAATAATGCTCAAAATATTAAGATGTCAGCTGAAATTTTCCCAAGACTTCCCGAACTGTTACACCATGCCTACAGGCAATTTAGCTCTAGGAAATAAAATAGGTAGATTTCTTCTTCAATCACTCCTAAAGGACTGATAAAGATGTAAATTCCCCCAACCAATGAACATGGGCATATCGGGGAAATGATAACATCGAGGATATGCCTACAATAAATGCATATTAAAAGTCTCAATGTCACATCAAAAAAAAAGAAAAAAGGAAGACAAAAGAAAGGTGAAAGAACAGGAATAGTAGGAGCTGTTCCGTTCCTAATTTCCACTACAAGTCCCTATTCGTCTAGTAAAGAGAAAAAAAAAACCATGTCAATCTTTTTCTAACCAAAAACTTAAACATATGACTATTAATTGCAAAAAAGGGCACCATCTCAAGTAATTATTTTTCTAAATAAGGGGAACTATCTCAAAAAATAGACTCCAGGAATCTTCTGCTTTTATCTCAAAGTAGAAACTATACACCAGTTGCAGGTTTGGATTCCCTTACAATTCAGCCTGATTATTGAAATCAAGGATAAGAAAATGAAAATAATATCCAACTTTCACCAACAAGGGTAGAAAAGGGTCAAACAGCTAGCAGCTGACTTCTCATTGACAAGGTCAAAAAAAACTCATCTTGACCATAGTTTCATCGCAAACAAATTCTTTTATGAGAGAAAAACAAAATTGGAAATTTTGATTCGAATCAACTTTTAATGGTGGACAATAAAAGCGTAATTGAATTTAATTTCCAATAATAGTGTACTTAGAAACAGTGTAGATTTTTTCTTCTAAAAAATGGTAACGTCTTATAGAATTAATTTCCCAATAATGCAAAATTAGGGGAAATTGATATTTGTTGCTGGCAATGACATCAATAATAAGCCATACATCAATATGCTCCTTGAAAATCACGGTCAAACGTCACATCCCAAGAAATAATTAAACAAATAAACAAAAGAGCACTAAAAAGGAACCCAACCAAGAAAATTAAAAAACGGATCCACTTTTCTTCTCTTTCCCCCCTTCGTTTTCCATGGTATATCCCAAATATACCTCAAGATAAAAAAATGAAAATTTTAAAATTAAAATAAAAATAAAAACTTTCAACTTGATCTCTAACAGAAAATGAGAAATAATTTTGAATTTTAATATATAGGAAGTGACGAACTTACTTGCAATGGGTGGCAATGGCGGCGAGTCCGTTAGTGCTAAAACCGTCGCAGCTTAAAAGCGAGAGAGCTTTAAAGTTAGGAAAAGAAACGGCTAAAAACTCCAAGCTTTCATCGCTGATTGCCATTCGCTTGAGCCTAAGCTCTTCAAGGAACGGATATTTAGCTGCGAAAACGACCAGCCACGCGTGAATATCGGCACCCCAGTTTTGCGGCACCAAGTTGAAGTCGGAAAATCTAGGCTTCCCTTTCAACGTCACGCTCTTGATTTTCGGGAAACGCCGTGCGACGATCTCCGGCGAGACGGAGTAACAGTTTCCGATGAAAACGTGAGTCCTCGACCACCGTTCCGCGTTATACCAGTCCTTGCAAACCAAAGAAACAGAACTTCGGTCTCTGTGAGATTTCAAAAGAGAGAGAACGCGCTCGAGCACCTCGTCGGGAAATGAAGATCGACATGTTGACTCGTCCGAGTTCGGCGAGTCCTTTGACCTCTTAAGTTCGGATAACTCCATTCTGAATACAACAACGACGAAGATTCAAGTTTACAAACGGCGCATCAGAAAACCCGAAACAGAAATCCGAACTGAAAATGAAAGTTTTTTTTTTCCTTCAGATTATGATTGAGAAAACGCTCTCCTTTCCCATATCCCTTTCAATTCTCTCTCTCTCTCAAAGCTTCTAAAAGAAAAGAAAATGCTTTGATTTTTGAAGGGCTAAAGAAGAAGGAAAAGGAGCAACTTGCGTATTAGAGCAAAAGGAGCAGACGAAATATAAATAAATAAGTAAAAAAAGCTGTAGTTTTATAATTTTATATTTTTCATTAATAATTGCTGATTATTTTAAATAATAGGTCCGCATCATGCGACTATAAAAACCAATTAAATATTATTCATTTATTATTGCGAGAAGTATTATTACATTTAATATTTTAATTTTATAAAATTAAAAAATAATTTTTTAGTTGTATTTTTTTTATAAATATTATTTTCTTTAGTATTATTAAATAAATGTTAATATTTTTAAGTAAAAAATTTAAAAATATTAAATTAATGCTTGATTATTTTAATAATATTTTTATAAAAACATTAAAAAAGTGTATGAATTATTTACTTTTTGAGGTAAAATTTTATATTCAAATAAATTTTTAACTTTAAATTTATAATAAATAAATTTTTATTTCATATAAAAAGTTCATTTACTTAAATATCTATTTAAGTATAAATTTTTAGAAAAAATTTAAAGATCAATTATTCATTTTCAATGCAATTTAAATTTTTTATTTAAATATAATAGAGTATAAAAAATTATTTAAATAAAATAATTAGGTTGAAGGATTTTTTTATTATTATTATTTTAAACTGCACTCCACCTTAGCTGAAGTTGACGCGGACAGGGAAGGCATTGGCTTTGAGAGGATCTTAGCCCACCATACCTAACCTATGCCTGGGTGCATTATGCGCACAGCCTATTATTTTTTGCCACGCAAGCCAAATTCCCTCCAGGCCGGGGTTTTAGGCCTTAAAAGGAGGTGCGTTGTGCGAATAGAGATTAGGTTACAAAATTGTTTGGAGGTGGGGTGGTTATTGGGAATTACTGTGGTTAAGCCTTGGGGGTGCTGATAATAAAAGAAGTGGTTGAAAAAAAAAAAAAAAGGGTAATTTACCTGACATTGACAACAGTATAGTAATTTTACTCGTTTATTTTATCAAGAAAACAAGATCACGTCCAGGCCATGAACGGAAAAGTCCCACATTTTCTTAAGCAAAATGCCGATCTTACCCCGATCAAATTATCAAATTTACGTTTTCAATTATAAAGTATTCAGTTTTCAAATTACTAGTCCAGCGTTTTTCTTTTTTTTTTTTATTATTTTTTTCCTGAGTTATAATTTTTAATGAATGATAAATTCATAATTGAAGTTGAGTTGAGAATATCAGAAGGAAATCAAAGTTTTGGAAATTCAACAAAATTGAAGTCAAACTCCATAATGGAAACTGCTTCATCATCATCATCATCATCTTATCATCTTCTTTTGTTTTCTTTTGTTTGGATTGTGTGAGAAAATTTCATTTCCTCACCCAGAAATTGTCACCCATATAACCTTCAGTTTCCATCCTACTAATTAATTAATAATACAAGGTCTCAGAATTTTAAAAAGAAAAAAAAAAAAAGAAAACGGTTTCGTTTAATATTAAGCTGAGTATAATTATTTAGGTTAAAAATTATGTTTTATTATAATAAAAAAGTTTAGATTTTTTGTTTTAAAATTATATTTTGTTTTAAAAAAAAACTCGAAGAAAAAAGAAAAAGAAAATATTGTTATGAAGATGACATCTCATCTGAAGGCCATTAATGATTTTCCGGACCTGTCACTTTTGTCTTGTAAGATACAGCGTCTGATCTTCCAAATTACTAAATTAGCCTCCCAAGTGACGGCAACTACACGATAAAAGTGAGGGTGGGAGTGGGAGATGACAAAATAAATTTTTGGCACAAACTCCCAGGCGTTTTGCGTTTTGTCTTTCAGTTTTCATTTCGCCGTTAAAGGCGTTTGAAATAGGCAATGCTGCAAAACATGAACCGGATCAAGAAGTGGAGCTTAGGGTATACGATGAGACTTGAGATTTCATGTAATTACAATACTGCCACTATCTAATTTAGCCTCCCCTGAGTCAGTAAAGGACGGCCACGTGATGATTTCCGCTTTTTGTCAGATAAAAAAAGCACACCCCTTGGTATTAACAAATATATATGTAGATCCGATTGCAAGGTATTTTCGTAATATTTTGAGAAAAAAAAGGTTTGATTTTTCATGCTTTTAATTGTTGAACCGGATTTAGGCCTTACCCCGGTTCAGCATAATAATTGAATGTTTAAAAGATAATTTAGAAATTAATAATAATAATAATATGATATTATTGTTTATTAGACAAACACAACTGTAGGTCATGTGAAACAGCACGTGACGCCCTCTACAACCGCACGAGTCGAGGGCTGCGATTGGCGGTGGCAGCATGAGAAATTAAAAGCATCAAATCCTGAGAATGAGAGCTAATTATGTTATCGAATCCCAATAATTAAAGATAATCACCAAATAATTAAACTGATACTTACAGTGCTTAAATTTTTTTTTTTTAAATAGCCTCTGATGCTAATGAACCAGACCCAGCTGGAGGTCAATACCCTCTCTTAGCTAGCCTAATTTAGCTGGACTCAAAGTGGCACTCCTGTTTTTCTTTAATTTTTTTTTTTATTTTCATCTTCATTAACATAATAGATTTGCAAAGCCAAAACAATAATATCACCGAAAAAACCCTTTTTTAAATGTTTAAAAAATAATTATTTTATACTTTAATTATATAAAAAAGTTATATAAATAAAATTAATAAAATAATATATATTTTATAAAATATATTTAAAAAATAAATATATATATTTTACTTTACGAATTTTTTTGTAAAATTTTTTATTTTTACTATTAGCATATAAAATAATTGTGCATGGCAAAGTTAAAAAAAAAAAAAAAAAAGGTTTACTCCAAAGGATTGTTTGGTTGTGCATAAACTAGGTAAGGTTTTTGGTTAGACTGATAAGTTCATTAATGAAAGTTACTTCACTTAACCAGTCATTTTCACATTTTCCATCAAAATAAATGGAATCGGGATTGGATGAAAAAAATATATAACAACGTCCAAAATAATAATAATAATAATAATAGAAGCTGAGTTGCATTTGGGTAGCTTCTTATGTAAATTTAAAAGCATTTTTTTTATTTGGCAAAAAACAATAAAAAAGCAGCACTTCAACGTGCAAAAATGGATTGTGAATTCTCAAATTTTCTCATTTCGGGTAGCCATCCTTTGAAAGAATTAAAGGATTTGGATATATCCGAGCATTTCATATATTATGTATGCTATATTGGATGAATAATTATCTTAAAATTTTAAATTGATAAAAAATAATTTTATTATTATATTCAAATTTTAACAAATCTTTATGTGTAAGTCAAATGAATAACTAATACGTTTACATGGAACTAAATATAAAAGAATTGTACAAGCTGAAAATTATCATAGTATCAACGTACAGTTCGATGAATAATAATACAATAAGTGAATAAAAATTAATTGATAAAATGATTTCCAATATTCAAACTCGACAACTACTTTAATATCATATTAAGTTAGATGACCGTTTTATCCTAAAAGAAATTAACATGGTAATAAAAACTTGACATCAAAGCAACATAAAATATTAAGATTTTACCCATTTTTTAAAGTACATTTTCACATTTAAACACACAAAAAAAAATAAACAAAAAAAAAAATTGTAAGCTGACTTAATGACTTTGTTCTCCATATATATCTTTATCATATCATCATCGTCATCATCACCAACTTGTATAATTTAGAAGATGCCCCACGGCTGGTTATGGGTGACCATTTCCTATCAACAAAGAAGACCTACCATCCAATTCTTCTCTCAAAAGAAAAAAAAAAAGAAAAAAAAGCTTTAAAAAGACTTGGAAACAAATGGCTGTGTTTTCTTTCATGTCTTAATTTATACAATCATTCAAAAGTTTTGTTTAATTTTCATTAATTTATTTATGTTTTACATTAAACGACAAATCTTTCTTAACATTTTTTTTTCAGAGTGGGTCGTCTTTGTATAGTATATTATATGTAATCAAATAAGATATAGAAGAAGGTTCCACGTCATATTTGAATAGAAAATACAGTAGTTGTAATAAATGCAATAGTGGCATATCAACTGTGTGATCATGTGAGGAAGAGGATGGGGAGGGGTGGGTCTTTTTTCTTTCTTTTTTTAATTTTAATTTTAATTTTAATTTTATTATTTCTTTTGCCCATTTGTGGCGTCCCACACTTTCTTTAGGGTTTTGGGTATGGTGATACAACTGTTTCAATTTGGGGTTAGGTTGTGGAAAAATGGAAATCACATGCATCCAGATTCCAGAACCAATGCCGCTATGAATGCTTCCCCCCCCCCATTGTCTTTCTTTTTTATTATAATGGAAAAAGTGAGTTTTGAGTATAGTTAAAGTGGTGCTATCTCAGGTTTTGTTTTAAGTTTTACCTTTTGTAATTTTATATTTAGATTTGATATTAGCTAAAATAATATTAAAATTCAGATTTTATTTTTTGAACATTATTTGTGTTTATTACTTTTTTTTTTAATTTTCACATATTAGGTTTTTGTTTATTATCCCAAATTTGATAAAATTTTGGGTCCTATATGATTTCTCTTATTATCAATTTATTTTTAAATCTGATGTTTGACAAGTATTTCAAGGTTGTGTTTATGCTCTAACCCAATCTCTTAATTGAAAAAATAAAGAGTACTAATAGATAAAACAACCAGTAAAAAGATATGTGACATAGGGTCTAAGAGGATTAATGCACCAAATAGCCGGCTGTGCGTCCTACAATGAAGTTCGAAAAATAAATTAAGGTTACACAAAATTTATAAACACCTCTTGACCATATTATTAAAATGAATTACGCTTGTGTTTTTATGTGCAAAACTTGATAGGTGAAAGAAACAAGAAGTCGGCATTTTGAGCAAAAATGAAAAACTTGAATCAAAGATAAAGGAATTTCTTGAAATTCTAATCTTCGATTACGTTGCTTATCTTGAAGTGGATTAGGACACTTACTCCTTCGTGTCCCCCAAAGATGAAGAAAGCCATGTTCTTGGCAGGCCATCCTTGTTCATTCAACGTCCACATCATTGTCCAATCTAATGTACCTTTGTCTCCCTCTCTCTCTCTCTCTCTTTCTCGTATAGAGTAGAGACTATCTAGTAGCTAGTACTAGAAGAAAGCATGATAAAAAAAAAGGGCGCGACCAGTGTAGGGGGAGATTGCACGTGGCACTCTTTGGCAGGATAAAAAGTTCGCATACTTTTGACCTCCCTCAAAGTTTCGATTGGCGCACTCATACATGTTAATAAAAACATGTGAACGTGATTGTAGGGCTTTGAATGCCACATCTAATCTTTGCGTTTTTTGTTTGGATTAAATTTGGGTATCGCTTCAAACTTCGAAGCAACAATTAAAATATGTTTCTTTTTTTTTTTTTTTTGAATATAACGGTTTGACAAGTTAGGTTAGGTTCTTGAGAATCGAATTTACAAAATTATGTCTCCAGCTCCATTACACCCCAACCAGCGTTTTATCTGAATCAGCAAATGTGAAAAATTCAAACTAGAGTAAGTGTCGGCGGCCCTGCTGCTTATTTTCGCATAAAAAAAAAACCCATTCTCAAAGTAAACAACATGAACGACCCAGAGTTTAAATCAGTTTTGTTTTTGGAAGTGGGTCCATAGTTTCCACATCGAAAAATAGGTATATTTTGATGTAGATCAAAAATGTAAAACTAAAATTTTAGCTTCAAAATACTGATAATCAAATTCCCTAGGTAAAGTTGAATTGATTAATTCGTAAGTTTTGGCAAAATTGAAGACACTGCTAACGGACCAAAGCCCTGCCGTGCAGCATCATTATTTAAATGAATGAATTGGTAAAAGTGGAAGAAAGAAATAAAAAATTTCCCACAGCATTCCAAACAGAAGACCTCGTTACGTTTTATGTAGGCAATTCCGCTAAATAGTAATTGCAGCACCGAGAGACCTGTTAATTAACCTTAAATGCCACTGGCATCTCTCCCAAAAATAAAACGCCTAACCCAGTCCGACACCACCAATGCCCTCGTGCGCCAGCTTACTTGCTTGCTGAATTTAAAATGAAAGGAATACATTTAGACCAACAGTCTATTAAATTAGATTTCCTAAATGTTTCTTGAAGTTTTTATGTTAAGTTCAGACTTATCATTTACGAATTTAATTTCTGAAGAAAAAAAATGAAGTTCATGCCGAATATGGAAGCAAAAAGCTCGGCATACAAACCTTGCATAGACAGAATACCAGAGCCACTGTGAACTGTGTCCAATAGAGACCCAATCACCAGGAAGTTGTGCAGCTGTTTGCTCCCCTCCCAAGGGAGCAAATTGTCCAAAATGCCTGTACCTGTAAGATCACCAGTGTTCATGGTAAGGGTAAAATTTTTCCTTTTGTTGTAAGAAAATAAATTATATACTGGGTACGTTGATCTCTTTCTTCGTGCCGCTAAGACTGAAAGATCCCATCCACTAAAAATGATCTTAAACAGCTAGTAGTGTACTTTTGAGTTAGACTACAACCATTTACAGTGAAAATTTAACTGGGCCGTCATCCATTTTTTAAAAACCATAAATTGAATAGCAGCACCAAAGATACATTCTTCATGTGCAAAGATGCGATAGAAGTTCAATTATTACCTAAAGGGATGGAAACGATGGCGACCTGTTCCCCTGAACCTAGTGGGACCTTCAGGATTCTTTTCGCACTCTTCCATACGGTTGAAGCACTTAGCAAGATAGGCACCTTGTTGATTTGCAACCTGATACATTGGTGTGTAAGTAGGGTATGGTATCATCATGGAAAGGAATTATTAGGTCGATTCTGCTATGAAGAAATTAAGATGATTACCTGTGCAGTTGCAGGCAGATTCTTCATCTGAGAATCAACTTCAGCAAGAGCTGATTTGAATTCTTCAATATTCAGCTCAATGGATTCTTTTGCAGCATTCCCTTTGGCGTCCTTCAAAAGATCAACCATGTTTCGCATTTGTTTGCTCTTCAAATAAAGCTCCACTTGAGGGTATCTTTCACAAACGTCGTTAATGATTTCTTGAAATTCTTTGACCGTCAGTGTTCCAGACTTGTCCTTGTCTGCCTTTTTAAATATTTCTGCTATATCTTCCTAAAATATATCGGAATTAAGAAGAGAAAGTAGAAAGAAAGAAAATAAATACTAGCAATAGGCAAAAACTCATAAAGGAATGGCAAACTTTTGCCGCTAGTTACCACGACTTTCCGTTGGTTAATAGTTGCACAGTCACCAAGTGCATAAATGTTATCAAATCCTTCAACTCGCAACCATTCATCAGTTGCTAAAGCACGCCTATTACCCTGTTCCCACAGAAGACATAATGGTTAAGCGAACATAATTGGAAGACTAAAAACTGAATTGCCCGAGTGAATAATAATACAGTCAATGGGATGACTTCCTTGGTCCAAAGGTATTTTACCTGACCAATTTGCTTCATAAATTCCTTTATAAGAGGACGAGGCCCGATGCCAGTTGACCAGAGAACCATTCCATATGGGGTAGAAGTTATATTGCCGCTACCTCGTGCTTTTGTAGAAATTTCGTTGTCACTAACTTTTGTAACCATTGACCCTAATTGCACATCAATGCCATCTCTTCCAAATTTATGTTCGGCAAAATTTGTAATTCTTCTGTCAAACCTGAAAACAAGAATGTCTTAAAGCTCGAGAAAACCTCAAATTGTGAACTAAATACTTCAACAAACCTTGAATATAAAGAATCCAGAACCTAAAGTTTCTCAGTAGAAACAGCGATCGGGTTCATAATGATGATGGAAAACTAAGTGCCACTTGTTTGTTAACAGAGGATTTGAACATTCATTCTTACATGTTCAAAATATGACCTGTAGCCTCAAGAACTGTTATTTTCACAAAGTCTTGGACCATTGGATATAGTTTGACCACATCCTCATTGACAAAATCATAAAGTTCTGCAGCAAATTCCACACCTGTAGGGCCACCACCAACAATCACAAAGTGAAGGATTTTCTTTCTCTCCTCATCACTTAAATTTGGCAGGCTCGCCTTCTCAAAGGACTCGATGACTGTGCTCCGAATCTTCAAAGCATCATCAATTTCCTGCAGAAAGACGCATGCTGCTTAAAACCAAAAGGAAAAGGAAACAAAAACACTGGTATAAGAGAAAGAAAATGGCTACTATCAACATGTTTCACCAATCCCAGAGATGGAGCAAGTAGTGGGCAGAAAATTTTTAGAAAAAATATAGCAAAACATAAGACAAAAAAATTGAAAAAGAAAAAGTTACCTTTAAGAAATGGCAATTTCCCTCAACACCAGGAGTATTAAAGGTGTTAACCTGAGCTCCAACGGCTATAATAAGGTAGTCGTAATCTAATGCAAATTCTTCTCCTCCTTTTGAATTGGCTTTAATAGTAGCGCGACAGTAAATTTTCATATTTTCTGGATCTATCTTGACACATTCAGCTTCAGAGAAACTGACCTTAACATTTTTCTGCCCAACATGAAACACAGAAACCATCTTCAGCGTTCTTTTATAGCTGTTTTTCTTTTTCCTGAATTCCACAATATACATCATCTTATTTTTAGTCAATATACATCACCTTTCTGATGATGTTACGAATGGGCTCGACAATGCTGCGAGCTTCCACTTTACCGCATGTAACACTCGGTAGCAATGGGGTAAACACAAAGAAATTGCGAGGAGACACAACTACCACCTCGTAAGTAGAGTTATTCAGATTCTTCAAGAAACTCATTGCTGCCCAACCAGTTCCGAGCAGTACCACCTTCTTTTTCTTGGGAACTGCTTCAGATGAAGCAGTACCACGTGCACCATTGGATATGATTGCATCAGCATGAGCAATATGGCCTCTACTGCCATTGTAGTATGTGTTTGCCTGAGCATAAGCTATAAGGCTCCCACCGCTGCGCAAGAAATGCGATAGGCTTAGCCCAAAGAGAAACCTGACTCCGGTTCAAGGTGAGTTTCGAGAGAAAACTAAAAAAACTGCAGTTCAATTTTACATCCAATCTAGATAAATCGTCAAACAAGACTAGAAAAGCACTTCAGTCTTTGTATGGACTTATTATTTTCCCCTTTTTTTCATTCTTAATCCAAATTCTCTTTTCTTCGCCATTTTAATGAACCACCCTAAATTTTGCTAATTTAGATTTCTATGATTTCTCTATGCTTGACAAAAGCGAAAGAGCTTACACCTCAGTGCAGGTTATTCACTACTTCTAATTCCCTCTGACCAAATCATTAAAAAGAAATCGGCATTTCCCTGTACTCCAAACAGAATTGTTCTGTTATGCAATTTTCGTCCCAAAATCTCAAATCTACTCATCAGCAATCAGATTGATCCAGGAAAAAACAACTTTCTTTTTTTTTTTTTCATCAAAATGTAGAGCAAATCTACTCATAATGAAAGCAACGAGAGCATGAATAACTCAAAATTTAAAAGACTGAATCAGCAATTGCAACTTAAATAAAAGATGAGACGTACATTTGGCATGCGCTTGGAAAAAAACGAACAATATAAATCAATATATATAAAAGAAAATCAAATATTTGTAAAAACATAAGAAAAATGAAAAGACAAAAAAGTTATAGAGAGAAATAGTGATTGAACAGAGCACAGCACCTGATCGTAGAGACTACGATGATCTTAGAAAGAGAAGGATAGTCCTGGAAAGCCTTAGATAGTCTGCCAAAGAAGTTGAAGCTTCTCATTTTCTTAGCTCCTGAGATCAGTTGTTAGCCTCTAAGCAAGAAATCTGGAGATGAATCGCCGAATAAACGGTTACCTTTTAAGTTACATATGAAAACTGACTACCAAATTAATTTTCATCTTAGAAGAAAAAAGAGGATACCACTTATGGCGTTGCTTTTTTCGTAGAAATGGCCAAACAACAGCAGATTCAACGGCAGAAGAAGAAGAACAAGAATGAAGGAATGAAGCGTTGGAGAAATAGAAAAAAGGAAGGCGAGAAAATGGGAAACGAGAGGTGTGTTTGCCACTCAGTGACTTGGGAAGCAAGGCAATGGCGGCACGTGTGACGAGATTTTGGTTTTGACCACACCATGGTTCAGAAATCTCCGACCTTTGGATCCATGAGTCTGAACTAGTCATCAATTGGGCTAAGGCTACTTACAGCCCATTAACATGATTTTTCAATTAGGCCAATGTTTAGTTGCCAGCTCAATTCCCAACCTTTCGGGTTTATCAGACTTTTGAGGTCCAAGTTTCAATCTCGTAAATAAAATGGAAGAAACTTAAATTTAATCTTCTTTTTAAATAAAATGGAAGATTAAACTTAAGTTTAGCTTCCTTTCAATAATTTTTAATACAATTTTAATTTAATTTATGAACTAATTTTATACGTTCGAAAAAGTAATGTTGAATATATTAAAAATAAATTAATAATAATAATATAGAAATCAAATCCGAAATAACATTTATACTATATATAAAGCTCTTGATTAAGTTTAATGTTATTGAGTCAAGTGATATCGACTTACTTGAGAAATGACTTAAAAACCAAATTATAATTATATATAAAATAAAATTAAAAGTATTTAAGTCTTTTGATTTTAGATAATAATTACTAAAAAAAAACCTATATATTTCTAATGTATTTTTTAATTTAAAAATAATAGTTCACTTGAAACAAAATTACCTCTTAATTTTTAACTTATTATTTTTTAAATAAAATATTTTAAAAAATTATTTTTTTCACTTACATGTGTGGATGTGATCAATTCTAGTATCCTTTTGTAACGGAGAAAAATGAGGTTATATTTTTGAATTGGAACGTGAATAACATAAATAGGAGGACAGAAATGATAAAATTTTAGTCGATAACAACCTAACAAGAAGGCTAGCAAAGCAAACCTCAAAAAGCTTTGAAACTAAAAAGGAAAGAACTTCTTGAGGGGGCAGTCGATGGGGAAAAAAAGGTCAATATCTTGATTATTGATCAAGTGATTCAAGTCCATTTCCCATGTTTAACGACCTAAACCTAAAATAAAGAAAAACAACCGTTTATGTTGGCCACTTTGGTCAAGCTATTTGAAGCTTTGCTTTGCTTACTGCCATCTAATCACCACTTTTATGTCAATTGCATTCTTCTAAGGCTGCATTTCATTTTTTTTTTCTTCTTCCTTTCAAACTAGGTTTGCTTCGCTTTGCTATGATGTTGGCAGGTCACCAACTTGAATGGAAACGAAACATCAAACTATGCTTCTATAATAACTCTAATAACACAAAATCGATCTTATATGTTATTTGAATTTTAAAAATAAAAATACATGGATATATATT
>JBBYHK010000003.1:7930643-8040658 GCA_038382065.1 Adansonia grandidieri
ATTTAATATTTAATATTTAATAATTATATATTTATATATATTAATAGCCCAATTAAACTCATTCCCAAACCAAATATTAATACCCAAGACCCAATAAACCGATTTAATCGAACTAACCGACCAAACCGACCGAAATTTAGTCGGTTCGGTTAATTCGGTTATAGTTAAAAATATCGGTCGGTTCGGTCGGTTCTTCTAGTTTAGTCGGTTAATTCGGTTTAAAATTTTTTTTTGACCGAACCGACTGAACCGACCGAATGCTCACCCCTACTAAATTATTAAAAATAGATATTTATGGAGAATGATAATTTTTGAAATGATCCAAAATTTGCCACCACCGCGACTAATTTTTCAAATGAATAAAAGGAATCAGATGAGCAATAGAATTCAAACATACGAATATGTTAACAATAAAAAATAATTAAAGAAAATTTAAAACATATAATAAATTTTTAATACACTTATGAAGTTAAAAATTCTGTATATATATATATATAAAAGACAACTCAATTCTAAACTACATCATGGGTCAAAGGATAAGATGATGAAGTGGTGAACTTGGAAACAGCAGATGTATAGCTCACCTCATCCAAATTCTGCATGTTTAAATTGAAAACCATGAAATTAGGTAGATGGCAAAAATAAGTCCCCTCCATTTTCAATCCTACGTATTCATGCTAAGTTGAGTTTAATGCCATAAAATAATTACTTTGGAAAACATGATTTTCAGAAAAGAAAAAAGTACGGTAAAAGTTCACTTTCTGGTTACTTAGATCTAAAATTAAATTAAATCAAATTAAAGTTATATTTAGAAACTTAAATTTCAAAAGATGAATTTGAATTTTAAAAATAGTATAAGTTGTGTGTTAAAATATATATAAATATAATATGCATGATTATTTTTCAAAATTTATGAATTTTTCATATGCTTATTTAGTAGTGAATTTAAAATTCTTATAGATATTTATGAATTTAAAATTTATGAATTTATATATTTCTAATATATAATCATATTGAAACTTAATTAATTTTATACATAATGAATGGATTTTATTCTTACAATTTATAAAACAAATTAAATCTAAATTCAAATTTTCAAATTTTTGTTCACAAACATAATAAAAATACCAAATCCATTTTTCTTTGGTATAAAAAATTCCAAATATGCAAATTCACTAGTGGTGGGGTTAATTTTAATCTTGGGATTCTTTGGCTTTGCTAGTTTGTAAAGAACAGCCAACTATGCCCGGCCTGGCAGCTGTGTGGCATTTTGCACAGATATAAACCCATAAGAACCATCCAATAAAAGGGGAAAAGATTCTATGAACAAGCCGTTGATATAGAACTTGCGGTATTGTGCGTGAATGGTCGGTTGGGGTGGACCAAGAAAAAAAAAAATGGTTTGGGGCGTTTTCGGAGGTCAGACTTAAGGCATGCGTTGGGTCTAACAAGCTCCTCTCAAGGAGCGCAGCGTGATGAGCGTCACTGTACTAAATGCTGCTGTCAAAAATGGTTACAGTCAACTAGAGTTATCACTACTATCAAAAAATGCCGTGCCAGCATGCACGTTAGTAATGGCCAAAAACAAGCATTTTACACTAATCAAATGTTGCCTCTTTTTTTTTGGTGCCTTGATTATATTTATTCTTTTTAGGTTGCTTAGCTCTAACTTATAAGTCCACCTTCCATTACTTAAAACAAATTTGATCTGTCGATCAATTTATTGCTTCTTTTTTAATTTTAATATAATATAAATGGGGGCATCACAAAGCAGTAACTGCCGTTTCTCAACCACTCGTCGGTTCTTTGTTTGTTTACTCACTTCTTAAAACTAATGCTTTAAATATTTTATCACAATGACTTAATAGTATGTTGTTATTATGAGTATTAAAGTTAAGTGAAAGAAAATATGAAAACAATTAAAAATAATTCATAAACTTGAATAAAAAAGTAAATATTCCATTAATAGCATAATTCTCTTTTTTCTCATATACTCAGCGTTGCATATCCGGCCAAAATCCCCACCATTTGTTTTTTTTTGTTTTAATTACAAAGTCTTTGGTGATTGATTTTTCTTTGCCGGTCATTCACATCTTGCAGCCATCAATGAACCTTCTGACTAGGGCTGTATTATAAAAATCCAATTGCTTAATAATATATAATTTACAACAGTAATACGGGTATGTATCTAACTAAACCTCTCTTTTGTTAAACCCAACTAGAAATTTCCAGGAACCTCAAAGTCTCAGCTTAACCCAGATGAGGATGAACAAGGGTCCACAGATTCCCTTTCATGGTTGAAGTCATTCCACAAGAGTCCAAATGCAGGGCAGAAAAATGGTCCCATAAGGTGGCTGATGGCTCCTTTTGATATTAACCTTAGTCAACTTTGTTAGCTTTATAATCATAATTAATTAGTTTCAAAGTTTCACGTGATCGTTTTAAGAATTTCTTACAGTTATGATTCCATAAAAAAATTTTTGATTCAAATAACCAAAAAAAAAAAATTCAACTTTTACCGTAACCTTTTATATTTTTATTACAACCATCGAATTTATATTTTAATTTTTAATTTATACATTATTAAACTTGTAATATAAATTAATATTTTATTTGAAAAATATATAAAAAAATAAAAAAATATAATATATTTAAATATAATAAAAAATACAAAAGCTTACTTAAAAGGTAAAATGATTGAAGGATTTTTTTTCTTGAATGTGGGTCCCATTCCAAACTCCAACAGGCCGTCCATTTTGAACTTCTTACGCAACCAGACAACCTCGGAATTCGCCATCCGCAACTTGCCTAATTGTTTATGTTCAAATGGAAAAAAGAGGAACTTTTTCCTTTCGGGGTTACATTTTTAGCACAAATTCATTACTATGTTTCAATTTATTCGTATCTCTCTTTTTCTTGTTATTTTCATTATTGAAAACAATGTATTCTTATCTCTCTTTTTCTGTAATTATTGAAGACTTATAAAAAATTAGATACAATTCCACTTTATTAATCCTACATATATAGCTTTTAAAAAGATTAAAATAGCAATGTATCAACATGCCATTTGATTATTTTGGAGCTTTTTAAGGGAAAAATGTAAAAAATAAGTAGCATTAATTAGGGTTTCTTTTTTTTTTTAATTTAACTTGTCTCATTTAACTTTACTCGATTAATTTGGTCGGCTATTGTTGATTGTGCAACATGTTGCCTGGCAACATATGCATAATGTGAATTTAAGAATGTTAAATTTACTCTCACCTCAGACTTAAAACATTTGAATTCAAAGCCATTGTTGTTTATATGTACATGGCTATGAATTTAAATGCTTCTAAGCTGAGAAACAAATGGAGGTCACCCTAAAATCATTTTCATCACATTGGAGATGGTCAAAGCCATGAGGTTAGACTTATATGTGTTAGATTTTCTTGGCGAATTACCTAATCAAACAACCTTTTCTGATTCGTCGTATAAATGTTTTCAATGGTCAAAACTTAAAAACCCAAAAAAACTCTCTGTCAAAAGTTGTTTCAACGTGTGTTAAAGTGGCTGCAGAATAACATTTTTAAGTTCCTCGCTTAGTTTCTTCAGGTTTTAAAATCTAACTTGTCTTCCTAATTCAACTACACGTGCACCCTTTGAATCTTCTTTTCAGAATTCCCACACAGATCCCGTCTACCATCTCAATAATCTCTGCATTTCTCAAAGACTATGCTATGGAGACTAATAACAAAAACCCAGTTTCTGCTATTCTTGTTTCATTAGTCTTTCTTCTATATTCTTCTTCTCAGTTTTGCTGTGCGGTTGACACAATCAGAGCAGGACAAACTATAGAGGATGGTGACACGTTGATATCTAGGGATGAGACTTTTGAACTGGGATTCTTTAGTCCTGAAAATTCCAGTTTTAGATTTGTCGGGATCTGGTACAAGGTCGATGTGAAAGCAGTTGCATGGGTTGCAAATAGAGACAGTCCAATATCCAGCGGAAGCGGAATTTTGAGGATTGGAGTTGATGGTAACTTGATTATTATGGATGGAAATAACATTATAGTCTTTTCATCCAATGTTTCAGGTTTATCAAATAACACTGCAGCGATTCTTCAGAATACAGGAAATCTTGTTCTATCAAACAACGAAAGTATTGGTGATACCAGTAAGGCCCATTGGCAGAGCTTCGATCACCCAACTGATACATTTCTGCCTGGAATGAAGGTTCCAGTGAATACTGCAATAGGACAGTACCGAGCTTCCAGATCATGGAAATCGGCCAGTGATCCTTCACCAGGAAACTACACCATGGGTGTTGATCCTGATGGAGGACCACAGATAATAATATGGGATCATATGAGAAGGCGTTGGAGAAGTGGGCAGTGGAATTCAGTGATTTTTACAGGTGTTCACAATATGAGTAATATTGCTAGTTTCTTATATGGCTTCAAGCTTTCTCAGCCTGATGAAAATAGGACCCAGTATTTTACATATCAACCATCAGATCCTTCTGATTTATTGAGATTTCGGCTAGGCTGGGATGGAAGGGAACAGCAGTCGAGGTGGGATGATGATGGGAAGAAATGGGTAGTTTTGCGAACACAGCCTGACCCTGACAACATATGTGATCTTTATAATCATTGTGGGAATTATGCAACCTGTGACAACTTTAATTCTCCAAGATGCAATTGTTTAGATGGGTTTAGACCAAAGTTTCCAGATCAGTGGAGTAGAGAGAATTGGTCAGGTGGGTGTGAACGGAGGATCCAACTGCAATGCCAGAGGACTAATGGTACCGCAAGTGAAAATGGTAAACCAGATGAGTTTAAGGGATTGAAGCGCGTGAAGTTACCCGATTTATCGAACTTGTTGTTGTCTGCGGGGAACTTAGATGCTTGTAAAACAAGCTGCTTAAGAAATTGTTCATGTACCGCCTTTGCATTCATTTCTGGCATTGGATGCATGATATGGGCAGGGGACTTGGTTGATCTTCAGCATTTGGACCAAGGTGGAAGCTTACAGTTCTTCTACCGCCTCCATCATTCTCAATTAGGTAAACTGCATTTCTTTTTTTTTGTTATTATAGAAGAATTTGATGTTCCCTTATTAGATGTTTTAACAATAATGGGCATAAGACATCTTGTACAACTTTTTTGATATATTACCACCATTCTTTTTCACTTCAAACGTAGATAGCGGAGGGAAGATATCCAACATTGTGATAATTATAATTTCTGTGTTGGGGGCATGCCTCTTGGTGGTATCAGTATGGCTACTATGGAGATACAAGAAGACTCTGAAAGGTGAATTTTTTTTTTTTCTTCCTCAAAACATAAAAAAGAGGGAGGCATGATTTCCTTTGCTTTACCATTGGGTATTAATTTTTTTTCAACTCGTTCATTTAGGTTTGCCCATAGTTTCTTCAATGCCATGTTGCAAGGATGATGCTATAGCAGTTCATAATGAGTCCAGGAACAAAGAATTTTCAGCAGATCTTTCAGGACCATCTGACATACTAATAGATGGGAATCAAGTTAATGGGCCAGAATTAGCAATTCTTAATTTTAGTAGTGTGGCAGCTGCAACAAAGAACTTTTCTGACGGAAACAGACTTGGACAGGGAGGTTTTGGGGCTGTATACAAGGTGAGTTTCTTTAGTTAGTTACAGAATTGTATTGCGTAGTGTTATTATCGAAGTAAAGGTGACAACGGTTGCTGTTTATTTTTATCGCCAGGGCGAGCTCCCTGGAGGTCAAGAAATAGCTGTAAAGAGGCTTTCAGGACAGTCTGGCCAAGGCCTAGAGGAGTTTAAAAATGAGATTATCTTGATTGCTAAACTGCAGCATAGGAATCTTGTCAGACTGTTAGGCTGCTCCATTCAAGGGGAAGAAAAGATGCTCATTTACGAGTACATGCCCAATAAAAGTTTGGACTACTTTCTTTTCGGTATGTTCCTTATTATGCCTGGACTTTATTAGTTTTTGTTGCTGTTTGTTTGTACTGACAGTTGTATTTTCCTGCTAAACTTAATGGCAGATGAAGCCAAGCAAGCACAGCTGGACTGGAGAACCCGCTTCAGCATCATCGAAGGCATCGCAAGAGGACTACTTTATCTCCATCGAGATTCAAGACTTCGAATAATTCATAGAGACTTAAAGGCAAGCAACATTTTGTTGGATGCAGAAATGAATCCAAAGATTTCAGACTTTGGGATGGCCAGGATATTTGGGGGTAACCAAAATGAAGCAAATACTGTTCGAGTAGTTGGCACATAGTAAGCAATGCATACATGTTTATAGATGCTAACATAAAGCTTTAACTTTTAAACAATGTCAAATTGTCAGTAGCTTGACATATCTAAACAATGTCAAATTGTCAATAGCTTGACATATCTAATCCTTTCTTTCCCAATCTTAAAAATGCAGTGGATATATGTCTCCTGAATATGCGATGGAAGGACTATTTTCAGTTAAGTCAGATGTGTACAGCTTTGGGGTATTATTGTTAGAAATCGTTAGTGGCCGAAGAAATACCAGCTTTCGTTCATCTGACTACACAAGCCTCATTGCATATGTAAGTACAAATGAACCATTTTACAGCCAAGCTAACTATTAAAACAAGAACTTGAATTGAAAACTGCAATACTGAAATGGATTTTATTGAACTTTGTTTAAGGCCTGGGGTCTTTGGAATGAAGATAAAGCAATGGATCTGGTCGATCCTTCGATTCGGGATGCATGCTTACCAAATCAAGTGTTGAAATGCATACATATAGGCATGCTGTGCGTGCAGGACTCCGCAATGTATAGACCAACCATGGCAACCGTAGTGTTGATGCTGGAGAGCGAAACCCCAACGCTCCCACTGCCGAGACAACCCACTTATACTTCCATGAGAAGTTTCATAGATTCAGAATATATTCTGGATGGTCAAGAAACAGCATCTTCCAAAGATGTCACGGTGACAATGGTAGATGGAAGATAGATTGATTTGTTTTACTTCACTTCCATTTTTTTTTTTTATGTTGATAAAAACATATTCTTTTACAACACTCAAAGATTTTCCTGATCCTGCTGTTTTCTTCTTCTATTCTTCGAAGCATTAGAGTTGTTTTATTTTATGTTATTCGGAAAGTGTGCATGTCGAATACAGATATATGTCCAACATAATTATATTTAATTTTTTAAATTTTTTTATATTTAGAGATAATAATTTCATATCTATATAAAAAATACGTTGCATACAGATAGCTCAAGAAAAATAAAAAATAAGGGACACGAAATTAGGAGACGGCTGTAAGCATGGACGAGTGCAAGAAGTGGAGGACATACAAGCTTCAATAAGATTGAATTGTAATTACAAAAGTGTTTTTTTTTTTATCAAAGATTTTCTAACGGGCAGTCAGTGACATGATGAAAAAAAAAGAAAAAGGAAAAGCCCAAATATATTTTTTTCTCAAATTTATTTTGATTTTAGAGTAATATTCTTAATTGTGTTGAAGCATCCTAATACCATGTTTGTTAAAAACTTTATAATTTGTATAGATGTAAGATTGAATATTAAGGGACTGTTTGGCCCTTTTTTTTTTATTAATGTTTAATAAAAGTTCTTAAAAGTAAAAGTTAAATCAAATAAATTTTTCGAAAATCTCTTTAAAAAAATCAGTTTATTTTTAATAAATAAATAAGGAAAATAAGAGCTTAAAAAAAAAAAGAAGCTCTCTTTTATGCATTAAAAAATACGCTAAATTTTTATATAATTTTATTTTTGTTTTAAAAATATTTTTATTTATTATATAAAAACTTAATATTTATATAAAAGGATTTCAAAATTAAAATTATTAAATAATTTTATTATACTTTTTAAAGTTTTATTTTCGTAAGAATTTCATAATAAATTTTAAGTAAGAAAAAAACCGTCAAACAGTCACTCGATACGATATGAAAATGCCAATGTCGTCCCTCCTGAATGCAAGCGAAGTAAACCATAAGCGATAAACCGTTCGCCCATTTATTTTCTTCTATTAAAGTTAGGCCCATTTTGCGCCCAGCGTGCTCTATTTCTTAATTTGCAAACATATCCCTATATTATTCTGTATTTTCTTATAAATCGTATCTTTTGTAATCTAACATTTAAGTCAATCTCTCCATTCGCCGTCCCAAAAAAGCATAAATAATTCATCATTGCTTATAATTCCTTACCAAATGTAAGTGGAAAACATTAAATGAAAATGTGGCTGAGGAATATTCAACTGAAAAGAATCAACCAATAAATTGACTTTGAGTATAATACAAATACCATGAAATCAAATGATAGGAGGTGATTAAGTCCTCATACAGACAAAATTGAAAAGCATGATTGAGGTTTAAAGTCTAACCCAGAATAGGGCAAAATCGATAACAGTTGGTATGAACAAAAATATATATATATATATATATAAATGTATAGTATATTTTGATTTTTTTTCCCCAAGGTAAAAATACAAAAACTAAAGAATAAAATTGGATTTTACTCTGGGATTGAAAAGGGGAGTTGAAAAATTTTAAAGGATTGGATTTGGATTGAAAAAAGAAAGGGAGATAAAGTCGAAAATTTTAATTTATATAATCTATACAATCATTATCATTCTTAACAAGAAAGACGTTTAATATGTCCAAGCTTTATACATCAACATTTATAATAATTTCTTTTTTTTATTTTAAATGACAATTTCTTTATGAAGAAAATATTTAAGATTGACGATAAAAGTTAAATAAAATAAACAGAAAAAACCCAATTTGAATACGTACCGACTGCCGTCTAAAACTAAAAAGGCACTATCAATAGTCTGGTAGGCGGGTCCAGCATTGTCCAACAGTCCAAGAAATGTCTGCTTCTGAGGCCATTACAAGGCCAGGGACCATCATCCACGTGGAAATCATTCTTTTTCTTTTGTCAATATGAATTGAATGCGCCCAGTCCAGCGGTGACTGCCAGCGACATAGAATAGCCGAAGAGTAGATTTTCGTTCATAAATATATATATATATATATATATATAAGAAAAGTAGTTGTTAGGTTATCTTCCTGTTTTCAGTCATTGACTTCGTGGAACACATTTTCAAAGCCCAATTCGTCATTTTTGGTTTTTCTGTTGCTTTTTTGAGTGCCAAATTCCAAGAAGCAGCGAAGAACACCTAGAAAAGTAAAAATAAAAAGCAAGCAAAAGAGTCAAGCATCTCAGCCTATCAAACAATACCAAATGTCTTTACAATGAACGAACCAACTAAAACCAACACCCTTTTGTTTTGAGAGGGAAACTCCCACAGCCAGAGGTAAGTGAAGAATGGGAATTACAACAAATCACCATTATTGCAACTACTTCTTGTTCTTCACTTTCCTAGTTATCTTCCTCCCAAAAATTTCAATCTCGGTATACACCTTAACTGCTACTCAGTCTATCATAAATAACCAAACTCTTGTCTCCCCAGGTGATGTTTTCGAGCTTGGGTTCTTCAGCCTGGAAAATTCAGGGAAGTGGTACGTGGGGATATGGTACAAGAACATTCCTCAGAGAACCTACGTGTGGGTTGCTAACAGAGACAACCCACTGGCGAACTCGTCAGGTATTTTCAAGCTGAAGGATCGAAACCTCGTTCTTCTTGACCAGGGAGAGAATCTTGTATGGTCATCGAATATAACAAAGGGTGACAACCCTGTTGCACAGCTTTTAGACTCTGGAAATTTGGTTCTAAGAGAAGCAAACTCCAACGATGAGACCGACCGCTACCTTTGGCAAAGCTTTGATTACCCTACAGATACGTTGTTACCAGATATGAAGCTTGGATGGGATCTAAACACGGGTTTTAACAGGTTCATAACGGCTTGGAGAGCTGCAGGAGACCCTTCTTCTGGGGTTTTCTCGTTCAAGCTAGATTATCATGGATTCCCGGAAATATTCCTGCGGAACAAACAACAGATAGAATACAGAAGCGGTCCATGGAATGGTCTAAGGTTTAGCGGCGTCCCGGAAATGAAACCTCTTGATTATATCAACTTCTCCTTTGTCACTAACCAAGATGAGGTATACTATTCATTTTCTATTTCAAACAAGAATTTATTTTCCAGGTTGATAGTTACTTCAACGGGGGATCTTCAAAGATTAACATGGATTCCCGATACTGAACAATGGAATCCATTTTGGTACGCACCAAAGGACCAGTGTGACAATTACAGGGAGTGCGGTCCATATGGTATATGTGATACCAATGCATCTCCAGTTTGTAAGTGTCCAAAAGGGTTCAGTCCAAAGAATCAACAAGCATGGAATTTGAGGGATGGGTCTGGTGGGTGTGTTAGAAAGACAGATTTAGATTGCACCAAAGACAAGTTCTTGCACTTGCCTAATATGAAGCTGCCAGAAAGTTCGACCGCATTCGTGGATAGGACCAAAACTCTTAAGGACTGTGAAGCTTTGTGCACCAGGAGCTGTTCTTGCACTGCTTATTCTAACTGGGATATTCGGAATGGAGGCACAGGCTGTGTCATTTGGACTGGTGGCCTGATTGATTTGAGGCAATATGCAGACGGTGGACAAGATCTCTTTATTAGGTTAGCAGCTTCTGATCTAGGTACGTTTCAAAATAACTTTTGATTGATAATCTTCACTTGGGATTGTTTTCATTAGAACTAATTATGCATAATCTGACTCGGTTAGTCAACTAAACAGGGGATCCCCTGTTTTAGATGTTGAAGGCTAGACGCTAACGTTAGGTGAACCAAGCTTGGAAACATTATGTTAGCCCAAAAAACAAAAAGAAGGATTGAAAACATTGAACGGCAGAAAGTGTCTGGCTTGAAGGGTAACTAACCCCATAATTCTAGAAGTATAATCTCTTGAAAAACAAGCTTTTTAATTTTTTTCTCCCTTTTAGCAAGATTTGCTATACATCACAGGTGACTTTGCTGAGTTTTCGCTTTATTTTTCATTAATATTTTTTGACCTACGGTGTCATATCCATGTTCTCCAGTTTCTTCGGTGAATCAGATGGTGATAAGCTTGTCTGTCATAGGTTAAAGTCCGAGTGTCGGAGTGAAGATAGCTGAACTCCTCCCCTCGATTGGTTCCATGACATAATGGCTTAATCAAAAGCTGTTATTGTTTCCAATGTCCCCACGGCCCCCACCCCACCTAAAAAGCCTTTGTACACGGTAAATAGAGATATAAGTCTTATTCTTTCTTGAATGTTTCCACAAAGTGAACCGACTTTTTTGACTTTGGCCGCATAACTCGAAGCCTAGCCAACGGTATTTTTGTGGTTGAAGTTAATTCTAAGCAATTACAGCGTTAACAGTCTAGTTTTTAATTTCACATTTCAAGTGGGACAATAATTCTGTGGCTCCAGTTGGAAAGGGTTTTCCTTATCTAGTTTCTTTTTGATTAAAAAAAAAAAAAAGCTCTACTCAACTTTAGAAAGGATTAAAAAAGGAATTAAAGTGAAAAAGTTAGCTCTATATCATGTTCGGGTTCCCTTTCATTTCTTTACCTAATACAAATACCTTTTTATGCCACTGGTTAAAGGTAAAACTAAAGCATATCGAACCAGACCACATGCCTTTAGCCTTCTTCCCTTCAGAGCAAAACATAGTTTTTTTTTTTTTAATGGGATCGGGCCAATTAGATTGAACTTTACTTTTCGAATCAATAATAGCGAATAAATCAACCATGACTAGTCAAATTTATAGCTAATATCTTGTATGAATGAGTGACTTCTATGATTGTAATGGCTAAGTGGGTTGCATGGTACCGGATAATAAAAAGGTTGTAGGCCTTTTAAGGTTGCGAACCTGATGGCCTACCATCTTTTCCTTAACCTCACAAGGAGTAGGTTATGTTGCAATTTCGGCCCTAAATTAAGGTCCAAATAGGAGACTGAGTAACCCTTCGGTCCACCTTAAAGGGTGTTATACTTAGGCCCAAATTGCATAATAAAAGTAGATCATTAGTGCTACTGGTCTAAGAAACAGTCCTTTTCTATTTGCTAAGTTTAAAACAGGAGGATGTCAGTAGGCCGCTGAGATTCGACGTACCCCAGAACTAAATTGCTCACCAATCGTTATTTTGTGAGAAAAAAAAAAAAAAAAAAAACCCTTCAGTTCTGGGTGACTTAGGTATCATCATGTCGACATTATTCTAAAGAAGATTTTCACCTTCTGACACGGATGTTGTATGGAAGAATTTGTCTTCCATAGCTGACTGAATTAATTAGGAAAAGGTACTGATATTAAATGAGCGAAGGTCCACAAGAGTAATGGCAGAGATCTATGCTTGCTTCTTTCGTTAAAATTTCTACTAGGGATTTAAATAGAGACCCTTATACAATATTAAAATTTTTTTTTTATTTTTTTTTTATTATTAATATTTATTACAATTAATTAGAATCATATTAGGATTATAACTTATATCCCTGGTTTCTGCTACAAAGAATGATGATAACCGTCCAGACAATATTCCCATTTAGACAGATGGAATTGAACATCGTACTGAAAGTAGGTTTGGGGTAAATGCATTAAAAAAAGCTGCTTTAAAGGGGTAGACAGTAATTAGGTTCAGGCAAAAGAGCTTTGTGAATCCATAGGAATTACTCGTTCTGTAAGTACGGGCGGCTGTCTCATTCATGGCTTGCATTATTCATTTTTTGAGCTGTGTGGAAGGTGACCTATCAGAGTCATGATTGGTGGCAGTCAGCCACGCTGGTTCTTCACACTGAGAACCCTTCTCCATGTACAACCAGCTGACACGGTTACTGTTGCTTGCTGCTGTTGTCGTTTAATGTGTGTTTTTCTCATTTCCATTTTAAAAAAGTGTTCTCAATAATTATGAGTTAATATTTTTCACCTTTCTAATTAGGCGCCCGCCACGGGCACTCTAATTTCACATAATAACGTGAAGTAATGAACTTATCCTTTCAATTTGATTATTTGACACGCTGGGGAAATTACTTACCACCCACATGCCTAATGGTCGGGCATCTCTTTTGGGATGATATACCTACTAGTCTGATGTTGGAAGCTCCAATTTCCTGTCTGTATTAGGGTTTATGAGTTATGGCCCAAGTTATTATTGTAAGAAGATAAAAGAATTAGAAAACTCCAAATTACCATGGTTGTGAACCTGTAGCCTATACAGCATTGTAGCATGTTTTATGTACCTTCATTTTCATATGTTTCTAGCTTATGAAGTCGAAGATTATAGGAAACGTAAAGCTACACCTAGTCAACCATAAGTGCAATTGCAATAATACATGGAGCCTTTGAGCTTATCTCAACTGATTTAGGAATTGGAATTCGGAGAGAATTCTCAAGTCTCAAGTTGAACTCTTCAAGCAACTCCCCAGAAAACAAGTAGCGGAAAATATTTATGTGATTTGTGAAAGTAAAAAATGGTTGGACTTAAGGTTGTACAAATATCTTTGATTGTGCTCAAAAGTTCTTAAAATAATGGCCAAAGGAGTACTGATTAAATCTTTTTATTTTATTTTTTTCTCAGGAGATGGCAGGAACACAACTGCTCTAATTATAGGCATTACGGTGGGTGCTGCCGTTTTGCTTTTAGGACTGATAGCCTATGTCATATGGAAGAGGAAGGCAGTGGAAAGAAGAGGAAAAATAGAAAAAAAAGGTTACTTGAGTTTGGACGAGCAAGTAAATGTAGTTATCCCTGCATTTTTCCCTTTTTCCTTCTGGATTTTGAGGTTATATGGTTTTATTCTTCAGGTCCTCATGAAAGAAGCCAAGATTTGCTATTGAATGAGGTGGTTATCTCAAGCAAGAGGGAATACTCGAGTGAAAGTAAACCTGACGAACTAGAATTACCGTTGTTTGATTTCGATACCATTGCAAGAGCTACAGACAACTTTGCTGAACAAAATAAACTTGGACAAGGTGGTTTCGGGATTGTATACATGGTAAATTCAATGATACAGACATACTACTGCAGGCAAATAGCCCACACAAAATCTAATCATGAATGTACATGTGTGTGCAAATACCAGGGTAGGTTGGTAGAGGGTCAAGAAATAGCTGTAAAAAGGCTCTCAAAGAACTCTGGGCAAGGGACTGAAGAATTCAAGAATGAGGTTAAATTGATTGCAAGGCTTCAACATAGGAATCTGGTTCGACTTCTTGGTTGCTGCGTTGAGATGGATGAGAAGATGTTAGTCTACGAGTACATGGAACACAGAAGCCTGGATTCTGTTTTGTTCAGTTAGTCCCCTCTCACAACATAATGAACTCAATTGGGTTCTATTTGGTTAAGAAATTTAACTAAGGTAACAAATTCTAAATTCATGGCATTAATAATAGTTGAAAACTTGTTACAGATAAAGCAAGAAGCTCCTTGTTAAATTGGCAAAGGCGGTTCAACATCATTTGTGGTATCGCTCGAGGACTTCTGTATCTTCACCAGGATTCCAGATATAGGATCGTCCATAGAGATCTCAAAGCAAGCAACATTTTGCTTGATGGAGAAATGAACCCAAAAATTTCGGACTTTGGCATGGCTAGAATATTTGCTGGCGACCAAATAGAGGCTAATACTAAGAAAGTAGTTGGAACTTAGTAAGTACTATAAGCTCAATTTCTGTTTAGTTTCTTGAAACAAAACATGCTAATCCTAATTACCTGTGATACGCAGTGGTTATATGTCACCTGAATATGCAATGGATGGTCTCTTCTCTACAAAATCAGATGTTTTTAGCTTTGGTGTTCTGGTGTTGGAGGTTGTCAGTGGCAAGAAGAACAGAGGGTTTTATCACTCAAACAGTGAACTCAACCTTCTTGGCCATGTAAGAAGCAGCTAATACATCATATTCCTACTGAAGCTTATACTCTTAATAACTAGTTAGTGGGAGCTAGTCATGTCGCAGAATCAATACTGAATTGGATTCATATTATTTCAGGCTTGGAGATCATGGAAAGAAGGGAAGACATTGGAGTTAATAGATCCAGCAGTAGGTGATACCTATAATGCACATGAAGTTCTGAGGTGCGTTCAGGTCGGTCTTTTGTGTGTGCAAGAGCGTGCAGAAAACAGGCCAAATATGTCGACGGTGGTTTTGATGTTGAGTAGTGAAACTGCAACAATGCCCCAGCCTAAAACACCTGGCTTTTGCCTAGGAAGAAATACACTTGAAACTGATTCATCTACAAGTAAGCAAGATGAATCTTGCACTGTGAACCAAGTCACAGTTACAATGCTAGATGCGAGGTAGTGAAAAGGTCCAGCCTCTCTTGGGTGTTCGTATATCTCAAGAAAGTTGCCCTTTGTATATTCAGTTCTGATTTTTTGATAGGTTTTTCTGTAACTTTTATGGCGGTTTTGTGTGTTCCATTAATGTTCTTAAGAAAGAAAGTACAATATTTCTTTTTTACTTTCAGATTTTAAGGTAAAAACAATGTGAATCATGGTTATCATAGTCATTGTCCCTTGTGGGAACTATCGTCACCTCAAGGTTTAAAACTTTGCATTTTATGGTGGCAAAATATGGCTCATGGAACACTAGGAAAGCTAATTCGAGGTAACAGTATTATTGGTCCAAAAACTGATTCTGAAAGAGCTTTCATACTACAGAATCTTCTGCTCTTTCTTTTAAAGCTTATACTCTGAATTGCAAAATGATAGCTACTTAGTGGAATTTCATGTCATGTAATACAAAATTCCACAAATTCCTCCTGTTACTTTTTTTCAAAAAGGATCGTAATTTGAAAATAGAATAAATGATGGGGTTGCGATTATTATATCATTTGCATCCACAAGACGCAATAGATGGACTCTTTATCTTTAAAATCCAATGTCTTCGGCTCTGGTGTCATATTGTTGTTGAATATGGAATGATTATAACGATAAGCTTTTTTCATCCTTACCACAAACTCAACCTTCTGGACATGTGAGTGTATACAGTGAATTCAATTGTTATTAACTTCTGGTAGAAATACTCAAATCCAACAAGGACTTCGATTAAAAATAAATAAAGTTGGATATCATTTAGCCTGGAAATTGTGGAACGATGAGAAGGCCTTGGAATTAATGGATGAATTGATGGAACAAGAGTTTCCTGAACATGAAGACCTGAGATGCATAGAGGTGGGGCTACTTTGCGTCCAGCAGAGGCCAGAAGACAGGGCAGTGATGCAACTTATTGACGTCAGATAGCGAGAGTATATCATTATCTCAACTTGGAAAACCCAGGATTTTTGCAGAATGGTTGTCGTTAAAAATCCAGTGAAATTTAATTTCTGTTACAATCAATGCCGAAGCCTTACCAATATTCTCATGTAAGTTATACCAAGCTGATGCATAATTTTAAACTTCTCAATTTGGAAAATTCGAAGTTCTAAACCTTTTTCTTCCCCTCTTTTTGTAAGCATCCAATATCTTAGCAAATGGCCAACCAATCCCCCATTAATGTACAAGGAAAATCTTGGAATTGTAAGACAACTTTGGATCCATTCCACAAATTTCTTCCACAAATTTCCTAAGAAGCCCCATTGCTAGAAGAACAGTAAGCAAGAAGCCTAAGTTTAAAGAATCAAAAGACTTCTTGAAATCTGTTTACGGGGGAAATAAGGAGATTTGTTATAGCCTTAACAACTCTAAGCCTAGAGCACATTTCTCAATGATGCTTCTCCCTTTGATGAAAGCACTTTGACTACCACTAATCCGGAGTCTATTATCCGCGATTCTTGTTATGCATTTGTAAACTACAAAACAACAAGATGTTGCCTCAAAGGCACAAGAACCAAAACTGTAGAATTAAAAGTAGGGAGTAAGTATTTAGTTTGAAAGAAATAGCGTATAGCTGCAATCACATCCTCACCAACAATGAAAGAAGTAAGCTGTATAACCGTCAAGATCTGGAGCTTTGTCATTGGCTCGAGAAAACATGGCGCTCCTTATTTCTTCTGTGTTAACTGTTTGGGAGAACATTATGAGCCTCTCATCAAGTGTGGAAACCTGGAGAGCTTCAGTAAGAAGCTTCTGGGGTGTGCATCCTTCAACATTAGAAACTTGAAGTGCATGTTCAAGAACATATCATTAAATTGTAATATGTGGTTGAGTGTTTTGTCAAGAATTGCATTATGGAGATAGGTAGTAACTTTACGGTGTAGCCCGTAGATGAAAGTTAATTTGCATTATTGTAGGAAATAAAGACTGACTAACTTTTCCTTTCTTCACATAATTATTGACGCAATAATGTAGGCTCCCCTAGAATGAAGACAAAGTCTTTTCTAGCGAGCTTCAAAGGGTAGGGGCTGAAGGTGCGAAAGTTTTACGTGAGCTTGGAAGCAAATTAGAGAGGATGGAAAAACCGAGTTCAGTTGACAGACTTAAAAATGCTGCATAATTTAAACGTCAATGCTTCTTGACAATTCTTTATTGTTTGACAGGTTTAACCTGTTATCATCTTCAAGCTTCCATCAAGCTGTTCTCTATAAACTCTTTAAAGGTCAAGAAATCCTTCTTTTACCTTTCCATATCCGTGAAGCATTTGGGCCCTACATCTGAATTCTGAGGACTTAGTTCGTATGAGTTCGGGAACTGACTTAAAAATAGTTCCAGCCAAGAATATAATTTCTTCGTAAACTAAATAAAAAGCACATGGGAAGACGAAAGGATCGAGATGTCACAGAATAATAACTTAAAATATACCTAGAGAAGAAAAGAAAGAAGAGAGTAAGAGATAGACAAGAAAAGGGAGTCGAAGAGTAGAGAGAAAGGAAGGATTTTGATAATTTTTCATTGATAATTCAGGCCGCTTACATCCTAGATTATACAAGCATAGTCACTATAATTTCCTAACAGAATTTGCTAAATTCTAAAATCTAGCTATACAACTTATTGACAGCTGTAATATATGCAAAACCATATCTTTTATATAGGCTTGGCTGATTCTTGGTTCATCAGCTCAATAGCCAGCTTCGACTTCTTCTTGTCAGCTCTAAGCTCAGCTATCGACTCTTTGTTCACGTCCTTTATCAGCCTTCTCAATCTTCACTGCCAGCTTGGCTTCCTCAGGTCCCTTTACTGATTTCAGCTCTTTAGCTACTTCTCGTTACTACCCTGCCTTATCATGACAAAAGAATGTGTCTTCATCATAGAAATATTGACATGACTTGCATCTAATTAAATTCATTAATTTTTTCCCCGCGACTAAAGCATTCAATAAATAAATACTCTTGTGAATGGAAGCTTCACCAGCCATTTTGATTTCTGAATTCACCATGAATCCCGTGAAATGGTTCGTTAAAGCACTGCTTCTTTCCCAGTTTTTTTCGCTTGTCCTCTTCTTTCGATACCCTAACACCACAGCATTCAATCAAAGATGGTGATGTTGTGGCTTCTAGCGGAAACAAGTTCGCCCTTGGGTTCTTCAGCCCTCGCAATACCAATTATCGCTATGTTGGTGTTTGGTATTACCAAATTCCGAAGGAAACAGTTGTGTGGATTGCCAACAGAGAAGATCCTGTCAATGACACCTCGGGAATCCTGTCAGTTAACAGCCAAGGAAGCCTCGTCATCTACCAGAAGAACCAAACTACTCCTTTCTGCTCTACGAATGCCTCTGTTTGGCACTCTAAAAATTCTGTAGCTCGACTGTTGGATACAGGAAATCTAGTTTTAGTCCAAAATGGTACTCCCATTTGGCAAAGTTTCGATTATCCTACAAATACTCTACTTCCATCTATGAAAATTGGGTTGAATTTAGGTACTGGTTTAAATCGATTCCTGACGCCTTGGAAGTCTCCAGATGACCCTGGAATCGGAAGCCATACCTGCAAGATAGATCCCAGTGGGTTCCCCCAGTTGTTTTTGTACAAGGGTCGGTTAAATTGTGGCGAGGTGGGTCATGGACGGGAAAAAGATGGGTTGGTGTACCCCAAATGACACCTAGTCCCGTTTTAAATTATAGTTTTGTTTCTTTCACGTTCGAGTTAAAGAATGCCTCTATATTCACAAGAGTGGTCGCAAATCAGACCGGATTGACAACAAGGTTTAAATGGAACCCGGAAGAAGAACGCTGGTTTGAAATTTGGCACTCCCCAAAGGAGGAATGCGACTATTACGGGCACTGCGGGCCAAATAGTAACTGCGACCAAACTCAAATTAACAAGTTAGAGTGTCTGTTTACCCGGATTCGAACCCAAGTCTCCCGAAGCTTGGTTCCATAGAGATTGGTCAGCCGGCTGTGAACGGAAGCCCAATGCTTCTATGTGTCAAGGTGGAGAGGGGTTCGTGAAGGTAGCACGTGTGAAGGTGCCTGATACAGCTACGGCTAATGCCGACATGAGTTTGGTCCTGAAACAGTGCAAAGATAAGTGCCTTAGGAATTGCTTTTGCATGGGTTATGCGACTGCATTTTTTGAGCGCAATGGAGGGACTGGATGCTTGACCTGGTATGGGGATCTGTTGGATATCGCGACCTACACGGACGACGGACAAGACATAGAGGTGCGGTGGATGCTGTTGACTTAGGTCTGATCTGTCCATTTACGGTTCCTCGTTTCCATAAAAAATACCCATTTTATAGGGCTATAGCTGATATTAACCTCCAGCTCCCATCTTTGTTCGGCACTTGACCATGACTATTTGATATACCTAGGGTGATTTTTAGTAATAGAAATCCCCAAAGCTCCCCCTCTCTTCGTTGTCACGGACGTATCCTCTATAATTATTATAATATAATAAATTAATTATAATTTTAAATTATATAAAATTTATAAAAATATTATATATAAATTATAATTTTAAATAGTAAATTTAATAATTATAAAATTATAAAATTATTATAGGTGAAATATTTTTTAAAATTAATCTCTCTAACCACAGGACACACTTTTGATTGATTTGAATATTAAATATATCTAATTTCTTAATGGACGTAGAAAGGCTCATTAATGGCATATACTAATTTTTTCGATATATGTATCTACACATGAATTTTTTTAAAATTATAAGTATTATAATAAATTTTATTAATAATTTTTTCATTAATTAAGTTAATGTAATAATTTTAAAAATGTATAATCATTTATTTAATTGTAAGTTAATTTTTTTAAATTATTATAGTTTTAATAGAAGTATATTGTTTTAATTAGATATTATAAAGTTGATATTTATAAAAATATGTATATAATTTTTATACGTAATCGTAAGATATATAAATTTTTACAATTATAATTATAAAATTTAATATTATCTTCTAACATTTATTACTATACTAACAATTATTTATTTTTATGTTGCAAATCACTTACTATTATTTTATTCATAATATTTTTTTACTCATGCATTATAAATTATTTTTTACTGTTGCAAAAATATTTATGTTATTAATTGGTTATTACTATCTCATCATTTAGAACTATGTTACATATCATGTACTCAAATTGGGTATATATTTACTAAACTAATATATAGTTTATTATTTTTCAATAACATCAATTTATAATGTACAAAAAAAAAAAAGAAAAACTGTGTCAATTTACAAAATGACTAACTTCAAAATGTATGATCATTTTTCGTAACTTTGTCTATTATTTAGAAACAAGAATGTAATTTGTCAATAGCTCACGAAAAAAAATACAATATCATATATTTATAAATTTTTTAGTAAATTTAGTTTGTAAAATTAGTAACCTTAAAATATTTTCTTTTTAAGTAACATTTATCTAATATTTAGTTATCTTAAATTTGTTTAAAATAATACAACAAATGAGATAACTAAATGTACTAGAACCATGAAAATATGCAAGAATATTTTTAATTAAAAATATATTTGTATTCTTCAAAATTATTTTTTTAAACTATTAACTTTATTTTTGTAAAAATCCCTTAAATATTAAATATTTTAAAATAAAAAAAATAACAATATAATGAAATTAATCAACTTGGGTTCACATGATACACATGTTAGTCATAATAAAAATAACATATTTGAATAAAACTAAAGAATAAATAAAAAATTAATAAGCATCTGTTTATTTATAAACAAAAGAATTAAGTTCTTGATATAGAAATTAAAAAATGATCAGTCTTAGATTTTCTCTATGCAAAATGAAATAGGATTATATTTCCTAAAATAAAGATTTATTTAGACATTAACTTAATTTTAAGTTAATCCTTTAAATTGATATAATCATCAATCTTAAAATTAGAACTAAATTTTAGTGTTATAAATATGATGATACTTTTAATTAAAAGTATAAATCTTATTTACTATTGTATTATTAATTATTTACAATTATGTTATCAGTTATTGACTATCATATTATTTTATCAATAATTCACTGTCATATTTTATTTATTGTCATAGTAATCATCATTTATTAATGTATTATTAATAATTGTGCACTCTAATATCATTCATATACTATTATATTGTCAAACATTTTTTTACATGTTATAAATCATTTGCAACTACGTTATTTATCATATATTTGATATGCAAAATTAGTAAGTAATATGTTACATTTTTATAACTTTTTTCCAATATTTAAAAAGCTTTTTTATGTATTTTTTAAAACAATTATATAAAAATTCATTAATTTATAAGGTTATTAAAATATAAAATACTTATGAAAATAATAATAGTTCTATAACTTTTTTAATGTCGTAATATGCAAATTATTTTTGGTAATTTTTATCTATTACATATGAATAATGGACATACATGCCTTTGTCAATAAATTCTATAAAAAATATGAGCAAAATCTAGGAATTTAATATTACTAAACTTTAGATAGTTTATAATTTTTCAATGACATTGATATGTTACATTAGTAATATCAAAATATTTAAATTATTTTTATAACCTATAACTAAATTCAAAATGTTTATTTACTTTTCATAGCTTTTATATACGAGAGTACGTCGTCAATAACTTTTATGAAAAAATAAACAAAACTAGTAGTTAAAGTCCTAAAATAGTAAATAAAAGCTTTTGAAAGATTTAATACCTTATAGTTTTTTCAATAAACATAGTTTACAATTTCAATAACATTAAATTATTTTATATTTTTTAACATTTATTTATTATTTAGTAGCCTTAGGCATATTTATAAGAAATTTCTAAAAAAATGGTAATTTAGAGTATTAAATATACCATATACTTAATTACTAAAACAACATATATTTTATAACTTTTTAATAACCTTGATCTAGAAAATCAATAACTGTAAAATACATAGCTATTTTCTATAGCCTTTATCCAGTATCTAATAATCATAGATGTACTTTATTAGTATATACATTTTATTTAATAATACATATGATCTAAATCTAAAAATAAATGCTAGTAAAAAAAAATAAGTTTTTGATATATGAATTTGAAAAATATCAATATCAGATTTTTCACATTTAAATCAAATCATGTATGATAAAAAATAGATTTTAGTATTGATTCAAGCTTATGAGAAATTATATTTAATGAAAAAAAAAACTTGTATTCAAGTATTATTAGTGATAAATGGAATTGTACAAAGCAGTTTTAAAATTCATAGCTAGAGAAATCAATTATTGTTATCATCAGACATATATTTATGTATATGTATTATGAAAATCAAGCATATAATATACCGTAATACATATATTGCTTTCTATAATTTTTCATATTTTAATTTAGTATAAACTTCAATTTTTAATTAATTTAAATAAATAAAGTAAATATATATTTAAAAACTTATGAGTCATTTGTAGCCATTAACAAATATAAAAATAAATTATATTTATTTTTTTGTACATCCATGTATACCTAGAAATAATTTACTTGTAAGTTATAAAAAAAGAGTTGAATATATAGTTGATTTTAACAAAATAAAAAGTTATATGTGATAAATGAATTCAATGTCATTACTTTATTTAAAGATAATATGCTTCAATGCTAATAACAAATATAAATATTTTTTTGCAATATATTAATATATTTTGCTAAGTAAATGAAATGACTTTAATTCAGTATTCACAATTTTATAATATTTTAGAAACTTATAATGTTCTATTAATTTATATTAGTTATCTCCTTAGAATTTCAATTTGGAGTAAACATTATATTTTAATTAAAATAGTTTAATTTTATGTTGATCTTATTTTAAAATATTTAGTTAATTTAAACAAATTAATAAAATTACATATTGAAATAGGAAAATTTTGTTAATTTAACTCATTATTCATAATTTAAAGGGTTTTCAAAACTTAAATTTACATTAGCTATTTTCTTATCATTCCATTTTAGATTAAACACTGTATATTTTTATTAAAATAGCTTAATTTTATTTATACTTTATTTTTTAATATTTAATTGATTTAAATAAATAAATAAATAAAAATTACATATTTAAATGGAGAAAGTTTGTTAATTTTAAATTTATTTAATATCATATGGACTTTATTTTAAATATTTATTAATTTAAATTTAAATAAATTAATAAAAGTACAAATCTAAATAGGAAAACTTTATTAATTTTAAAATAGATTAATATCATGTGAATTCTATTTTTAAATATTTCTTAATTTAAATTTAAATAAATTAATAAAATTACATATTTAAATAGAATGTTATTTTTAATTTTAAAAACTTTAAAAGGATATTGTCACCGATCACTTTAGATATTTGATTTTGGTCATTCATTATTTTCACTCACCAATCGCTTTAGATATTTTCACTCATTATATTATTTATTCTCAAAGAATAATAAAATTGTTTCACAGGCAAAGAGTTTCCAAATAGCAAATATGACTTAGAAGAAGTAACTATATCACTTTACCGATGCTGCTTTACCAAATGTTCTTATCTGAAAACACTTTGTTCAAGAACAACTAATGTCTAGAATAGCTATTGTTCAAAGCAGCTATTATTCAGAACAGCTCTTACTCAGAAAAATCCTTATTAATAATGACTCATGTTTAGAACAATTGTTGTTTAGAATAGCTGACGTTCAGAATAGTTCTTTAATTCTTGTTCAGAACAGCTTTCTTGGAACCAGTCATTCATGGAACAAGGCTTTCATAAAAAAGATACCTCCATTTGGAAGTATCTTATAGAAGACATTTACTTGATTCTATTTCACTGAAACTAAAAAAGTGAAAATAACCTCGAAATTTGGTAAGATTCTTAGTTAGTTTTACTATTAGAATGTTTTGGAGAGTTTGGCTTAGTGGATAGACATGAAGGTAGTTAAGAGCTTTTTTCTTAACCTTTCCATGAAACATGAGTGTTTCTTCCTTTCTTTGAGAATAAATGGTGAACTTTTATTTATTGCTCACCATTACTAATAAACTCCCGACATAAATAATTTAATAACTATTAAAAATCATTATACCTATTAAAAACATAATAACTATTATGCTATAAATACAAATATTATAACTATTTTTCTAAAAAGCTTATAAATCGGAGTTTTTTTTAACTCTTAAAGGAACTTCTAAAATTTTTAGTAAACTTACTCTCTAAAATTCTCTTTGCAACTTTCCACTCTTTAATTCTTTTCTTAGCAATACTCGGCCTTACTTCACCATACCAACCATTGCTTGCCCTTGCACTTAGTGTATCAGGATATGCTCTAGTCTTTCTATCCATCATCTCCCAACAACCATTCGCATGTTTGTAACGTTTCCTTTCTTCATCAAAGAACCCTCTATAATCACTTTTAAAACTTTTCGTGTTCATATTTTTATATATAGTATATATATCTATGTTTCTAAGAATTTTCGATATCCTCCAGCTAGTTTTGTAAGATTTGAGCTCTTTCTTGGATTAATGAATTCCCAATCTCCTCTTCATCATAAATTGAAAGGTTCAAGGATAGCAAGAGCTAATCATACAGTTATAAATTTCAGAGTCTACCTGTGTGCCATTACATTAAAATTTCATAGCCTTAAGTAAATTATATTCTAAATCTTGATAATGATGAACTTTTTTATGTGGAGCTTAGTTTTTCTAGTTATATGAGAGAATCCGAATTGATGATCCAACTGAATAAAAATTGTTAAAAATTTAATTTAATTTTATTTTTACCATTCAATAAAATCCTTGATTTCTCCAAATAAACTCTTATCTCAAATCATTTAATTAATTTGAACCACCCAAGACTTGGAAACAAAGACAACGGTCCACCCTAGCGTGTTTCTCACTTCTGTCTAAATGCTAAAATAGATTTTCACTTCTGTGAACATTTTTTCCTTCGTCCTTATGAGATTGTTTCACACAATTATTTCGAAAAGATTCCACAATTTCTGCAAGGCTTGTTTTATTAGTTAATGTAAACTTAACAGCGGATAGAATAATTACTTCACGATTAATTGGTTTCTTACCTTCTGCTCGCTACACAAAGAAAGGTTTGCTTCAACAGAAGAGAGTGCTTGCTGTTCTCATAGTTTCAGCTTTAACTATTTTCGATATTCCCAAGCTAATTTGTAAGAGTTGAGCTTTTTCTTGGATTAATGAATTTTCAATCTCCTCTTTATTATAAATCGAAAGGTTTAAGGATAGCAAGAACTAATCAAAGAATTATAAATTCCAGAGTATGCCTGTGTGCCATTACATCAATATTTCTTAGCCTTTGGAAAATTATATTCTAAATCTTGATAATGTTGAACTTTTTTATGCGGAGCTTAGTTTTTTCTTTATATGGGACGACCCGAATTGATGATCCAACTCGATAAAAATTGTTAGGAATTTTATTTTATTTTTTTACCATTCAATTAAAAGTATGATTTCTCCAAGTACATACTTATCTCAAATTATTTAATTAATTTGGACCACCCAAGACTTGGAAAACAAAGACAACGGTCCACCCTTGCGTGATTCTCACTCTTGTCTAAATGCTAAAGCAGACTTTCACTTCTTCCAACATTTTTTCGTTTCTCGTTTTCCAATGTGAGATTGGTTCACACAATTATTTCGAAAATATTCAACAATTTCTGCAACACTTGTTTTATTAGTTAATGTAAATTTATAGGCGGATAGAATAACAACTTTATGGTTAATTGGTTTCTTACCTCTAGCTCGCTACACAAAAGAAGGTCTGCTTCAAAATAAGAGAGTGCTTGCAGTTCTCATAGTTTTAGCTGCTGCAATGTTTCTTATTGCTGTCGCCTTTTTATATTATTTGGTGATAAGACAAAGAAGAGGTACCACATGTTTCCGTTATCTTCATTTGTTAAACCTCTTAATTAATTTCACATTTTAATCATGCCGAATAAGATTTAGCAACTAAATTGTCTACAATATCACGTAGAGATTAGCAATTGACTTATCGTTGATTGTTTGTTTGGCACTAGGAAAAGGAAGACAAAGTCTATGTGCTTTTACAACAAGTTCATTGTTGTTGGAAGACCCTCTAGGTGGAAACGACATTGACGAGAGCAAAAGAAAAGGAGATTTATCATTCTTTGATTTGAGTACCATAGCTGCAACCACTAATAATTTCTGCTCTGATAATGAACTTCGACAAGGTGGCTTCGGCTTAATTTACAAGGTAATTTGTCTTAACAACTATTTATTTCTATGTACATGACATATTCTTAGCTATATGTCTACGTGTAGTGAAACTCCTGCAAGTTCCTTTTGTCAATTTTTAGAAGATTTTGTGTTGCAGGTGTGCTCTTTAATGGAAAAGACATAGCGGTTAAAAGACTATCGAAGTACTCAGGGCAGGGAGTAGAAGAGTTTAAGAATGAAATCGTGCTAATACTCAGGGCAGGGAATAGAAGAGTTTAAGAATTAAATCGTGCTAATTGCAAAACTTCAGCACAGGAATCTTATAAGAATCTTGGGTTGTTGCATTGAGGGTGAAGAGAAGATGTTAATCTATGAATATTTGCCAAATAAAAGTTTGGATTCCATTATTTTTGGTATGTCTTCTATCTTATTCATTATTGCAAACATCACTGTTGAATGTTGAGTTATCTCTCTCTTATGATAAATACGATAAGTCATCCATGATTGATTTTAAAAATTAACTTTGAATCCAGATGAATCAAAACAATCATTGTTGGACCGGAAAAAGCTTTTCGAAATTATTTGTGGGATTGCAAGAGGAATCTTGTATCTCCATCAAGATTTCAGGTTAAGAATCATTCACAGAGATTTGAAGGCAAGCAATATCCTACTAGATGCTTCAATGAATCCAAAAATTTTGGATTTTGGCATGGCTAGAATATTTGGAGGAGACCAAACTGAAGGAAATACGAACCGTATAGTTGGAACATAGTAAGCACTGCAAATGCAAAGTTCAGAGACAAATTCTGATACAGATTTCAAACAGTTCTAATGATTTCTTTTTCTTATGTGATTTTAGTGGTTACATGTAGCCAGAGTATGCAATGAATGGATACTTTTCAGTGAAGTCTGATGTATATAGCTCTGGAGACTTAATTGTTAGAAATTATCACTAGCAGAAAAAATAGCGATTATTATCTTGATAGTCCCTCTTTAAATCTGGTTGGGCATATAAGTAACCAAATTTTTAGTATAATCTTCAGTAATCAAACAAAAAAAAATTCCATTTATTTGATGATACAAAGTTGTTTTCAGGTTTGGGACTTGTGGGAAGATGAAAAAAACCATGGAAGTAGATGATTTAGCGTTAGGTGATTCATATCCTACTAATGAAATTTTGAAATACATTCAAATTAGGTTATCATGCTTGCAAGAACATGCAACAGATCGACCAACAATGTCCTCAATTGTGTTTATGTTAAATAATAAAATAGCTCTTCCTTACGCCGAATCTCCATGCTGCACGCTCGTTAGATGCATTGCATGCATGCGCTCTTGGAGATTTTTCTACAGAAAGTTGCTGTTGCATTGTGAACTTGAGCTATCGTAATATTGGAAATCGAGATGTACTTTAACTCGTTGCAAAATTATCCAATAAAAATAGTTTTATTAGGAAATTATCTCTTACAAACGATATTTCTATTCCCTTCAGAGGTTTGGAATTCGAAACAATAGTATAGAAGAATATAATCCTATTTTAGATTAGATAATTGACAAATCATTTTCTTTGGCGAATTGCGTTACAAATCTATCATTTTTTTTATAACATTTAATTTTCACCCTTAACTTTTAAATTCAATTCTTTTTCATCATAACTTTTTAAAAATGTTTAAATTTAAAATACTCCATCAAATATAATTAAAATTTGATAAAATTTATCACGTTAAACGTAGGTGTATATCTATGTACCATGTTCACATGCTAAGGAAATTGGATACCTTCGATTTTTTTAATTAAAGTTAATGTCATATGAATAAACTACATCATGATGTTTAATTTTAAATTTGTCGACATTTGGCATTTTGAAAATTCAAGGAGAAAAGAAGAGGTTCGGATTTTTTTTAGATTTTTTGCTTAGATTTTATCCGGCCTAACCTAACTGGAAAATCCAAATTACTATTATAACTTAATAAAAAATTTTAAAAATTTTATTTTTAATATTATTATGTATATATTTTATCATTAAATTTAAATAAAAATATTTTTACTATTAAATATTAATTTGGATCAAATTGTGCGAGACTTGATAATCTATGAATTTTATATTTATATCAATTTTTTTAAAATATATATTTATATCAATTTTGATATATTAATAATTTATATTATATATATTTTAAATTATATATTTATATAATATTTAAATTATTTTTTATATATTATATTTATATAATTATATTTGAAATTATGACCAATCCAGCTGAATTATGAAATGTCATATTCAGTGCCCGATTTTGGACAACTCTGGTGCATAATGTCATATTCAGTGCCCGATTTTGGACAACTCTGGTGGGAAGCCATCAGCCCAAAAACTAAGTCCAAATCTCAGCATCGCCAACCCATCCGCTCTAAATTATATCGATCGTGTCAGAACTCCCAAACCAGCGCATTACATTACTCTCTCGCATTGAAAGAAGCGTAAACTTCACAAAAACCCTGAGCCGTTTATCTACCGATGCGATCTTCGCTCCTGATTGTCCACCATCTCCTTAGCCATTACCCTGCGATCTTTTAGGAAAATCAGACTTTATCATGAAAGCACTTGTTCCTGTTCCTCTAGAGTAACCAGCTGGTATTCAAACAAACTTTAAATGATACCAGTATCTGCAGCTTTATTAAAAAACAAAAATGTAAATGTGTTCAAAACAGTACCCCTAAGCTTTGTCAGACCTTTATGCTTCCTTGGATGAAAGGGATTGCACTTCGATCGATACCAATCTATCTATATATAAGATCATGCACGTTGGACTCCAACTAGACTTTAAAGTCCACTTCCACTTAGATAGGCTAGGCACCTGTCTGATCCTCGTGTAATAAATAAATACGCTGGAGTCTGGCCTTGGGCACAGGCTGTTAAAATTTTCTTATGGCCGCCAATCGCTTGACGGCTTTTCAACTCCCGTTTCTCTTCGAACTTTGTTTTGATCAAATTTGCACAAGTTCATGACTTTGGGTGCATTTGGAAGAGGCTCAAATCATAAAATCCTAAACAATGATATATTTTGTGAAAATTGCTCTCAACGACTATTTAAATGCATTTACTTAAAACGAAAATGATTTATTAGTGCCTGATGATTTGGATTTGGCATCAATCAAATATGTATTATATGCTACGTACATAAACGGCCCAACGGCCATAAGGCAATCCTCATGATTCACGTTCCTTCTTTTTCTTATTCTTTTTTTTTTATTATTATTTTCTCTATAAATATATGTGGTAATGAAGGAAAGGTAAAGCTCTCACTTTTTTCTGTTTTCTTAATAAGTTTCAAAGTTGAAACAAACACGTTCGCCGTTCTTTTTGACAATTTCATCCAACAAAGTACACAAAAGGAGAGGTGGAGATTCTTCACTCAGTCTCATCCATCCGTCCATGTCTCTCCGTTCCCCTTCTTTTTCAATTTTCATAATAATAATAGTTGATTGAAAATGAAAATGCAAATCTAACCCATCTTTTTCCACGCAGCTGTCATTTAATTATTAAAAGCAAAGCAAAATACGGAATCTCCCCTTCGCTTCATTATTTAGTAATTGTTAAAGGAACAAAAACCAGAAGAAGGAAAAATTTTTAGGTAAATTTGTTACTAATTAATCAGAACTCTAAACTGAGTAATAATAGTAATTAAACAAAAGCAATGTGATTAAAAATTTTATTGACCAACAAAACTTTGATAGTAAATAATTCTTATAAAGTACAAATAACAATAAATTATGTTCACAAGTTACATTGATTAAAAATTCAATCAAATGGCACTCCAACAAAAAAAAAATCAATCAAATGATTTCATTATGAAAGTAAAACAACTCATTTTAAATAAAAATAACTAAAAGTCTAAAACATTTTCTTAATCTATATTATGACTTTTGAGTCTAAGTACTCAAGGATATTTTTCTTAAATTTGTAAGGTTATTTTCATCCATTTGTGAGAGTAAGAATTTCAAAAAAGATAATAAACAGATAATTATTAAAAAAGTAATAAAACTAAAAAAAATAATTTTAAAAAATAAATTAATAAATAAATTATAATTAATTTTTTACTTTTATTTTTATTTACTTTGACTTGCTATTTTCTTCCTTTAAAAAATTTGAATTCCTATTCATATTATTTTTTAATTTTTAAAATATTATAAATTTTTATGTGTTAATAATACTATTTTTTTTATTTATACTTTTATACATTCGTTTATTCATATAGTATTCAAATAAATTTTCGTATTATGTTTTAATTATTTTTATATATGTCGTATTAATGTTATTTTTGTATATGTTTAAAGCATTATAAGTTTATATGTAAAATTTTCACATTAGTTAGGTGTTTATGTATATTTGCTATGTTCATATATTCGTGTTGTATTTATACTATTTTTTGTGTCATGTTTGTATCATGTTTCAATTTTAAATTGACATCTATACTACACATGTAAAAAAAATTTGATCCTATACATTTTAAAGAGGTTAGTTTATATGGAAACTTATGTATCAGATTTGATATTTGTATTCGACCCATTTGATAAAAATTTTATTTTGTTAATTATATTTAAACTTTTTGACTATATTTAAAGTGCTTGATTCATTGATCCTATCAATAATTTATGTGTCAATTTAGAATTTGTTTATTAAATATTTTTATTTTTATATTTAATTTTTATTTTTATTAAATGATTAATCTTCACTGTAATCCACAAGTTGGTTTAGAATTAATTCTCGACCTGCTTGAGAAAATAAAAATTATTTTAGTAATTATTTTTAATTTTTTATATTTAAGTTTTTATTTAATTTTTAAATGGGGTACTTAAAGAAGTTATTCTTTACATGATCTATGGATCTATTTATAACATGTAAATGACAAGCGCATAATAAAATCATTTTATTAATTAATATTTTTTATTTAGTTATTAAATGATGTATTTAGAGGGTTAATCTATAGGTTGACTTACGGCTTGATTTAAAATCCGCACTTAACCCGTTTGGTAAAAAAATTTAAATTTTTTATCTTATTAATTATTTTTATTTTATTTTTAAATAATATATTTAAAGGATTAGTCTATAAATTGACTCGTAGATCAATTTAAAATCTATACCAATTTCCTAAAAAATAAAAAAAATTAATTTTATTAATTAATTTTATTTTAATTTTAGAAGTTTATTTAAATGAATTAATTCACATGTTAACTTGAAGGTCCGTTTAGAATTGATACTCGAGCCGACCGGTGAAAAATGTTTAAAAATATTTATGTTAATTTTATTTTTAAATGATGTATTTAAAGTAATTGGTTAACACTTTTACTCATAAATAGATTTAAAATCCATTTTAAAATTCATATCAAATTTAAATAAATAAATATTATTTAATAAAATTAAGTTTTATTAAAATTAATTAAAAATTTTAAAAATATAATTAATAATTTTTTTAAAATAATATATTTAAAGTAATAAATTTACTCAATAACTCTAAATCAATTAAAATTTATATCTAATTTTAAATATATATTAATTATTTAATAAAATTTAATTTATAATTTATTTTTTATTAATAATAATTAAAATTTATAAAATAAAAATAACTTCTTACGAAGCAGGGTATAACGCTAGTTTATGGATAGAATATATGTCATGTCGATAAGGCCGTATTTATTCACACCGTTTTAAACAACAAATTGATATTAGTGTAAAATTTCCATGAAATCGCAAATGGGTCAACCCAAGCCAATTTGTAATAATTTAAATCAATCCCCCATTTAAAAAAATAAAAAAAAACTATGACCTTACCCATTCAATCATTGATGGTATACTGTAAAGTCTACAGTGATTTTTTTTTTTTGAAGTGAATGTCTTGAAGCATTTGTTAAAGTTAATTAATATATATTATAATAATATTATATTATATTAAATAATTAATTAACAAATTTATTTATTATTTTCATATATTATCATATGTACTAACTTTAATGAATAATTTAAAGATGATCATCGATAAAACCCCCAAAAAAAAAAAAATCCTGAAGTCCTCAGTACTTGGACAAGTGCCCACACTGTTTTTTTCTTTCTTTTCCTAAACAAAACATTCATCCCAAATGTCCTTTTTCATTCTCAACAGTACGTCTTGGGGCAACAGCAATTAAATATCCAATTATGTTTTAATTACTGGAAATATATCTAAAAAAAAAAAAAATTCATGTGTCAATTGTGGAGAATGCAGGCCAAATAAAAACAGAGTCATTAAATTAGAAAACAGAACTAATGCCAATGTTAACACCTTGTGTTGTTATTTTAATAATAGATGATTTAATAATTTTTTAAGCGATGATGGTCTTGTTGTTTTGTTTTAAATTTGTCCTTTTAATTGGACATTATTTCAAACATGTCAGTCTTTGATTATAGTTTTTAAAACAAATGCTTGTTTCCCTTGTCTTCGACAAATGGGTGTTCCATTACTAATTCAAATTTAATTTTGGTGCCTATTAAAGGCTCATTTAAAAAAAAAAATTGAATTATTTTATTTTTAATAAATTTTATATTTTTGTTGTATTAAAATAAATTATATTTTTTATTTGAACTTAAGTAAGTATTTATAAATAAAAAGTTGAATTTTTTAAAAGACAATGCTTGTTTATGTATAAAATAAAAATTAATTATTTTACATTAATTTAATATAAAATAACACATTCTTTAAATTTAATTAATATATTATTTATGTAAATAATTTAATATTAAATATAATAATTGATAACGTAACAAATCCTTGAAAAATAACATTGTTATACAGGTGGGCAATCAGTGTGAATTAAGCAAAAAAATTATTCCCGTAAGTCATAAGTCGTAACTCATCGAGAAATTTAAAAGTTAAAAATGTAATAAAATAAGAGTTCATAAAAGCAGGCGTCATTTTATTATTATTCGGCAGACGAAATTGGAGTTTCCGATGGTTGACTTTAAAACGGCTGCCACTTCTTCAAAAGGGCAATTAAGTAATTAGCAATTACAGTAAATAACGGAGGCTGGTGGAGTGTGCCGTTGCTCAGTAACCGTTGCATTTACTTTTCTGAGTTTCTTTTTTTTTATTTAATGCAAATTAATTTCTTTGGTTATCCGTCCGTTTTATCCTTTAACCCATTAAATGCCGAAACAACGGTTTTATTTTTTATTAAAATACGAATCAGAATATGAGTTTCGAAATTTGTCCTTATACGCCTTGACGCCAGAAATATGGCTTTTCTTGTCATTAATGAAAAAAGTTATTAGAAAATGAGTGACTTTCCTTTCCCTCTTTGAAAAGTAAGCCCTCCAAATCCACAATCTTCCTTTTTATCCACAAAATGTCCTTAATACCCTTTCCAATCTTGGAGTTCTCTGTCCAAAAATTCAACGGAATGAGCAGGACATTGTAGTCATTTGGTCGCTCACATACTACCTTCTCCTCCGGCTTTCTTTCTTTCTTTCTTTTCCCTCTCCCCCTCCCTCCGCGGCTTCCAAAAAACATCATAAACCCACCATTTCAAAGCTCTTGTGAGAGAGACAGAGGAAATAAGAAGTGAAGCTGACTCATTTATCCGAGTTGGAAACGAGATGGCGACTCAGCTCCCGGACGATTTCAAGTGCCCAATATCTCTTGAAATAATGTCAGACCCGGTTATCATTTCATCGGGTCACACCTTCGACCGGGCATCAATCCAACGGTGGCTAGACTCTGGTCACCGCACCTGTCCAATTACCAAACGTCCCTTACCTGAAAACCCCTGTCTTATCCCAAACCACGCCCTTCGCTCGTTAATTTCCAATTATACCCTTGTTGCTCCTTCAAACTCACAACCTTGCCGTCAACCCCAAACCCTCATCTCTGCTCTGACTTCTCCATCATCCCCTCTGGGAACCAAGCTCGACTCACTCACCCATCTTGCTAGACTTACCAAGCATGACTCAGCACTTCGCCGCAAACTAACCGAGTGGGGAGCAGCCCCTGCCGTCCTCAAGTGTGTCGACTCGGATGATCCGAGTTTACAAGAAAAGGCACTCTCTTTACTCCTCAATCTTAGCCTCGACGATGATAACAAAGTGGGGTTAGTCGCAGAAGGCGCAATTAACCGGGTCGTCAAGGTCTTATGTGTTGGATCACCCGACTGCAGAGCCATAGCTGCAACGATCATAACCAGCTTAGCGGTTGTAGAAGTCAATAAAGCAACAATCGGGGCATACCCGGATGCGATTCGGGCATTAGTTCGGCTTCTAATTGCAGGAAAAGGAAGGGAAAAGAAAGAGGCAGCAACGGCTCTTTATGCAATTTGTTCATTTGCTGATAACAGAAGAAGAGCTATTGATTGCGGGGCGGTGCCAATACTAATTGGGCTATTAGATTCAGGGCTGGAAAGGGCGATCGAAGTATTGGGATTATTGGTGAAATGTAAAGAAGGGAGAGAAGAGATGATGAAAGTTAATGGGTGTGTTAAAGTTTTGGTTGAGGTTTTAAGGAATGGGAGTTCAAGAGGGGTTCAATATGCGTTATTTACTTTGAATTGTTTGTGTAATTCTTGTGAAAGTTTTTGTTTTGAAGCAAGAAACGAAGGGGTTTTGGAGATTTGTATGGGCTTACTGGAAGAAGAGAATGAGAAGATAAGGCGATATACTTCAAGTTTGGTTCAGACTCTGAGAGGAAATCATGCTATTGGGTGAATGAAACTTTCAGTGTTGGAAATGGAGGTGAGTCGTTTGCTTTAGTTTTTTGGTTTTATGGGATGTTTAGAAGGTGGGGATAATTTTCTTGTACAAAGGAAAAAAAGATTAGTTTTTTGTATTTATGTATATCTGAATAAAGGGGAACATGATGGAAGGGAGGGCTTGTTGTTTTCCCCTGATTTTAGATGTTGTAGTGGAAAAAAAGTTCAAAATTTTGTTTCTTCAATCATAATTGTGTATTGATTTAGAAATCTTCCTTGTGTTTAAAGCATGCCTGCGAAGTCTTTGATCTCCTGTTGATGTGGTAGCTTTTTTCTCTATGGACTTTTTTATCTATAGATTTTGTAAGGCATAAGCTGTTAAAAGAAACTGGAAATATAAAGAGACGTTCTAACTTAGATCTCCTTCAGTTGGTATGAGAAGATTGATCAATAAGATATATTTCCAGTTATGATTGTGAATGTTATTCAATTCAATCAATTTGCCATACAACTTTTGCGTCATTTACTCGCATTTTGTTCATCAGGAATTTAATGTGTTGAAATACAGCACTTCCCGTTTTTGTTCTTATTAACTTTTAAAATGTTTATATTGTTTCCGGTTCTGTCATTGAGAGTTAAAAATTTCTGGATCAAAAGCTGTTTATATACTTTATATTGCTAGTAGTTGTTGTCTGAAGACAAATATTACATTGTTATTGCCCTTAAGCATTGAACTTGCGATGGGATAATTTGATCTGTTCAAATTTACCTTAGTGTTCACATTCTTGTTTTGCATATTGCAACATTTGAATTTTGAAATAAACATGAATGAGAGGTAATAGATTTTTTTTATTTTTTTTTAAGCTTTCTATATTCATTCTCTGATGTTGTAATTGCTTACTGACTATAATTAATATGTTTGAAATGTTAATAAATAAATAAGCATGCATAACTGGTCCACTATTGCACGTGTTGTGTGAATTTGATATTTGGACTTTGGAGTAGTTTGTCTTAAATGATAACTTGGATTATGAAGATTATTATAATGTAGCCAAAAATGTACCTTTAGACTTTTCTTCTTGGTATAAGAAGAAAAGCAGATCTTATCTTCGTTTAGAGTATAGAATAGAATGTATTTGCTATGCCCATAATAGTTATTGCAGGAATGAACTAGAATGTTGAGTGAGTGAGCGAACATTGTTGTCTGTGCAAACCTTGTAGTTTTAGATTGCCATATCAAAAAGGTGTTACGTTAGTTTCTCTGCCTGGCTATATGAGATGCTGGAGCAGCTCAATATCTACATGAAGAGTAAATGGTAGCTTTCTTTGGACCACACACTTTCTAACTTGGCCTGGCTCGGCAAGTTCTAAAACTTCGGGAGAAGAAATGTTCCATTCAAGTTTAATCTCTAGTTTCTAGAGATCTTCTTCTTGGCGTTATACACATGAAGTTTTATGAATTGATGTAGGTTCAATGTCATTTAATTTGTAATGAATGTATACGTTATAGGCTAAAGCTTCATGATGAGTTGCTGCTTAAGTAGATATGGAAATTTTGAGTTGCAATTCTCAGAAGAACTTCCATAGGTTGAGAAACTACCAAAGGTGCCTGTGAAAACTTTGAATTGAGCAAAACCCCACGCCTCTTTTTCCCTATTCTAATCCTCAATGTTTCTCATTTTCCACTATGTCAAATTTGTTTTTAACCGTTTGAGTTTGGACATGGCTTTCATTTGCACGGTGAAAGTGGCTGCTTTGAGATGATTTGCAATGATTAATGAATTTCACTTTGCCTTTATTAGCCGGCAATTTATTTTATGCACATCTTAGGGTTAAGGTTAGGTATAAATTGCTTACAAAAAAGTTCTTATCTACATCCAATACTTGGGAAAGTCTACAAAAGCAAACAGTCGATGAAGTACTTGTGAAGCAAAACCTTCAGAATTAATGCTTCCTTTCTATCTGCATTTCCAAATTCAGCATAGACGTAATTGTGACAGAAAGAAAGTTTGATATCTATATATCATGGATGTTTAAAGACATTGTTTGGTACGTAGCATTGCATAAAATTAGTTATTCGTTTACGGTGGTTGTCTTGTCCACTTAACTCACATGCTGTAATTGGTCAGGCCGTGTGTAGTTGGCACGTAGTAGTTTTTTTTTTTTCCTTCAATTTTTTAAATCTTCTTGGTTGAGTGAGGAATGCATTGCAGCTAATTAAATTTAATTCATTCTATAAGATTAAAGGGTTATTTTGTTAACCAAATTTGACTTGATTTTATTAGGGCCCAGGACAAGACTACAAAAAAGTTGATGTACTGTATGAGCGTGTTTGATCAGTTGCCACGAGTCTTGGACCTTAATACTGCTTAGAATTTAGAGGCAAGCTCTAATTGGTATGTTGGTTTGGTCGCCTCCTACTTCTGTTTCTCTTTCTAGTTGTCTTCCTATGCTAGATTGCTTTCTCTTATTTTACTCAGATTCAATGTTTTTTAAAATTTTTTTATATATATTTAAACTATATTCAAATACATATTGGGTATAGGTATTTTAGAAAAGTAAAAAAGTCTGAAAATTAAAATTAATGTTCGAATATGTATCCAACACGGGATTTTTTTTCTTTGGTTTACCTTTGAAGTTTTAACGAGCTGAGGAGATTGAGACTAGCAAGAATTGTTTAGTATGTGGTGGGGGAAAGAAAGTCTGAATTTTCTAATTATTATATATATATATATATATATATATTTCTTTGTCCCAACTGATTTTGGTTTGAAAATGGAACTGTGAATGGTAAAGTGAAAATAATGGAGAATATTTCTCTGGGAGTTAGGTCGAAGCATGCGTGTTAAAAGCAATTTTTTTTTTTTTTTAAAGGAAGGGCATCATATCGAACCAAAATTGTCTGCTGAAAGAAGCAAAGCTTATGCTTTTACTTTCTGCATTCATATTTTACCATATATTTTTTGACTTATATACATTAAAAAAAGAAAAGTGGATGTGGTATTCCAACAATCAGTACTTTTTTTTTTTTTTTTTATACTTTTCTTGTTATTTATTTAATATTGTATTTCTTCTTTCTCTTTTGTTTGATGGCGACATAGCCCAAGCAAACAAACCAAATCATGCGAGAAAGCGAGGAACAGATGATAGTGAAAAAGAAGATCCGAGGACCTTCCAATGGAGAGGGGAGATCCATCTACTCATTGCTGCCTTGCCTCCTCTAAAGGCATCATTAGAACAGGCGGCGAGGGCGCAAATCTTGGTTGCTTTTTTTTTTCTTTTCTTCTTCTTTTATCTAACTTAAAATGTAGAGTGCGATTTTCGATCTCAGCTTTGAAAAGATTTGATTGAAAAGATTTGATATGAATATATGATATAAATACGATATAAAATATGATATAATATAAAAAATATAAATATATTAAAATATATATAATATAAATTATAATATATATAAATATATAAATATAATATTAATACACATATTATTAAATTTAAGTTCAGATAACTGGCTGAAGGGAGTGAACCCTGTCCTGTGTGACAACAACGGCCATTTGGTTGGTCATTTGGGCCTAGATAGTTGACTGATGACAAGCCACTGGCCTTTATTGATATTTTAGCCTTTGGGCTTGGAAGAAGTTGCGTTCTAGGTCTAAGGTTGGCTGTCAAGTGTCAACCCATACCTTGCTTTGAGCCTGCCTAATCATGAAGATGTGCTAATTGAAACCTAATCGTGAATCAGAAGGAAATATTGAACTTATGGCCATCGAAATAAAAGAACAAAAAAAAAAATGAAACAAACAAAAAAAATACATCGAGAAAGATTAAGTAGTGCGAAAGAAAGACTAAAGGATACGCCAAGGCAAAATGGGTTAGGGTCAGCTAATGTTTTAATCATCCATAACGTGGATTATAGGATTCGGTTTGGGGTCCATCAGCTAAACAAAAAGTGGCGGACTTCAATATCACCTCTTCTGACTGGAGCAGCTTATGGTGGTTTACCAACAATCCCAAAGTGTTTAATTTTGTGGGGAGCCTACCAGGAAGCAAGAAAGCTTCCATTATGCTATCATTTCATAAAGCCAATGCCATACCAACCACCGAAAAGAAGGCCAATTACAAGCCATGATTATGGAGTAGAAGGTTGTCATGAGGCCTTGAGGTTGGGGATGAAGAAGAAGAAAAAAATAAATGAGTTAAATACACAGTTGGCTTGCATTATATCATTTCTTACAATTGAATATTTAAAAAACTCATGTTCAAATATATACCTGCACTGTAATTTCGTCAAAGGATGGGCCATTCTCTAGAGTTAGACGTTTGATTTCCCTGACCCCGAATTACAGGCAAATGCTCTCTGTTGGAGGCCAAAGAAGGGTCCATCCTCTGGAAACACTCGTGGATTAAAGCAGCAAGCCATTTGTCCTACCCGTCTAAAGTCTAAACTTCTAACAGTTCTAAGTTTTAACCTCAGATGGACTCTGCTAACTCTTCTTCATGTAATATTTTCCCCACCATTTTGGGTTCATAGTAGTATTCAGAGGTTCACTGAACCACGACTAATTCGATTTAAATTAGGTCAGCTCACTTACTGGGGTTAAAGCTCTTTTAGAACTGATTTTTTCTATGTATAAAATTCGAATTTAAAACTTTACTTAAGAAGAACAAATGCCGAACCACTTGAACCAACCAACAAAGATGACTTTGAATTGAATTTAAACACCATGCGAATAAATGCTTTTTCAAGAGAACTTCTTTTCTTGGGTAAGTTTATGATAGGCTAACACATGCTATCATAAGTTTAGAATTTTATTACTTACCAAATAAGTCAATGCTCAATTTCTTAATGAATGTTATTTCATAAAAAAATTAGGTATAACTACTACCAAAATACAAGGATTGAACATTAATTAACTATATTTTATTGTTTAATTACAACTTTTTTCGAAAGATTCTCTCTTAGAAAATGGGTTTTCATAAATATTCTTTTTCATGCACACCTCCCATATGAAGAATGGATTTATCTCCCCAAGAAAACATGGAACTTTATGACATGGGGAATTATGGGAACAGGCAGGCAGGTAGTGCTGTAAATTTGAAAATGTTGGTCTCATGATCTCAGGACTTATCTAACATTTTCTCAAAAGAAGTGCAAAACAAGTGAAATGCAATCATAAATCTCACCCCAAAAAAAAAGAAAAAAAGAACAAAGAGTGCAGGCAAAGGAGAGCGTTGTAGAAGATGAAAGATGATCGAATAACAATAAATAATACTTATAATTATGGCATACTGTAATAATGGCTATTAGGGGTATGCCAATGCGCAAATGGGATGAAAATTGAAGGCATGAGGGAGTTGGTATTAAGAAGATAAAATAAGCAAGGCTTCAAGACAAAGGCCATTGATGCCAATTTTAGATCCCTCTAGACTAAAAAATTTCAATCAAAAACACGACACCATGTGAAAACCTCCTACTAACAACTTTATTTTTGATTTAATTAAGCGATGATAGCTTCATTAATCAATTTAATTTCAGAAGTTTTAGTAACTTGGAAGCCAAAGACAAAACACAAAAAAATGATATATTTCATTTAATACTAATTTGTTTAGAACATAAGCAGCGGCCTGCTGGAACTATAATGACAACAACACCTATAAATTAAGGCAAACAATACTGTCTTAATCTTATCTTGTAAGATTAGAAACTTTAATATTGTTGGTTAATGAAGCTAAAATATCAGAGAAAATTTTATAAAAAATTGCTTCACGATTCTGTCATACTGATGGAGAGTTTGACTTGGCAATTCTGTACTATTATTGTTAATTTTTATCTTCTTTTAAATGGGTTTTAGGGTGGCTATGACTTGTTAAGATCTTCCTATTCTACACTGTACAATGGGTGGCTATGACTTTGTAAAAGCCTCCCCTATTCGACACTGCATTGATGTCATTGAAATTACAAGGTTATTTTAGTTTAGATAAATAATAAAAATGTCCAATTTGATGAGCCAAAATTGTCATTTTTTTTTCCTTATAGCTTCAATCATCTTATTATTTATTTATTTTCGTTTCAAAGATTACATACATTTCATTTTCACTTTCATTTACTTACAAAATTATTTTTCCTATAGGATTTACTTATTGACTGGAAAAGGATATGCATTAAAAAAATATCTTTAATTATCTATGATTCTTGGTCATAATTTTCCTTTTTCAGTTGAGTTGGATAAGAAAACTTTGAAAGTGCTTTACACACTAAGATCCGGATCTCAAACTTGTTAAAATATTATTTTTTAAAAATTGTTATATGAATAAATTAAGACAAATTTGAATTCGTAATTTGGTAGTGAGTAAACAGAATTTCTCCTCTTGGAATTCAACTGAAAGCTGTTACAAATCTACTTCCCTTATGGTGTTAAAAGTCAAGATTTGTCATTTTAGAAATTTCCCATGTCTGGATTCAACGCAGAGCTGGCATCTTCTGCTCATTTCATGTCAAGATTTCAACCCAAAATTGCAAGCAAATGATTATGGTTTTCTTGCACCAAAATAACCGTTAATTCCACACTCTCCACAATTCTGAATCTGTAAAAATATGAAAGTCAATGATCTTGAGTTCTTGACCATGTAACCAAAAATTCAGATCAGAACCTGACGCATCACCTCCAATACTTCTCTCTACAAACAATGGATCTTTACTGTAAAAAACTGACATATTGTTCGTAAAATAACACAGGCTTCTTAGTTACGGACATAAAATAATTTTAAAAGATATTATTATATTTGACAGATCAGTATAGATGTTAATCTTTTGATCCTGTGCCTAAAAATTGTATGCTTTCCTTTTTCTTTTTCTGATGAGCTGGTTGATTGGGAAGAGAGGTACAAAGGTTGCCACTGCCATTGGCATGGTGATGGTGAAAGAGTAGTTGGTGCTCCCTTTAATAATAGAGCTGACCATTTGTCTGTTGTTACTAGACAAATATTAAGCCAAAACCCTAGTTTCTTTCGGAATCTTAGAGTTGAAGAAATATCTCATATTTATATATACATTTTTTATCTTTATGATTTATAATAAATTTTCTTATTTTTTGTCTCAAATTTTTCCTCTCTCTTATTGATTCTTTTGCTTTCCATTTTTTGTTTAAATTACAGTAAATGATTTGTAATTTTGCAATAATTGAAAAGAGAAAAAAAAAGGACTAATTATTCAATTTAGCTTAAAAAAAAAACAATAACTTCTACGTATATTTTATTTAATGTAAGACATTATTGACATATCTGACTCATAAACAGAGGAGCGTTAAACAAATTAATGTGGGAATAAGTCATAGGTTATTGATTTCTATTTAATATAATTAATCCTCTCTGTTTGGCTGATTTAGATGATTCTAGCTCGACTTTATTTTATATATATATATATATAGGTAAATAAGAAAATAAACGAAAAAAATTACGGTATTACGAAATGTAATCGGAGATTAAAAAAATGTTCAGGTAGAAGATAAAAACAAATATATATATATATATATATATAAATTAAAAATTCATATATTACAAAAAAATGACATAAAATGGAATCCAAACTAAATGGAATAAAAGATTAAAAACAGGAAGTTAGAAGAACAGAAAATTAGCCCTTCAATTGGTTCTTTCGTAATCTTTTAAGAGGTGAATTTTCATAAGATTAGAATTTTCTCTTAAATATTTCTTTTTTTAAAATAATTTTTTTATATTTTATTATAATCAAACAAGTTTTCATATTTTGGTTTGTATTAAATATAGCTTATTTTAAATAAAAAGATTAATTTATGGTAAAAGAATTTTTTTGGTAAAAAAAACTAATTATTGAAATCTTATTTTTAAACAAATTAAAAGTTAAAAACTTATCTAATTATAGTAAAAGTATTTGACATAATATTATAAATATAATTAAATACGATATAAATATATAAATATCTTAAAAAATTATATAATTCATATTATTCATATATTAAATTTTATATTAAATATAAAATATTTTAAATTAAATTATAATAAAAAATATAAATTATGATATATATATATATATATATATATATTTCCTGCGTATCTCTCTAAAAAAAGTGCTCGACAAAAGAACACACCAAAATTTCTTTTTTAAAACGTCAGTATAAATAAAGGGCTTCCTTCCTCTGTTCTCTCGTCCCGCTCTGCTTAAAACAGAACATTTTCATTAGCCAAAAGAAGAAAAAACAACTTCTCCTTTGCCTTCAAAAGCAAAAAAGAGAGTTAACCAAGAAAGAAAATGGCGACCAAAGTCTACATTGTGTAAGAATTCTAATCTTGTTTCTTTGGATTGCTTTGCTTTGTAGCCAAACTGGGATCTTTTGCTATGTTTCTGGTCTTGCTCTGTTTCTTTTTGCTTTTTTTCCTGCATTAAATTATGAAGTTTCGTTCTTATTTTCTTTTTCTTTTTTCTAATGAATCGTCTGATTTGGGATCTGGGTTTTGGTTTTTTTAGTGATTAACTCATTTAAAATTGTTTGCATTGTTGCTTTAGTTTATACTTTCCATTTTTCCTACACCTTCTCTCTTTTCTTTGTTAAATGGAGTTTCAGCTATGTATGATTTTCTTTTCTTACCATATGTTTCTCTAAAGGGAATATTTATTGGTGAGAGATCGATTCTGTCAATTAAAAACTATGAAAATATATTGGTGTCAAATTATTTGATTCTGTTAACAGCTTTGCTTGAATCGGCATTGCTTCTTTAAGGAAATCTTTCATACCAGTAACACGTTACTCTTCAATCTCCTTTTTAATCTTCTGTTTCCTTGCAAGATTCTTTATGACAGTCTAAAATGTCTTGTTTTAATTGATGAAGAGAAAGATTAATTTGCTCTTTCATGTTAATGGTGCGATTCTGGTTGATGCTTATTTACTCAATCTAAAAAGAAAAATGCTTCTTCTGTGCATTTTTGGTTTACTTTTGATGGAAACTCATAAAAAAATTTATTTATTAATTTATTTTTTACATTTGTCAATCTGTGTTGATGCTTGTAGTAATAATTTTACTTAATATGATTAAATCGGTTCAATCATCTAAGTAACCAAAATAAAAGTGATTGCGAAACATGACCTACCATTGAAATTTTAATTAGGAGAAAACTTGCTGACTCTTCTTTCTTTTTCAAGAATGTGGTCCCAGCATCCATTATTATTGTAATCCAGTTCTTTTTGCGTATAGTTTACAAAGTGGCTTTCATTTTCATGGCTTCCAATGCTTACAGATAAAGCTTATATAATAGTTCTTCAACATCACTTTTTTTTTTTTAATATAGAAAGAAATTGTTTATATATGTATACGGATGTTGCAGAACTGTTTTTATGCGTGCCAACATAGAAAACAAAACACCCACAATTTTGTTTCCCCTTGATGACAGACATCATGGTGTTCCTATCAACCATTTTCATTGATGCACTTGCACTGTCCTAATTTTCTTTACTGTAATTGGTTTTGATTGATAATTTTCGTTGTTATAGTCTTCGAAAACTGTTGCATTGCCAACTAAGAGTTTATTTTTCTGAGTAGTAATTTAAAAACTACATGGGTGTTTGACTTGTTGCAGTTACTATTCCATGTATGGACACGTTGAGAAGCTGGCCCAAGAGATTAAGAAAGGAGCTGCATCCGTTGAGGGAGTAGAAGTCAACCTTTGGCAGGTTTGATTATCTTCACAATGGTATCTTCTTAAATCAAGTTGAGATTGATATGCAATGAAATTTCGGAAGATTTGCCTTGTCATATTGTGATAGATAGCTTTGAGTTAGAACCTAAGACTATTACATGCCTAACCATTTAGGCTATCTGTTATTCCTTCCTGGATTTGTTAGAAATTTTCAATTAGGTTATTTCCTTTTTACTATAGCAGTTTAACAATTTATTGGCAATTTGGCACCTTGACAGGTACCAGAAACACTACCAGAGGAAGTTCTTGGAAAGATGGGTGCACCACCAAAGACTGACGCTCCTCTCATTACACCAGATGAGCTGGCCGAGGCTGACGGTGTGCTTTTTGGGTTTCCCACTAGATTTGGGATGATGGCTGCGCAGTTTAAAGCTTTCATGGATGCAACTGGTGGTCTATGGAGAACACAAGCACTTGCTGGCAAACCTGCTGGAATTTTCTACAGCACTGGCTCCCAAGGAGGTGGCCAGGAGACTACCCCGTGAGTATTTTGCAGCTTAGCTATTAGAATTATGAAAATAGAACTTCAAGTAATTTCTTTATTGAAAAAATTTTGCAGCTTGACTGCAATCACTCAACTTGTTCACCATGGAATGATTTTTGTGCCCATTGGATATACATTTGGTGCTGGTATGTTTGAGTTGGAGAAGGTGAAGGGTGGAAGCCCCTATGGTGCAGGAACATTTGCTGGTGATGGGTCGAGACAGCCATCTGAGCTAGAGCTAGAGCAGGCTTTCCACCAGGGGAAGTATTTCGCTGGCATTGCAAAGAAGCTCAAGGGAACAGCTTGATATTTGGCTTACCAAATTACTAGTCTTCAGCTTTACAAGCATGTGTTCCTCCCCTCCCCCCTCTTTTCCTTTTACTTATTCCAGATCTTGGTTTCCATAGAATAAATATATGCTTGGTTGGGATGGATTTGTTGTCACAAACTTACAGTGTTTCTTCAAGAATCAATCATTTATTTCAATTTATCTTTTCCCATATCCTGAAGTAGTAAAATAATCAGGAGGAATCAATTGGAATTTGGTTTTTACTCAAAAATTTGGAATCAAAATCCATGCTCTGTGGTGCAAGTTGCCTTTCAAGATTCAGAATTGACTTAGATTTCAGTGGCAGCAGTGATCCAGTCATCCTACATTGGCCCATTGCAAGTTCACACTAAAATTTCAAACGACCGGTAACTTTTCCTTAAACTTCCAGGTTGTCACCTACATAACATGGACCACGACTTTATCCTTCTTCTTGGCACCAAAGGTTCCCTCTTTCCCCTAGCAAAAATCATTCAATTATTTCGGATTCTGGAGCAATAAAACCTGATTCTGTTTCAAGGTAGTGGTATCGCAGCCAAGTTTCAGGTCTAGCAGTCATGTGTAGCAGAGAAGGCCCTAGAGATGAGGCTGTCAACTTACAGTTACTACAACAAGATGTTAATTTTCCAAATAAAATAAACCCCCTTTTGGTTTTGTCAGTCTCAAAATTTTTTTAAGTTAGGAATTCTTATTCAAGTTTTAACTATCAGTATATCATATCCTATCATCAGCTCCAGCTGCAGCTGATTTCTTTTCTGTTAGTATTTGAGAGCTCCAGCTGATTCGATTGCATCTTGCACACTCTTAATAGTCTTATCCAAAATATTTTGATAATGAGAAAAAGGCTGGGCCCAATTTCCTAATTGACTGGTCCGTCATCTGTTTAGGTTTGGGCCGAAATACCCAAAATCCATAGAATTGGGTCCGTTCAAAACAGTTGCTGCGAAAGTTGAAACATTTTCCAGCCGTGCCTCAATAATTTTATATCTCAGGTTTCTCATCTGCATTTCTTTTGCACATCAAATGATGTTCCCTTTTCGTACAGCAAACTTGTCTTCCATCCCACTCATAAATCATATTGCCATGAAAAAGAAGCCAAAGAGTGTTGAAAAACGATGATGATTGATGGGGTCATTTTCTAGTTTTGGGCGGGAATGCTGGATGAATTGAAGCAATTTTTTTTATAACATGGAAGATCAAGTTAGTGCTAACATCTTTGCAATTGTCAATTTCTTTCTCTTAAAAATTAACATTGAGATAGAGAATTCAACCCTAGAATATTTTCTCATTTATATATATATATATATATATGAGAGTGAAATGAGTAAATCAAACTTTAATTAGGCAACTTTGTTGATATATTTGAATAATAGCAATGTCATTTGGGGTCGAAATTCGTATACAAATAGAAACCAGCTTCTTTGAAACAGGAACATTCCTGAGAGATCAAAAAAAGCCTGACAAAACAAGAGAAGAAAAAGTGGGCGACAAAGCTTTTTTCCCATCAACACCCAAAAATTGAAAGAATATATAATAATGGTGTAACCATACTTCCTTATAAGGCTATTATAAGCCATATGGATTTATTCGTAAATGGCGTTCAAGATTTAGATTCAAAGGAGCGAAAAGAAATGACCCCTTTTTTCAGGCCTATTAAAAAAAAAAAAAAACTTACAGTGGAAGAAAACAATTAATTGTTTGAGTTTTCGTTTGATTAGGCAAAACAATAAAAAAGTGATAGATCATCATAAACTGCAGAGACTCATGTACTGTATTAACATATCAACAATGATGCCTTGATGCTTTTCTAAGGAACCATAGGTCCAAAGCATATATATATATACATATATATATATATGTAAAAGATTTGAATTGCATGGTGTACTCGAGAGTGGTACTGATCAGAACGCTTCAAGTTATGGTATAATACCCATCAGCCGATAGATTCAAAAGTCACCAAAAGTTAATTAAAAGAAAGCAGTTGTCGAGACAATATACCCATCCAGGAAAATTAAAATAATTAAAGTACCTTTCTCTTTTATTATTTTTATGATTAGTCACTTGTCAAAGTCGATTCTTCAATATTAAGCTTCCTTGAGAGTTTTGGATACTTGATATATTAAGCCCTTTAATATGTTCTCTCAGGGTTTGTTTTATTCTTTTTCTCTTTGACATTGCTTAACAAAGTTGAACAATATCTAGTTATTAGATTTAGGATGTTTCGAAAGCAACAATTTGAGGAAATAATGACTTCAAATGGCAGGTTAATGGATCGATTCTCCTGTGAACTGTCATGTCCAAGTGAATTGTGAAGTGCTAAATTTAATAATGGCAAAAAGAAGATCAAGAAAGTTAATGAACTTGAAACTTTTACATGATTGCCCTTAAATGAAATTGTTTATATTATCTTCTCCAATATTAAATACTATATATTTTGTCAGCTTAATCGAAGATGATCAAATAAAAAAAAAAATCATCTCCTTGATAATTAATTCCATTTCCCCACAATTAAATTTAATGTTATAGTTAGTATGATTTGATAATCGAAAGAAGTCAATCATTCAACCAATAGATTGATCGTATTTGAGTTGTTTATGGTTTAACGCTCTTTTACTTAAGAGCCTATAACTTAAAATTGAGATTTTGATTTAAGATTTGTTATTAAAAAAAATGATAAAAGTAGAAACCAAATAGTTTGAAAGTGGATGTAAAGGTTTTTAATTTAGAGATTTCTAATAGAAAATTAGGAGGAAAAGGTCGTAAAATTAATACATATAGAATGCAGAGAATTTCATTTCATCATGTAACTTAAGATTAAGTGGATTTTTGTCAATTGTGTATAAAAGAAAAATTATATTCACATTGTTTGAAATAATAATAATAAAAAATATATTAACATCTTTGAAAGTTCTCAAAGGATATTGTTGCCTTAAAAGATTATGGTTACTATTGCATTATGCTTGCTTCTATTGATACAGGACAAAGTAGCTGAAATTCCACATCACAACCGAAGAAAAGTTATACTAGTGGAGCTAATAGTATATAATGATTCAAAAGAGATAATTATGTGTTAAACAAGTCTTAGCAGTGATAGAGAATTATAAAATTTGAATTTAATTTAATTGATTTAAATAAATTATATTTTAAAAAATAATATTTAATAAATTTAAATTTGATTATCAATATTTATAATATTTTATAAATATATAATTTTTTAAAAATAAATCATAAATTAATTAAATTAAATTTAAAATTAGATTGTATTTAAGCCACGGTTGTGGCCAGCGGACAGTGGCCGTCCCATAGAAAAGCATGCTTCATGCCCCACAAGAAAAGCATAATAAAATCTTGAACGCTCAAAGCAGCCACGCGCATACTGAAGCACAAATGAAGAAATGGAGAGAGTTTCTCATTTTTTTTTGGTTTCCTGTCTTTTCTTCTCTTTCAGTGGGCCGCCGTCTGGCTTCCCACTATCATTAAAAAAAAAAAAAAAAACTTCGAAAGATGAAGCCCTCAATCAAAACAGCTCCACTCACTCCTAGTTCTCAACAAGAAGAAAATTCAAATACAATAATAATCAATCTCTTTATTTATTTTTTGTTTAATTCATGTGGGGTGGGTGCCCATGCACATATACTAAACAGGAACAAAAAGGCTCTTCAACCCCATTCTGCTAACGTCAGCTGCTGATGTCAACGAACAACAATAAAAAATATATCATCCAGTAATTAATGAGTTAAATTCATGTCGATTTTCGCTCGAATTTAGCAGTTGTTCCTATTGCTAATCACCTCTGAACTATAATTAATAAGTAAAACTTGGAGTATTAAAAGAAAAAAGAGAAAAAAAAAAAAACCTAACTTTTTCTTTTTTTTAATAGTCCTTCAAGGGTTTGGTTTCTAATCATTTGCTAGCCCTACATCCTTCCTGCTTGTAGCAGCTGGCCCCGCAGTCCAACACGCTGTGTCGTTTCTGACCATCCTTGGAGCGTCGCTTCTTTTTTTTTTTGCCTTTTTTCCGTTGTTTTCTGTAGCTTTTTATCAAGAATACAGCGAAGCAATGTAGCTAGCCTTCTAAATTTTCCATCGTATATTTTCCTTTCCCCACTTTTCTGAATTAAAGTTATGGCCGGACAGCTGATAATTAATCTTCTACTACTACTACTACGACTGCACTAGTTGTTGTACAACTCCTTTAGCTTCATTAGTTTTCTTTTTCTCTACCTGGAATTTACACCAAACGTTGGAGTCCAAAAATCAGCTATGGTCTCATTAGTAACTGGGAATGTGCTCGATACTGGCACCAAACAAAGCCCCCGGCTTCTTAGATCTTGTTTTGGCCCTTCTGGGTCGTTCAAGTTATCAATACTCTGCAAGAAAAAAGTACTGAATGGTCAGAATAAGACAAGTACCGCATTATTCAAATTGTAATTGGTCGTTATTATATTATTAGCGCCCTGAAAAAGATGAACAGGTATCATCAAAGTCTTTTTTTTTTTTTTTAAATTACCTGTTGTTGTATGGAAGCTGCTGCTTGTTTCATGTATGGAGTAATTAAAACCTGAAATTACGTAAAAATAACATTTTTTTTCAGTCCAAATTAAGAATTCTCCGGATAGTATTCTTGTCTTCATTCAGGATTATACAATATATTAGGGTTTACTGAATCCATCTTATAAGGAAAAAAGAAAAAAGGAAAGAAGTGGAGAGAGGAACATACGTTGACTTGATCATGGAGGAACTTGATGTATTCAATGGCTTCATGGAGAACAGATGCAGTATCAGTCTGAAAAAAAAGGTAAGGTACACATTAACCCATAGGCCAAGATATATAAAAGTAAAGCTTTCAATTATATACTCTTTGAAATATGAAAAGGTTGAGACAAGTAGTAGTAGGAGAAAAATCCAAAAATTCACCTTTCCGAAAGGTGAAACCAATTGCTGGAGGGCAGTGATTCGGTCCCCCAGCTTCTCTTTCCGAACCTGATCGAAATAATTGCAGTAAATTATCATCTAATTCTTTGAATAAACCATCACTAGCTTGGAAGAAAGTTAAGGCTCGAAGAACCCACTAGTAAATGGAGAAAACTTGGTCAAATTTATATAGTAGTACCTTAAAAGTTGGTAATGGCGAAGGCGTTTCAAGTCTTGGCCTCTTGAGTGGAGCCTCACTACTTCCTTTCTTCGTCACTGATCCCGAGTTTCGAGCTTCTTCGATATTAGTCTGTAATACGAATTCAAACACATAGAATAAACAAATCAAAATTGTCCCAGAAACCCTAGCCCTGGATCGAAGGCATTAACATGAAGAAGTGTACTTTTATATGTCTCATCAAACTTTATTTATTTACCTTTGTCGTATGGCTGGGGCAATTAGGTTTCTCCTTAAATGATTGCACAAGAAATTGTGATTGTGGCGAGGGTAAAAAGCCGGCTTTAACGTCGTTTATGCCAGTGGCAGAGGCGTTCCAAAAAGATGTGTTGTTGGAGAAGTGCAAGCTACTGGGCTGCTGCTTTGCCAATGATGGCCTTATGGAAGGAGCTAGTTTTGGCCAAGAAGATGATAATTCATTAGCGTTTGCCTCGAAAGTCGTTGTGGAAGACGTATAGTTGATTGACCGGCAGTTGAAAAGTGATTGTTGTTGGGGTTGAGGAGGATCAACTTCGAACAAACTTTGTAACAGTGTTGATGGGCAGTTATATGACGCTGAACCCATTGGAAATCCAGCTGATAATCCCTGGCAGGTTGGCGTACTGTTACAGGTGCTGGTTACAGAATTCAATCTCTGTTGCTCCAATGAAAATTCTTGATTGATAGGCTGGAAAGTAGTAATGGAAGAATCTTCACCGGGGCTTGTATAGCTTTTGGGACTCCAATCCTTTTGGATTTGAGAAGAATCCATGCCTGTTTCTTGTGGACTATCTTCTTGAAGAATTGAATTATAACTCCCAGTTCTCCCATTACTCCGACTGCAGGCAAGGATGATCAAACAAAACGCATATATTCAGTTTGATGAGTGGATAATTTTAATCTAATAATTAAGCACTTAATTGATTGATCAAATTGACTTTCTTTTCCAAAAAAGGGAACCAAAAGTCTTAAAATATTCTTCTTTCTAACTTGTGGTTGAAGGTTTGGTATATAAGGTCTCTTCGTATTTGAACTTCAGCCATAAAAATTCATATTTAATCATAGCAAAGAAAATGAATACTAACACCAGCTATCATTATAGGACATCATACTTACAGCAAAGATTGGTTCCAATCGGATGTTGTCGACGATGAAAGGCCAAAACCCATCATCTGTAAGGTAGAATCAATCAAAATACTGCTGCCACCATTATATGAATCTGCTTCCGGAGGCTTTTGATGAGCACCCTGGAAAACTGAATCGTTAGACTCCTCACAAGACCTTGCTTTGATATCCAGCACATCAGTACCCCATCCGAAGCTTCCTATATCAGCTATCCCCAACGAAGAACACCCTGTAAACATGGTTTTCGTCGAATTCCACCATGTCCCCCCACAAATCCCGGCATGAAATTCTTCTGCCATAGTCAAAATTTACCAAGTCCTTTTTCTTTTCTTTTCTTGGCTTGGCTGGGGGCTCTTTCCTTGAGAGTTGAGACTTAACGTTATTTATATATAAAAAAGTACTATAGGTGTGGTAGAGATGAGTAATTTATTTTATATATGAAACGGCTCAAGAGTGCGGATTAATGTAAAAAAGGAATTACCACAAATTGGTAGACATTTCAAGGGGTGACTGGACAAATGAGAGGAAGCATTTCGAATCGAATTGTTTTTTTCCCTTTAGTTATTAATAATTAAAAAAGCAATTTAACTTTGTTCTCTATCCATCTTTACCAATAAACAAATTATAGTTGTTTTGTTTTAAAATTATTTCTTTTTTCCTTATCGTATGTATATAAATATGATATTTAATTTAATTAATTTTTATAATCAAATATAATATTTAATAAATTTAAATTTTGATATTAACAATTTTTTTTTTTATTTCTCTCGTATTATTACAAATTTTGTATAAAAATGTTACGGGTATACGATAACGATGATAAGGTTAGCTTGATCTAACTGCCACGTCAGTGTTTTGGATCGGAATTGTTTGTTCAATCGGACGGTTGATATTTGGTTGAATGTAATGGTGAACTGAATAAGCTTTGAAATTTATGGACCCTTCCGACTTCACGGTCCCAATAATACGTACGGACGAGAAAGAGATTTCTTAGTTTATGCTTATTGTACAAAGTTATTTAGTTTGAGAGATCTAAATGTAGAGGGTTCGATTTGTAAATTCAATTTGAGCATCTGGTTGATGGGTTTATTCAACAGTTTTAGTTCACGAGTTCGATTTATATGATTTATTCGTGAATTTATTCAAAAAAAAAATATTATATCACTCTTTAAAATTTTTAAAAGGTGGTATATTTAAAATTTTTTTAAATAAATTTTTATTCTTTTATTATTATATTCTTAACTATCCAAAAAAATATATTCTTAAAGTATTATTTTATGTTTAATTGAATTTTTTAAAATGTTATTTTATTTAATTAAATTCCTATTTGTCTTTACTTACTTTCATACTTTGCTAGGCCAGAAAAAAAAAATAGTTTATCTCAAATTCTCCACACTAGGAAATGAATTTCAGTCACTATTTATGTTTTCCAAAAAAAAAAAAAAACTCGAAACCCGATCATTAGGCATTTTCTAAAAAAGAAAAATAAAATATCCATCAGGCAATATACGACTTATATAAACTATGAACGTGGGAAAAGGTTTTGAACCTTAATTCATTTAGCTTAACAACTTCCATACCCCCTATAATTAGAATTTTGGATTTGCGAGCAAAGAACCAATGTATCTGGGCTTTGTGACATAATTGGAATGAATGTGTGAAATTTATATTTTATTTTTGGTAAAAAAATTAGGTTTTTGAAAGTTATCCTATTTTAAGATTAAGATATATCTCAAATCAAATATGTTTATAAGTCAAATCAAACTGTAGTCTCAATTTTTTGTAAACCTCTTACCTTAATTAGAATGACGCTGCTTTGACTGTTTTATTAGTTAAAGAATATTTTATATTTAATACAATATTTTAATCATTAAATTTAAATAAAATTATGTATTTTATTCATAAACATTAATTAGGGTTGGATTGGCCTAAGTTAATAAAAACTTTATCTAATACCCAAATCAAAGAGATAACTTAATCCATGAACGGATCTACACTCAATCTCAACAAAAACTTACGTATTGGAAAACCAAAAGATTGCTAATAGCAAGAACTGAAGTTAAATCTTACAAATAAAGTATTCGATTATAAGTCTGAAGTAGTATAAGAAAGGTAAATACATAGAAAAATTGTCAGCATTTTCTATCTTTTTTTATTTTTTAATTTTTTTTTGGGTACACGATATTGTTTTTCACACCTTAAAGATTGAGTTTCCTCCACAAATGGAAAAGATCGGTGTTTTATGAAAGCAACAAAATGAAAGAAGCTAAAATGGGAAGAGCAAATTGGTCATGGATGAACAGAGACCAAACAACAAAATGCTACCTAATTTTTTCCACATAAAGGTATTGTGAATTTGTGAAAGAATTCCCTAGATGACAAGTCAACGCCTTAAAGTCAACAAATTTTATCTTTTTTGAGTAAATTGAACAGCTGCGTTAGTAAATAAACCACCCAAAGAAAATAATATATATATATATATATATATATATATCAAAATCATTGTCAATGTCTTCAAAATACAATAAGTCCAAAAAAAAAAAAGATTGAAATTAATCGGATGTGATTTAACGTTAATTAAACTCTTTTAAGCTTTTTGACCGTGGAATAATTAATTTTAATTTCTTGATTATAGAAAATTAGACCCTAAAATGAAAATTGGAGTAAATAGTTGACTTTCAAGAATTAATTAAAACGCCAGTTAGGTCTGATCCATGAAATCTAATTCTCTGAAAAAAATGAAAAAAAAAAAAAAAAAAAAAAAAAACAAGGAAAGACACTTGCTTTTTTGTTTGGTTCAATATTCAAGTTTCAATGGTTTCTAACTTGCCTGACATTGACACTTAAGCAAGTCATAATTAGGGATAGCTAAAAAGTTTGAATCTATTTAGATCCAGCTTATTATATAAAATTAATTTTTTACTTTAAAAAATTAGTTATGGGTCGAATTGAGGGTAATTTTTAAAAGCTACCAATTTTAAGATCAAAATTGGTTTATGAAAAATCCACATCGACCTATCTCGATATTTTTATTAAAATATCTTTAATGATTTTTTAATATATATATATTTTTTTATTTTTTTAATTAAACTTTAGGGCTACTAACCCTTTTCTTTGCATACGTCGCCTCTCAATTTTTTTCCCCTTTCAATTCTTATAGTCGCATGACTTTCCTCTAAGCATCTCTTTTATTTCCTCTTCTTGTTTTCTGGATTAATTTTTCGTTCTGTTCCAAATCACCACAGTTTTGTTGCCTTTTCATTTTTTTGAGGTATTTGAGGCATTGATCTATCAGAAAATTATGATTTACCTGAAATTTTAGTACGAGATTTTGAGACGATTCGGGTCGAGGTCGGGAGCATTTCTTTTTCAGGGTTGAGGTCGTGTAGAGCTTATGAAGGTTGGGTCGAGGTTGGGCAAGAAAAAAAAATGGCCCCTCCCCCCCTTGCCAACTCTAGTCATAATTCTCGACTCAATCTTTCAACTAATGATTTTGGTCAATTTTGATACACGTGAGACTAAAAAATGGTGGATAAATTTTTTGCGTGTGTGAATATTTGTGAAAATAAAATTAACCAAACTATTTAAATTTTATATAAATAATATTTTTATTTTTTATTTTATAAATTTATTACAATTTGAATTCAACTTTCGTATTATTTCATTAGCTGAATTAACATTACCTAATTTAATAATATTAAATTCAATTAAGCGCTTTATTAATAGCATCGATATTATATCTTAGTATAATTTCATAATCAAATATATTATATGGACTCCCGCCTAATGTTGACTTATATTTGACCGAATACTATAGACTACTCGTTAATTTTAGACAATCAAAAGGAAAAATAAATTAAATTGCAAAAATTATCCAATCCAGACATCGGCTTAATATAATATCATAATAAAAAATATATTATGGACTGCCGCCTAATATTGACTTATATTTGACTAAATGCTATAAAACACGTTAATTTTAGGCAGTCAAAGGGAAAAATAATTAAAATTGTAAAAATTAAATCAATCAAGACACTACTCAATGCTAAGTTCGAATTAATCCCATTTGATTAATCATTTAGCTTTGAATTTTGCCATTAATCTAACCTAATATTTTATATTATAGCAAAAGAATTAAAAAAGCAGGGATTAATAGGTTTGAAATTAAGCAAAAGGGCAACTATGTTACGTTCACTATCTTTAAGATATTGTTTGATAAATTAATTACTCATTAATAATGACTAATAAATTCCCATTTTATATATAGTTTTTTATCCACAAACTATATAACTATCCGGTTCTAGGCATAAAAAGGCTTATATAAAAAAATAAAAAAGAAAGAAAGAAGCATATATATTGACTCATAAGAAGAATTAATTAAGATAAAGAAAAGATAACTACTACTTTGCATTGCTCAAAATGAAAGTAAATAGAATTTCCATTAAACTAATTATAATTCCATTATTATTATAAAACTTTTTTATATGCTTAGCCCTTAATTTAAAAAATACATTATACAAATAAATAGAATTAATCTATGCACTATAGATATCACGAACTAATTTAAAAATATTAAAAAAACAAAATAACAAAAATGTTAATTAAATTAAAGACCATAAAAAAAAAAAGAAAGGAAGAGAATTTGACGTCATGCTTATATAAGGTGGTTTTACCAAAGATGATTAGTAGACGGACGAGAAGATAGATAGAAGAGAGAAAATGAGTCAACGTAGGGCCCACGCGGCAAGAGAGCATGCGGGCAGACACGTGGGACCGTGTTTGGCACGTCAAGAGTCAAAGTACGAGGCTGACAGGTTTCTTACCGCCAATGCTGATTGGGACAATCGTACTACAAATACAATATCTTTGCCATTCTTCTTCTTTCTGTTCTCCCTGCAAATGCCCCCTACAAATATTAGCCGTAAATGTCACTATCTCCAACAATTTCATTAATTTTCCCCAGTTTGCACCCCTTTGGTAATATTTCGGTTGTTTTTGTTACTGTATATTTTTCTCCAATCTTGAGGTAAAACTACCCTAAGAAATGTTAACCGGATTAAAGTAAATTAAAAAACATATAATTAATGAATTATTGTTTTATATTGCTAAAAATAATACATTAAATGTAAAAAAAAAAATTAAATTACTAATAAAATATTTTTAATTAGTGTCTATAGATAGATACCGTTTAAGTAAACTCTATTACAAATAGTATAATCCATGAAAGGCACTGCCATTCCCAAGGGCGAAAGAGCTTCATTCATACTAGCTGTTCTTTTTAATTACAAAAATGAAAAACAAAAGTTAAGGTCGATTGGTCTCTATATTTGGGCAAGGAAAGAAACTCCTTTTGAAAACAAGTAGTTGTCTAGCTAGCTGAGATAGATTAATGACCCTTCAAAACATTCCTGGTTAGCATGCATGCAGGTTCACTTTCCATTGATGCAAAATGGATGGATAGTAGATGGCCTGAGCTATCAACCCTTGGGTTTTTCTCGCTTGTCTTCTTCTCATTGCCGAATGTTCTCTGCCCCATTTGCCATTTAAGGGACCCTATTGCTCATGTCATGCTTTGTGACTCCTTATCTTACCCATTACCATATACAAAAGTATCCCATTGAGTTGTTCGAGCTTGTAATTATAATTATTAGTTGACTTGTATATAATTATCTTAGGATTATAATAATTGATAAACCTTCAACTTATTTCCCATTAAGATAATTAACCATGCTCAAGAATCGACACGTGCATGGAAAATCATCCTTGCTAATGTAAAACTAATTCCAACTTTTAACTTATAAAAGTGCAAATTTTTAGCTCAATAATTTCAGCTTAACACATGACTATTTAAATGCTTGAATTAATTAGTTGTAGTCAAGTTTTATGTCATATTGGCAAACATTAAAAATTAAAGAAATCAACAATGGATAGTAAATATCTGCCTCTATGCAAAAATTTTCAAGTGCATTGCTATATCTTGTTCAAGATTTGAATGCAAATTAATCTTCAAATTTATATTTATGCAAGATTCCTATGAATAGAGCGAATGCACATAATTGATCGAATACATGTATGTATGTATGCGTAGAAATATACTATACATAGTGATGTAATAATGAGGGAATCATGAGGTGCAAAAGATGACAACAAAAAAAAAAATATATTAAGACGATTACATAGATACGGTTGAGAGGGAATTGTGACCATTGTAAGGTAACCCAAAGGGATCACGTGGGCAACCAGAAGAGGGTACAAAACACGTGCCAAAGAGTCCACAGCCACAGGTAAAGGAAAGACAAAGTAAACTAAAAGGCAAAGACTAACAAAATGTTAACAAATAAACAAATAGAGAGAGAGATGAGGAGAAAGAAGATATGAGGCCATGGGTTGACCATCAAAATTAAGGGTTCGAGAATTCAACTCCAAAATTTCAAACCCAAAAATCAAAATGGTCCATATTTATTGTGATTTCAACGTGTGGCGGTGTCTTTGGGTGTTTGGTCTAACCCCAATGTCGGTGGAACACGCACCATAGCAACAACAGCCACCCTTTACTCTTGTTCTTCTCTCTTCTTTTAGATTCTTCTTCTCTCTTCTTTTAAACATACTAGATTATATTAAAAATTACATCAAATAATAAAATCATATTAATTTTTTTAAAAATCATAAATTGTTACTATAATTTATATTTAAAATTACAAAACAGTTACGAAAATGATCAAAATTATATTAAAATTATAAAAATCAAAACTTTATTGAAAGATAATAAAATCATGCAAAAGATTATTAAAAATCATATCAAGTGTTATTAAAATTATAATAAAAATTAATAAAATTATATCAAAGATAATTAAAATTATATCTGAAAAATATAAACTCTATGCTTTTGAAACCCTCCTTTTCAAGTCCCCTGTGCTGCAAATCAGCATTAAGTTTCATGAAACTCTTAAGGAATCAATCGTTGGTCACAATAATAATTTCACAATTACTTTAACCAAAGAGGTTTACTTACAATTATACTTGTTTAAAAGTTAGGTAATTCGTTCAGTACGATCCAAATTAAGTATGATTATTTACTATTTGAATTAGCTTGAATCATTGTTTAAATAATAAATAATATTTTTATTTAAATTTAATAATAAAATATATTAATATTAATATTAATATAAAAATAACTTTTAATATATGTAAACAGTAAATTTAAATCTTTAGATCTGATCAAATTTGAAGTTAAATTTGAATTTTAAAATTTTTTCAAACTACAATCTAATTATGAATAAATCTACTTACAACTATGAACACAATTTAATAAATTCAAGTGTGGCTATGGCTATGGCATGCTCGATGACAAAATGATTATAGATAGAATTGCGAAAGCTCTAAGCAATTTCTTTCTTTTTTTTTTTTTTTTGTTCTTGCATGCCGTCCTACCTCAGAATTCTATCATTTAGGGGGCATTATTAATGTCCAGGGTTACTTGTTCAAATATTTGCGATTCTCACCCACTTCATTCTTTGTCTATCTGTTTTCCTTTGTTTGCTTTTTGTAAGACTATAACCCATTTAATTGTAACTTGTAATCTTTTCTCTTTAAATTAGGTTCGTGTTCTTTACTCGGCTATCTTTGTCTAGATTGACTTCTGTTTGATCTTATGGCTTAAAATTTTATTGGAAATGCATTTTGCATCAAAGGAGAAAACTCCTAAACTGCAAAAGCCAACAACTCGTTATTGATCATAGTTTTTGTGCATTTATGAAATGAAATGCCACCAAAAAATTAGTCTTGTTGACTTGGATGATTGACCTATGTAATAATTTGAGACCGTTCTAGAACTCATTTGGAGTCCCAGGACTGTATCCCTCTTTAATTTTCTTATATTGATTTTAGGACATTGATTGAAATAAGGGTCATTTCTTGTCAACTTATGCTCACACATGTTCTTGATTATTGTTTTCTTTTTTTTTTTTTTAACATTGGTCTACAACAGAAAGAGTACTTCAAAATTTTCTGTCTCATCTGATATTCATTAGATTTTGCAACTTATTCTTGTGGATGTAGTTCTTTTTCTTTTCCACTGATATTTTAGGTTTCTTACTTTAAATCACAGCTTTAAATTTACCAATTCTCTTAAAACAAAAGACATTGTTCTCATATGAATAAACCATAATTTTTCAATTTTTCCATCATACCATAGGATCCTCATCAAAGGTTTATTTTAAGTTGACACACTTTTTTGTGTGTGTGTGGGGTGGGGGGGGGGGGGCGCTAATTTTTGACGTTCTCTAAACTTATGAAACTGGTATGAAAAGCCCCACAGTTTCACATCATCATTACAGTTTAGAGAAACGATTGTCAGATGTGGGTCATTTTCAGTCTAATTGTTTAAAGGACTTCGAAAAGCAATGGACTCAATTTGTTTATGGTTTCATGGTGTTAAAATAGAGTAGAGGGACGGGTTGGACCTACTCTGTTTCTTATTCTTCTTCTCATAAGTTCTAGACGAAGAATTGCTTTGCCTTGCTCAGTTTTTAAACACATTTTGAATCCTCGCGAAACATTGAAGTAAGCTAGCTAGTCCCTAGTTTTACTAGATTAATCTCTCAATCTTGAAGCATAGAGTTGGTTCTAGCCAAAATAAAAAAAGCGGTATTTGAGCAATCAAAGTCAAAGGTTTGATTTTCAATAAGTTTAATTGTTCTTGTATGCAATGAAGCTGTGCAACTAATTCTTTCAGAGAAGTTTGAGTAAACTTGCTCTATATGAAAATGGAAACAAATACAAGATGATGATAAAGAAGAATCATATCGAAAATGCTTTTTGTATTATGTGAGATTAGAGACAATTAAGAATGCCAGAATGGGAAATTGACAAAGTATAGACAATTCTGTAAGATATATTATCAGTAGCTTAAGTCAAACGAACCTGACATAACTGCTTATTTTTAAGGGTCAATGCAGCTTTCCTCCAAAAACAACATTCCAAATGTCCCACAAAAGAAGATTAAAATAAACCGCTACCTGTAGAATTTGGTAAGGATTTTTATTATTTTGATAAATGATCTTGACTTTTATTGCAAAATTACAAAGATCAGAAAACTATTGTAAACGCAACCAAACACATAATAATCAAGTAGAAATTTTGGCAAAAAAAAAAAAAGTTATGATAAAACATTTAGAAAATCGCAAAATCCTATGTCCTTCGGATGCATCAACAAAAGTCAAATAATATATTAATAACTTATAAGATTCAATCCATAGACAAACTATAAAATAACTCATTTCGGTTAGCCTAAGCCAAATTAAAAATAAACAATCACAATCTTTTATGACACAAGGATCTGGACCAGGGGTTTTCTTTTTATGCATAGCCGACCTTTGAGCAAAACCTTTTAATAAGAAAACGCTTATAAACAAGAGTTGGTTAATTGTTTCACCTTGTTTCTTAGTGTTTTATCCCTCTTAAAACAAACGAGTTTTGTTCAACTGCTAATATAATGTAAGATTTGGTCAAATGATTTTACTTGAATAATTGAGTAATGTAGTTTGTTTATTAATGGCAGCAAAAACTTGGGTTTGTCAATTCTTAAATAATTCACTTTGGGAGACTATACGTTATTATCGTTGACGTAGCTGGTTAGGCCTTGTCTTGATTTCCTTGAACTGTGTGTTTGATTATGTAAATAAACCTACTTTTTTGTTAGAACTCGAGCAGAGATTTAAAATACTAGTAACTAATATTTGTCAATGGAAATTGCAAATTTGGTCTTCATACTTTAGACTTACTTCCCTTTTAAAGATTGGTTGGGTTTTTGCTACATTCTCTTGATCACCCTCAGAGAGGAAAACTGAGGCATTTGGTGACTGACTATAATTGACTATTAGGTAGCAGCAAAGTACTGATAACTGCTATGCTCAAATGGAAAATTCTGAATTCTAACCCCCCCCCACACCCCCCCCAAAAAAAAAAAATATTGAAGTTTTGTGTTTTTGCAGTCCACTCCGAATGGGCCTTGGTAAAGGGTTCGATCCTTTTCATTGTTAAAAAGGTTTTTCTTTTAAAAATGTGGGTCTTGCATTATCATCCAGCCATTAACCTCTTTGAGCAGTGATGGGATGGATTTGGATACCAATAGATTATAGTCAATTGGGCATTTCAGGAAATTGAACTTTTTTTTTTATTATCAGCTTTCAATTTGATAAGAGTGACTAAATTAATCAACCAGGACCACATAGTCGTAATTATTTCATAGATTTTCGCACTTAAAAATATTTCAAACTTACATTTCCCTTTCTTTTTGTTCCCGTAAAGCCTTATGTTCATGACATTTTAGAATAGCCTTTTAAAAAAGGGCTGAAGTTTAGGGCAAAAAAGAAAGTAATAATTTTTGGGCTTGAAATGAGGCCCAAACTTAACGGTCTATAAATTAGATGGAGAAAGTGGTTTGGGCTTTGGACTGCTTCAGAGTGTCGGATTGTTGTTTTAATTTTAGGGTTTAGTCCAAGCTATAACTAGGATTTCATTGACCCACTTTCTCTAAACTTCTCTGTCTCTGGCTGTGGTAACTGGTAACGATGGGCTTGCTTGGTTTCGTTCTCTACAATTATTCTTATCATCTGCATTGGATTTTTTTAGTTGAATGCAACTGGTCATGGATAATTCTGAAGCAGTGCTTCAAATTGCAGATGATATTCAAAGAAATTTGTTCATTATTATGTTATGGTCAATTGCCTTAAGTATTGAACCTCAGACAGTTTGCTAGGTAGTACATTCATCATTAGCAAACTATGTCTTAAGATCAAATAATAATGGTGACCAAAACAAGAAGAAAAAGTAAGTTTTTTTTTTTTTTTTTTCTCTTTTGAGGGGAAATGAGGTTGCAAAACTCTTTAAAATAGGAGATAAAAACTGTAGTTGCTCATCAAATGCCGAATTTTAACAATTGAATGAAAAACATCATCATTATGGAGCAAAATAATTGATCATATTACAAGCAGCAACTTAAATTAAATTTGATGGCTATTACTTGAGAATGCTTCAGAAGTTACCCAACATCATATTCTAACAGTGCCTAAACAGTGTCACCATTCAACTCTGATGGTGACCGCACATGCAACATAGAGTTCCAAACTTTAACAACGAAACTCACATCTAGCAAATTTTTTTTTTTATTTCTTCTTATCACATTGAATTGAAATTTGCATACACAAAATATATGCAGCATAACAAATTTCTATAGTTGAATCGAACATGTTCACGAACATTAACTTTGAATTCTTACTTACTTAAGCCTTAGAATAAGTTTGCAACTATAATTTCAGTGTTTCGATTTTTAAAAATATATATTTTTATGTATTGTTATCGTGTTTAAAATTATATATTTATATAAATTTTAATATATTAATATTTATATGATATATATTTTAATTATTTAAAATTATTTAGTCTGGCCACGACATTTTCTTCCTTGCAAACCATTTCTTAACCATTAGCAGACAACCATTGAAAGTCTACTCAATTCAATCATGAAATAAATAAATAAATAAATATATATATATATATATATATGTATTCCCCTTTGACCAATCCTTTTTCCTTGCAAATCATTTTGTTTATTGACGTGCCAACCAATTAATTACCTTAACTCCAAACCTGTGTGCTTGTTTTTCTAACCTGTTACGTGTCAAGACTCCCATTTTTAAGGGAGTTATGCCTTCCGTTGTGATCAGTAATTTAATTGAGATAATACCAAATTAATACTAATAAAAAAAGAAAAGAAACCATTTTTTATAAATAAAAAAAAAAGAAAAAAGTGAGAAAAAAAAAAGGCCAGGAAAAGCTGTCAAACTCAAACCTCGTAATTTTCACACTGGGGCAGTAGCTGCTTTAGGTACTGCCTCTAATCATAGTTGGCCGTCCTTCTGCTGAGTGACAAGCTGTTGTTTATTGTTTATGAGATTCCTTTCAAAAACTTTCCACGTTTAAATTTCCCTAATCACCCACCAGATACGTTCATTCCCACCTCAAGAACACCAAAAGTATAGGAGATCAGGGGAGGGTAATTTAGTCAATATAATTTAAAAACTGCCAGCCAATAAAACTGGGCAGTCCTTCTAGGCCCCAACTTCCACATTCTATCATAGAATTTGACCCAGTCCAGGAGTGTAGTAGTACTAGACTACCAGTAACCCTAGAAACACAACCTTAAACTAAAAGTTTAAAAACCCTTGAAAAAGAGAAAAAACCTGAGCACTGAGCATCCCAAGTTCCTGTCCTTGTCTTTCAATATACTCTAAACAATGTCTCTATCTGTGAAAACTCTGACACTCATATCTTTATTCAGTAGTCTCTTTCTTCTCCTCCCTTTGACAGCCACTGCCTCCATACAAGATCTCCTCCAGAGTCAAGGCCTGCCTGTTGGTCTCTTCCCAGACAATGTTAAATCCTACAAACTTGACACTGATGGTCGCCTGGAAGTGCACCTGGAAAGCCCATGCATGGCCAAGTTTGATGGTAGAGTGTACTTTGACCGTGTGGTGAGAGCTAACCTTAGCTACGGTGGGCTTGTGGGGCTCCAAGGCCTCTCTCAGGAAGAGCTGTTTTTGTGGTTGCCTGTTAGAGGTATCATTGTCAATGATCCTCCTTCTGGGCTTATTTTGTTTGATATTGGTGTTGCTTATAAGCAACTCTCTCTTTCTCTCTTTGAAGACCCTCCTGTTTGCAACCCTCAAGGTAATCTTCTTATTTCTCTGATCTTTTGATATAGTTCAGAGTAATCTCAAGCATGAATTTGTTTATAATTATTGATTTGATTTCTTTTTTCCTGCTTATTTTCCCTGTTTTCGGGGCAGAGAAACTCTGGGAAACTTTTAGTGTGATTTCCCTTTTTTTTTTCATTAAATAAAGTTTCTTAGTATAGAAAATGTATTAAATATAATTAGCTTAGATCTTTAAATTTATTCTGTTTTCTTAGGATTGTCTTCTTGATTATGTTTGTCAGAATCTTGTTGAATTGACTATTCTTAAACCATCTAATAATGGCTGTTAAATGCAGAAGTTCTGGCAGAGAAGGTTGGAAGGAAGAAGAAGGGATTTCAAGTTCAGAGATGAAAATTCCATTTATTCAAGAGAGATTTTGTTTCCTTTTTTTTTATCTAAACTTTTTCTTCTTTATTTTTTTTTGTGTTTTTTTTTTGTTGGAATTCCAAAAACAATCTATGGAATAAGGTTTGTAGATGGTTTTCGTAGGATGTAAAAATGGAAGATAAGATTTCCCAATCAAAGTGGCAAAATCCTTGGAGTATATAAAACTGACAAGAGCTTGAGAATATTGCCTATTTCGAAGTTAGGATTTTCTTTATAATAGTTAGGATTATAAATCAATTAATTAAAAGTAATGTAAAATCACTCATTTGCTTGAACATCATACTTTACATCATTATTAAACTAAATGATTGTATCAAAGTCCAAAACGTCAAAAATTTAAAGTAATCATGCACAGTAATAGTTAATGTTTCAGAAATCTTATCGCACAAGCAGAGAGGTTTGAAAATTAGGCATGGGATTCATGGCTCCTTCTTGTAACGCGAAGGTAGCAAAGAACCACCACCACCACAACCATCAAAAACCCTCCAAGGATGACATCTCCGCCAGCTGCAGACTTATCAGATGAATAATGCTTTCGAATCGCTCTAATTACCGGACCCTCTGCTATCCTTTCGACCACTGGTGGATCAGCAGCATCTGTTCCAGCTTCTGATGGGATGATCCTGGAACCGTCTGTTGGTTGAAACTTGACAACAAAGGTGAAACACTCGGCAGCTAAAACTATGCAAAGGTAACAAAACCGAGCCATAAAACTCAAATGCGAATAAGCGATCTCTTGCCAAAACACCAGGGTTGGTCATCTATATGGAGAAGGAAACTTGGACTGTATCTTGACTATCGATATATTTTATGAGAGCGGTTAGCATTTTGGTTTGAGATTACTTGGAAACTTGCCCATTTGTTTGAATGCTGAATGATCTGTGAACAATGTTTTTTTGAGGGGAGGTTATGACTGGGAAGGTATATTTTGGGGAGATCTTAGAGGTTTAATCCAAGATACTATTGTCAAAATAATGAACTGTAGAGAATGTGAGGAGTCAACAAAATGACAAGAACTAACAACTGAGTTCCGGACGATTGCTTTCAACAAATAACCCGTTTGCACTTTGATTGAGTGAAGCATGACCAATCAAAATTCACCCGAGCTAGAAAAGTTGGTTTCAACTAAGCCATCAAAGTCGGCTTCATAAATTTCTATTTCTGTAAGCTAATGTTCTAGATTATTAGTGCTTTCTTATGATACATACTTATATTCTTTTGCCTCTGGCCTTAACAGTATGAAGTTATAACCAAATTTCTCCACCTCTCAGGAGGATGATTGATCATTATTTCACAATTTAAACAATCTAATATTCAGCATCAAGTTCAATCGAATATGTCGGTCAGCAAACAAGGAAATTAAATTTCTAAAGTAATAATGCAACATTGTTTTCTTTGTTCTTCTCAATATCCAGACTTAAATAACCTAGTTTTTTTTTTCTCAACCATGATAAGCAATAAAATTCTTAAGTCATATTATTATGTACTGCTATACTTCGGTATGTTATTTGAATATAAACTATAATCCTGAAAGTTGTCTTCCCAAATTCATACATCAGATAGACTCATGAACAGCACATTCAGAACATTCACCCATGCTTCTGATGATCTCTAACAGCAACTCCTGAGTTTGCTCAATCGTGAGAGTATCCCCATAAGTTCCCTGAAGAATCACAATAAATGTAACATATTTTAGCTGGACAATATAAGTACTGAGAAAAGGGCAAACTCCAACTACACATGGGGAATTAATGATGAGGTTTCGTAATTTTCTTTGGTTTTTGTAATTGCTAAACCTACCTGTACGCAAGCTGAAAAAAGCATTGCTCCTTTGAAGGTGGTAACATTGGTTTCAAAAAGCTCAAAGCCAAGATAATTCATGGCCTCTATCAATTTAGTGAAGTAACCGCTTTTCTTCTCAAGGACAATTCTTATCAGAAGCTTGTTCCCATCAATGTTTGTCACCTTAACTTCTTCCTGTATAAACATCAAAATTGATATAAGTTTACTGATGAGTGAAAAAGATCGTTGGAAATAAGAACAATAGAATGTGACTATGACTCCTGTAAAGATAAAAGGGGTGAACAACCTTTATCCCACATTTCTTCATATCGTCTGCAGCATCAATTTCAATTATCATCGGCTTTCCAGTACCCTCTTCAGATGATCCTTCCATTTCGAGTAGCTGTTCACTGAGAACTTGTGAAGTCTTCTGCAGCTCTTGGATGTAAGTAATTGCATCCTCAATTATCGTTGCTTTGTTCATCTAGAATCAGGAACAAGAGGGACAAGAAACAAAAATAAACATTGTGATATTAGGAAATTGGAAATTTAAAATACAGAAATATAAGAATGTGTGGGTTTTAGGTAGTTGCATTTGTGATTATTGGGACAACTGAACGCAGAGTTAGGAGCCTATCACTGAGCTTCAGCCTCCTACGTCTCTCTGCGTGGAGGTGCTTTGATTTGAATTCTTTGTTCTCATTATCTTCAAGCCTGCTCCGCCCCATTCTTCCCTTGCTAGGACCACGGTTAGTTATGGATAATCCAGTCTCAGAGCCTACAAATTCCATATCCATGGTCTCTTGCTAGTGTTCTTCGGAATCTGATACCTTAAATAAAAAAAAAAAAATGCAGAACTACAATTTGGAGATGAGGAGAACTGTTATATAAACATGATTATTACAAAGGTCACAAGGACATCGTTTGAGAGAGAGAATGTTGGCGGTTATGTTTGCTTGTTAGAGACACCACTAGCAAGAAAAAATCGAGACCTCTAAAATCTTACCATTATGTTCATAAGCCCTGCCCTTCTGTTTGGAACAAAGTTGCAAACCCAAAATTCATTAGATTAATTAATATCAACAACCTTTTCTTCCATTTATAATCATGGGGTTTTATAAAAACTCAAGAATGTAGAAGGAAGAATCATGGTAAGTGTTACTTTCATGTCTTTGGGCAGTTAGCGGTTAGTATTGTTGACTGGAAAGTACAAAATGTGTGAGGCTTTGGTAGGGCAAAGACCCTTCAACTTTGAAGCTTGAAGTACAAATTATTGTGGTCTAACTCTAGGCCCTGAGGACAAAGATGCGCAATGCCATGCCAAAGTTGTGCACTTTAGTCCACTGTTTTTTTTTTTTTTTAGTCACTTGTAATGTTGGACAACTACTCTTTATTTAGAAGGAACTACTTCCATTTTCAGATTAGTGGCATACTGTACTGTCTTCCCCCCCACCCCTTTTGGAGGCATTGTAGCTGTCTTTCTAATTAGTGATTAAGTTTTCTATGAGTTACTTTATGCTTTCTCATTTATCACACGCATGTTACTTTTGGTTTTGTATATGTTTTTTTTGCTGTATCTTATATCATATTTGTAAATATTAGAAGGTGGTATACTATGAGAGTGTTATTTAAAAAAAAAAAAAATCACGAGTAGTTCCTTTAGAAGTATAAGATATTAGTTCTTTTTACGTAGGAGTGGATGATTTTTTTTGGAGAAAAAAATGTTTTATTAAAATTATAAAAAAAAAAAGTCAAATTACCATTGATTTTGTATTTATTGTTAATAATTTATTTAATTTCTCAGTAAAATTATTTTAAGTATGGAGTTGGTTAGTGTTATTTAACTTATAACATTAAATTTGATTTTTTTATTTTTTTTAATTATTTCTTATATATTAAGCTTAAAGATTTTAAAATTACATTGTGTATATTATAATACCCCTCGACATCCCAACCCTTAGACCAAAATTCTTTAACCTTCAATACCGCGGAAAAGAAATGAGCAAAGCAACGGAAGCAGCTATCCTCCGCCGTCTGGTCGGCCTCTTTACCACTTCTCATTCTTCGGCTACCAATCCCAACATCGCCACTGCCATAACCTCCTCCAAATCCATTGCCGAAGAACGCAAGCTCCAAAAACTTGCCAACAAATTCAAGAAATCGTCCGAATCCAACAAATTCCGCAACTACTACAAACGAGCCTACGCCGACACTGTTCAACGCCTCGCGTCCGCAAAGCAATTCTCGTTGATCGATGACATCCTAAAACACCAAAAGCAGTACAAAGAAATCTCCCAGGAAGGCTTCGTAATCCGCCTTATGATGCTCTATGGCAAAGCTGGCATGTTCGAACATGCCCATAAACTGTTCGACGAGATGCCTGAACTGAAATGTCACCGCACCGTAAACTCGTTTAATGCCCTTTTGTCAGCATATGTTCATTCAAAGAAATTTGATGACGCCGGGAAGTTGTTAGAACAGTTACCAGAAAAGCTAGGAATCGAGCCTGATTTGATTTCTTATAACACGGTAATTAAGGCCTTCTGTGAGATGGGTTCTATGGATTCGGCGTTGTCGGTGATTGATACACTGGAGAAGAAGGGATTAGAGCCTGATATAGTAACGTTTAACACGCTGCTTGATGGGTTCTTTTCCAAGGGTCGACTTGCTGATGGAGAGGAAATTTGGGAATTAATGGAAAGGAAGAATGTTGTTCCTGATATTAGGAGTTATAATTCAAAGCTAAGAGGATTGGTTAATGGGAAGAAAATGTTGGAAGCTGTCGAGTTCTGGGAGGAAATGAAGAGTAAAGAAATCCAACCTGATATTCACAGTTACAATGCTTTGATTACAGGATATTGTAATGAAGGGAACTTAGAGAAAGTTAAGAAGTGGTATGGTGAACTGAAGAAAATTTATTTACCTGATCGGGTTACTTATCTTACAGTCCTTTCGTTCCTTAGGAAAAAGAATGAGTTTGAAATGGCACTTGAGCTTTGTAAGGAGGCTATGGATCGACGGGTGATTTCTGGGCCTGCATTGATCGATAAATTGATTAAAGAATCAAGGATCGAAGAAGCTATACAACTCGTGGAATCAGGCTTGTCGCGATTTGCTTTGAAGCTGAAATTCCCCTGAACTTGAATGGGACTATAAGAGGGAGTTATTTATAACTCGCATGCTTTGTTCTTTTATTTTCCGTCTGTTTGGTTCATGTTATATGCTTGTTCCATTTAGTTTATCTTATTTTCAATCCTGTTTGGGCTTCATATATTGGATCTGTTTAACAACTAATCTGCTGAAAAAGATGGATCTCAATTTGATCCACGTGGATCTGTTTTGAATCTTGAAGTTGGGATTTGATGCAATACGAGCCAACGCCATTGACAGAAACATGATTGCCTTCTTACTATCGAGCCCAAGTGTTAGTTATGAATTTTTAACTCTGCGTTAATGAAACCACGTATTTAGAAAGACCGTTAATTAAAGTTGAATTTTTTTAAAAAAATTTATTATTTAAATTAGATTTGGATTAAGCTCGGATCAGACGGATAGTCTGAGCCATGAACAACTTCGGTTGTATCCCAATGCCTTTATTTTCATGCTGGCTTTTTCCACATCTTTTCTTTGCTACTGCATGCAGCTCAGAAATTATACGTCTATGATCTGTACAATAGTTTATGTTATTGAAACTTTTACGTTATTAAAAAATATATATATATGCGATATTTATTTTTGACGTATATTTAAATATAAATATGAGATATAATTTTTCAAATATCAAAAAAAAAATCTTTCCATTATTTTTTTCATTTTATTTACTGTTTTTTAAAATAGAATTTGTTTATTTGTAGTATTAATTTTTCAAGTTTTCAGTAACATTCATCAACTTCCAATTCAAGAAAATAATGTCATGTTTTTCTATACTTATTATTTATTTATTTTCGTTAATATTATTATTAAGTTTTAAACGTAACATGCCATTAAAATCTATTTTCTAATTGATATGATGGTGATATGAATTAAAATATTTATTATTTAAAATTTAAAATAATTATTATAGATAGTTTAATAATTACTTTAATAACACCATAAAGTTATCGAATCGATACCAACATGTTTTATTCATTTGTATGTTAGAGTTAATATTGAAGCCGAATGTTAAAGAAATTGAAGTAATATATATATATAATATACACGCACATACTAACTTGCCAACCTAATAAAAGTTAAATAATTTATATTAATTTATACTGATAAAATTTTAATGATTAGTTTGTAAAATTTAGTTGAAGTGATGGAAAATGTAATTGATGAATAATAGTTTTGTTGAATTTAAACTATGATATATATATATATATATATTTATTTATTTATTTAAAAACTTATGTACATTTCTTGAAAAGTTGCGTACGGCTTGCAGACACAGTCACGTGTCCTGTTTTTCTTTTTTTGCATTTATAACCGCCCATAACCCTGGGGGCAATTGTTATATCCCATCATTAATTCCATTATTGGGTAAGAAAATTTCCTTGAGGAAGATAAGCATTAAAGGATGATTAGATAATTTCAATTTCTATTATAGGATAAGTATGACTACTATATAACTTCTACTTGCCTAGAGTTTTGAGACAAGCACAACTCTTATCAAAGGCCTATATAAAGAGATAGCATCAACACTTGAGGTATGAGCTATTAGAAACCTCTCCTTCTCTCTTTAATCTTCGTTTATATTATCTTTACTGACTTAAGCATTAGAGTGTTTTCTCGGAATCAAACTCCGAGCCTTTCTCACCTTTATTATTTTGCCGGCTTTTTCCTCAACATCTCTATTATTGCATTAACAAATTTATAAAATTTATTTGAAGTGATGGACAATGTAATGGATGGATAATATTTTTGTTGAATTTAAACTTATGAATATATTTTTTTAAAAAAAATTATGTACATATTTGTTGATTTTTAACTTTAGTATAAATTAATAATATCTTAATTTTAATGTAATCAATATTTGAATATCTCAATATATTTTTCAAAAGATTAATAGAACTTAATTTTATTTTAAATTTTTTGTGATACCAAATGGATAGTGTGACTCGTTAATGTTATATATGAAGTTGTTAAATATATAGTTATTTTTACGTATGATACGGCTTGTTAATGTTATATATAATATAAAACAAAATAAGATTCTAAATTTGTTTATATTATTTTTGTGTTTATAAAAATATAATAAATCAAAATAATAATTTTAAAAGCTCTCTCTCACAAATGCATTAATTTTGATAAAAGATTTGCAACAATTTAACTTTATATATATATACGAGAAATATATTTATATGTATGTATGTTCAAGTATGATAACTACATGTGAAATTACGATCGTTAAGCCCAGCTTTACTTGCCCTCTACATACAAGACACTTGACACAGCTAATTCAATTTGAACCTACCTTACGCTTTGTTGGATCCGCGTACACCAATAATCACCGCCGACACAAAAGTAATTAAAACTTTCGAACGCACTAACTTTTGTCCTTTTCATTCCTTAATCATATATCATATATAAATATAATATAACAAGATATAAAATAATAAAATAAAGTTTACTGATATAGATTCTTACGTGTTTAACTTTTTTAAATGACATGTAAGATATTACAATTATTTTTATATATAATTTTTTTTTTTTTATAATTTGGGAGAGAAAAAAATGGGAACATGGGTTGTTGGTGAAAGATAATGACAGTTGCCATCTTAAAATTTTAATATCAATTCAAATTATTTATTTAATTAAATAACAATTATTAAAATCATGATAATTTTTTATTATCTTTCACCAAGATTAATTTACAATGGTTAATAATAGATAAAATTATAAAACTATCAATTTTATTGTTTTTAAATTTAAAATAAAAATTATCTTAAAAATCATGAAAACTATTTTTTTTTAATTTTCTTTCACCTGGATTACAACGGTTAATAAATGATAAAATTATAAACTTATCAGCGTAGTTATTTTTAAAATTTTATATAATAATTATCCTAAAAATAATGATATTTTTTATTATCTTTCACTTAAATTACAATAATTAATAAAAGATAAAATTATAAACCTATCAATTTTATTATTTTTAAATGATAAAACTACTTGGATACATAATTGGTGGCACATATAGAATTTTAATTTCACATCTTCTTCATTTTCCTGAGAAAAATGACGGACATGACAGAAAACCCAAAATTGGTAAATAACTAAGTACAATCTTTTGGTTTTCAATTTTTTTTTTAATTTTTTTTTCATTTTTCTTTAAATGTCTAATTGGTTTTTATTAGCATTTTATTTATTTATAATATATTTTTATAAAGGTTTGATCAAAATTTCAAGTTAAGAACTATCTATCTTTATTTTTTTTTCCTCTGACTGTGTCTTGTTGGGTTTCTAATATGGTGATAGGATTAGGCATATTTCTACAAGGATGGTGACTCAGAAGACAATCCAAACAAAAGAATTCAGTTTCGATCATGTAATAGACTTTAATATAGTATTGATATTTCGATAGTTTTGTATTGACATGGAAAGTTTCTCTCATGGAGAAAACAATAAATAAAGCAATTAAAATTCAAGAATTACTGTAAAGATTTCTTCTTTCTGTTTTGGTATAACTTCAAATGTGTTGTATTTAAAATTACGCATTGTTCATACTTCAAAACTCCTGCTTGATGTATGTTAGAAATTTTAGGTTTTTTAAAAAGAAAAAAAGTTTAAATTTTTATTGAATTTTTTCATGAATTTTTTTAAGCAAAGAAAAACCTTTTGAAGATAACACATTTCCACCCTTCCTATGATTTTGTGATCATCTCAATATATCAAAATGTTTTTTTCCCGAGAATTGTTCTCTTTTTTTTTTTTTTTTTAACTTACTTTTCAATTATTTTTTTAATTGTTTTGATATTTATCAGTTTCTTAAAAAAAAAAAAAATTTGCAGAAACCTCTCTTGCAGAGGGTCTGAGTAAGGCAATAATAAGATAGTTAATCCGAATTAGACTAATTTTAATTTTTTTTTAAATTCATAAAATTTTAATTTATGCTAACAATCCATCACAAAAATAATGCATTTTTCTTAGTAAAAAAAAAAATTCTATTATTGGATAATATGATATACAAGCATGGAATGAGATCATTTTTCTTTTTGATCCTTTAGAAATGAAATTGTATTTTGTCATTGAAATGCTCAATTTAATATTTATTAATAATTCTGAATTTATTTTTAACTATTTTGAAGATTTAAATATAATTGAAAAAATATTAATATATTTAAATTTAAATATATTGAAATAAAAAAAAAATCCGGGTATTGCATGGATCATAAGCTAGTTGTGCTTTGAAAGAATCGTCTAAATATGCACTAATTTTAAAAATTGAACACGTCTCTGAACTCAAACTCTAATGATTTCGACTTCTCTTTGCGATTTTGACATCCAATTTATTGTCTTCGGATATTTCTTTTCAATTCCACCGACTTATGTGTTCAGAAGACATTAGCAATCATTACACTGCAATGCCTATATAAATTTAAATAAATTTTCAAAACGTGAACGGATTACTCAAGCATAGAGGGCGGCTAGCCTACAAGCACTTGCTCACCGATCACCGTTCCACTCACCGACGCAAATTGACCTCAACAAAAGATATCAAAGAAGAGTTGCAATTCGCATGGCTATGGAAATCTAGTATTTATGATTTTTGTGTTTTAAAATTTAATGTGTATTTTCTAAATTTATAAAATTATTTTGATTCAGTACTACTAAAAAAAGAATTTGAAAAAAAAAAAGAGATGGATTGATATTTATTAAAAATAAGTAAAATTAAAAAAATAATTTTTAAAAAAATTAGATTTAAAGGGTATTTTTTAAATTTGTAAGTATATTTCAATCCAAAAATATTAAAAGAGAGAATTCCAAAGAAAAAAGATGGATTGATAATGAGTGAAACCAGAAAATATAATTATCTACAGTTGGTTGCTGTCAAACTTATTTAATCTAGATGTGATGGAGGGTTTATTGTTGGACATGATATATTTTCTTTTATGGGTTGATAAAATGTTTTACATTTTGTTCTTTCTTTTTTTTTTTTTTATAATTTTTGTATTTTATAGTTAATCTCATTTTTTAATTGTATGTGCCATATTCAATGTGTTCAAACATTTTTTAGTTATACTTTTCTTAAATTCATTAGAGCATTTTTTTATACTTTTTAATTGACGTGTTTTCATGCTTTGTTCTAAGTTCTTTCTTTAAATTAATGCTGTTATTTCTTGCTTATAGGTGAGTTTATTTATTATTTATTTAAATCTTTTTATCTATTATGTAGCATTGTTTATTTGTCTCTTTCACTATCTCCTTTTACCTATGCTATTAAAATTTATAATTTTTTATCATCAAATAATAAATGTTATCTAATTCAGTTGTAAATTTTATTATGTTAATATAAAATAATTTTATCTTTATACTTCTCTCTTATCACTATACTAATTACACATCAATTCTCAATAATATACTTTAATAATTATTTTATAAGAATAAAAATTATTCGTAGTACCCCACGAGCATAATAATAATAATAATAAAGACAGTTTTTGGTGTTGTCCCATGCATTTTGGGCCTCTGCCCATGTTTCCTACAAGTAATCTCCAAATTCTTCTGTGATCAGGGTAGTTATTAAAGATCTCAAAGAAACATTTTGCCATTTATCAGATTATTGAGATTAATAAGTGCTTACATATTTTTTCTTGTTTCCTTCATTGAAAAAAAAAAAAAAACTTTTACGCCTTTCAGTTAAGGCGGCTACTTATTAGTTTAATTAGCAGCAAATACAAAAGGGGAGTTGCTGATAATTTTGGCAACCAAGTTTCTATTTTGCTTGTTTATATATATATATTTATGAATATATTCAACCGTCACACTCAGTATGATTTATGCGTGGAACACATTTGAAGATACCTTCCAACAACCTTTTGTGAACTCATGGACGTTAATCAAATATCAGCTATGCGTGTTGTACGTTTGTAGACAATCAGGCTGACAAGATCCGATGCAAAAAGTAATACTGAGGCCTACTTTGCGTGCGGGGGCGAGTGATGGGCTGCCGGTGCGGCAATGTTCTCAAAAAATTTCGAAAATCTTTTACATACATGTTTTTATTATGTGTTATTTAATAAAATAATTAAATTAGCTTTTCATAAATAAGAATTCACTCTTCCGATAAAAAAAATAATAATAATAATTGGGGCTTCGTATTAAAATAACCAAATCATGTCTTTTTGGGTTAAGAGCCTTTAGCCGAAACTTACACTAATTAAAAGATAATTTAGGCTAGTTAAATTCATGTTATTTATTCAAGTGAGTTAACTTATTATTTTTTGTTTGTAAAACAATAAAATATATCTTTATTTTTTTTGGCCATTTAAAGCACTCATTTTTTTGTTTTAAATCCACCTTAATTAACTTTTTCTTAATTATTTTTTGATTATTTAATTAAAACCAACATATTAATTTTAAAAAAGCTTTAGCTTTCTTTATTTTTATGTTTGGTCCAAGGTACTCACTACCTTATTGGTAAATATATCATTTTTGTTCTGATATCAATATATTTAGTATCGATGTATTTTGAAATGCAGTTTCAGATTTATTAGTATTTTTCAAATTTTTTTTATATATATTTATAATCTATTTCAAGCTCTTTAATAAAATATATATTAGATAACCATGCAAATATATCTCCATTACATTCATTTACTTATGTTTATATGTAAATATAAATTTTAAGATTATAAATATTTAATATAAAAAAATTTTAATCATCAAATAAATAAGTATAAAAATATATAAAAATAGAGTAAATTGTTATTAATTGAGTTAAATAAGCTAATTAATTATCATATTTTATTTTTAAATATAATTATAAAAATAAAAATAATTAAAACTTAAAAAATATTAGAAATTAGTTAAAAATCAAATAAGTGAAATTTAAAAAATAAAATATTGTACAGACCATTATGTATCGATACAAACTGATACGATTAATACGGACCAATAAAAAAAATAATATGCTACTGATATTATTTTATTTTTACGTTAAAATCAATGTATACGACCATACCAATCAATACCAATAAAATACTGACTGCACTGAGTTTTGCATAGCTCCACCCTAGTTGCATGTGTTATATGTGGAGCCGTTTTATTTGATTTTAAGAAAACCAAATCAATCCAAAATATTTTAGTTTTTAAAATTTAAATTATAATACTAATCAAACCAAATTAAGTTGAAATAATTTGTTTGGCTTTGTGTTTTTTTTGTGTGTGTGTGTGTGTGTGCGCGCGCGCCTATTTTGGCACTAAAACGATGTAAATTAAAGCATGAAAATAATTTTTTTTTTTTAATTTTAGAGAGTGTATGCTGTATTTTAAACTAAAGATCTCATTCATAGCCATTAATGTGTAACCCTTAAAGGAAAAATCCTAAACTAAAGTTTCTTCTATGTTTTTCTGACAAAAATATTAGTGTGTGAAAAAAATTATAAAAATGAAAAACATAAATATATATAAATCTTATTTATTTTCAATTTGGATTGAATTCAAAATTTATTATTGAACTAAATTGAAACCAAACCAAACCGTTTTAGCTAGCTATGTGCCAAAGGTAGCTTTCAATTTCAAACCAAACCAATTAATCAGTTTGGTTTAGCCTTTTGGTTTTTACCTAAATAATGCTCAATCCTACTCAAAATCCCATGTTATTTGCTTGTTTGGATCTTTCTTTTCATAACCTCTGGTTGGAGGAATGCCATCAATGGTTTGCGTGTTTAAAACAAAATCCATCATCTCAATCAACAACAAATTAACTTGTTCAGGAAAATACCAGCAATATTATGATTGATGTAATAAAAAGAATTATAGTAAAATGTTCCCAGTCAGATGCATGATTCAAGTGTTATAATGCTGTCCAAATTACCAAAACACACGAATAATGAGCGGCACAATTATGCTTCATTATCACTTTGAAGCAGCCAAATCGATATGTACGATCCAGTTATATTATATGTGGATGGTAAATGGTTGGCGTGCAAAACGAGGTAGGTTTTCAAGATGTCAGTCCAAATACCGTGTCAATTATAGTGTCTAACGTGGGACTAGCTGAGAGATTATGTCGAATGCAAGCAACAGCTTCGACTCCTGATAAATTCCTTGTAAACCAACCCACAGTAACAGAAAAAGGAAAAAAAATGTGTGTCGTACAGACGTTGACGTATGAACTTGATGAAGATATTTTGATCTTCTAGAGATGAGCCAATGGTTGAGCATCATCTCAATGGACGTTGACATGTTATTTATGTATAATTTGAGATAATATCATATTAGATTTAAAATGAATCAATAAAGTTACGTGTGATTATGATTAATATTTCACTTAGATAATTATGATTTGGTATCACCTCAATGAACGCTAACATGTTATTTATGCGTAATTTAAAATAATATCATGTCAGACTTAAAATAAATCAATAAAATTAAATGTAAATATGATTGATTATTTCACATCAGATAACTATGAATACGTGTAATCTATGCATAGCAAGCAATGCATTGCATAAGGCCAGCCAACCTGATTATGCCACATCCTTTTTCTCTCTCTCTCCCTCTTTCTATATAAGTTATCTTATCTCTACGTTACGAGGTTCAAACTTCACTCATTGTCATTTTTCTTTTAACTTTTACCTTTTAGTCACTTCTTTCATTTACTAATTTAAGCGATGGAGGGCCAATGTTGGACCAACTTCCAGCCTCTCCTAACATGCTTCTTCGCTCTTTCGAGTGCTTGCCCCTATGTTAAGTAATGCCCGTGACGAAATTCATAATTACAATTTAAAATGATATAGTTTCTAACATAACAATCGTGACCTAAGGTAAATTATAATTTTCCCATCTATTTTTTATGTTAAGTAATGCCCGCGACGAAGACTATTTGCTTAACTTTGTCTCTAGACCTAGCGATAAACAAGACCCCAGTTCAAAAATCTATTTTTCTTAGGTTTAATTCGATTCAAGCTCAAGCCACTCTATTATTATTTTATTATCTAAATAAAATTAAAAATTATTTTATTAATATTTTATATTTTTTATAATTAAATTTAAATAAAAATATTTTTTAATTATTAAATAGTAATACGAATATGATCGAATTGACTTAAATTATTAAAATCTTTGTACAAAGCTGTTGGGCATACATATCGAACCTACTGCTTAAGAACATAGTTGTCTCATACACTACTTTTCCACGTGCTACAGAAATGTTCGGTGTTTTAGATTGCTCCTTTATATCATACAAAAAATAGGGTCCATCGATCTAGATTTCAGCCTAATTTAATTCAATTTTAAAAAATTGATACATTTCGAGTTAATTACAAGCATTTGAAGCATTGGAAAGCAACTGAAGAATTGACGATACATAAATATGATGAAAAGAAGTGAGCTTTTCACCACATGCTGAAAACGTGCAAAAATCATGAGTTACATATTCATGATGCGACATGGTAGAAGAACACCTGGCCTAGCTTGATTGCTTGAAGAACTTTTATATAATCCGATGGAAATCTTTAAGAAAAATAGAAGTCTTATCGGAAGAGTGAATAAATTTAGTCATGGAATCTATAGAAATCATAACTTTCATCATGGAACAGCTCAAGAAAACCAGCATGGTCTAGACATTTAATCAAATTAGTTTCAATTCAACTCTTTGATTGATTCATTTTATGTTTTAACCGTTGGAATGAATTGTCCATAGAACTTGTATTAGTAACAACTTATTAAAATACACCTTTTTGGTAGTTAATTGCAAATTAACATTAATGCTGGTTTTGCATAACATAAGTATTGTCGTTAATTTCAGAAAAGAGTTTTCATGGGTACACTTTGATAGAGAAGGGACTTCATGTACTCTTCCAAGCTTGGAAGGCATTGGTTTTCGTCGTAACTGTACATCAATGGAACCATCCTTGCAATATTTAGAGAAGCCTTGCAGAAAGACAACGAAAATAGATTCCTGGAAAGGCATTCCTGGTTAAGGACCTTCCAAGCGTTGGAAATCATATCGATAACATGTTGCCTAACAGTTTCAAACTCAAAGCCTTGGTTTTCGTTCATGTAGCAATCAATATAGGATCCGTCGTGCCCATCTTGATTCTCATCCTACAATATTTAATAATAAATGTAGTTCAATATTTAAAAAGATTTGATACTTGCAGTGTTTTTGGTTCACTATAATAGAAATCTTATTATGGTTATATTTCAGTGCACTACAGTAATTTGGCTGTATGGTTAGCAGAATAACTATTCCATGAAATAATTTATTACGGTCTAATTTCGTAAAATCATCGAATAACCATTCCAAGCCCTCCCACTAATATAATTATTCCAACCTTAAGGGAAATAAAAAATTGCATTAAGAGATTCTAATCTCCTTAATTCAAATCCTCTAAAAGAGAATTGCTGTTCTATTTTATTAAATCAAACTACTACATATAACTATTCTATTTTATTCCTATAGAATAGCTATTCTATTATAATTTTATTTCATTCAGATGAATCAAACATAACACTGATTAATTAGTGATAGTATATGAATTTGGAGATAATTACCTTGGCACTTCCCAAGTCATCCCAGAGGCGAAGGATTGTTGCAGTGGCTGAGATGATGCCGGGATTATTGTCTATTAGTTCCACATTTTGATCAGTTAATCCATGGCCAAGGAGGAAGAAAATGTGAACCAAAACTATATGTACTCCGGAGCTAATGATCCCATTCTCCAAGTACTCCTTGGCCTTTGGGGGCTTCCCTGAGCCAAACCATCGGGCTTCCACCAAAAATGCTTTGCACAAGGTGGCCCACTGCAATAAACCACGGCCAAGAAATTAAAGCTATGCGGTGTTGATGTGTTTTTTAACTCTTGTGACTTTAAATTCAGCTTTTCTATTTAGTAGGGTCCCACTGGAATAAATCACGGCCAAGAAATTAAAGCTGTGCGATGTTGAAGTGCTTTTTTCACTCTTGTGGCTTGTCTTTTATTGAAATTCCACTTTTCTATTTAGTAGGGTCAGTCTTTGATGCTTTCCTGATGAAATCATTTCCAATTGATTATCATAGATATTTAAAGATAATTTTTTTTAACTTACAGCCCAGATTAGATGACGTGGAATATACGATTTTTTGCTTTTCATCGTCATTCCTCTCTAATACTTTTATATCCTATAATAAATAATTATAAACATACTATCAAACAACGGGTGCTGAAGTATCCGTTAAAGAGTTGATCGGCCTATACGTACCGCTTTCCTCAAGGAGTTAACAGGGTTCCGTCCATGCTCCTTATACACCTTGTGGCTAATTTCATTAATGATATCATCAAGAGCTTTGAAGCATATTTTCATGTAATCCGGCAGTTCATCAGCTGCAGCATAATCCCATCTGCATGCAATTAATGAAAAATTTTGTGAACAAATATAACATATGGGGTAAAGTTTAATAAAAGATAATAAATATATATGTATATGTGTGTGTGTGTGTGTGTGTGTGTGTGTGTATATATATGAATGTATGCTAATTATTGAAAGTTGATGCATTGCCTATCCACAGCTTGTGTGAAGAGAGTGAGTTCATCAAGTGTCCCATAAACATCAAAAATGTCGTCTATTATATAGATTAAGGAAATGGGTTTTGTGAGATCAATCCTTTGCTGTGACAAGCTTGGATCAGTGAGGCAAGCCATGGACCAAATGTACCATTTCAATGGTTGATCTCTGGCAAACTCCAAGTCCTTAGCTAAACCCAGCTCCTTCCACCAACTAAACACATAAAAAAAATAGAGTTGATTTGTTGTACAATATTATAAAGATCTTAGATTGTGTCCATGCTAGTATAAATCTTACTTGGAAATGTGGGCTATTTCTTTCTGATGTAAGGACTGAACTATATTGAAGTCCATTTTTGCTAGTTCTTGGAGGATGTTTATCCATCCATTTGTGCCTTGGGATTCAGTTAAGTAGTTTCTGGCTGTGAATCTTGATAGGCTTTTATGAAAAGGTTGGTCAAGTGTATTTCTTACAACTCTACTAGAAAAATGGTCCGCTTCAGCAGTTAGCCATTTTTTCAGGGTCTGGGAACTAAATTCTCTGGCTTCATCAAGAATATCTTCGCCATCTATGCCCAGTTGTGATGCTTCATACAGTTCCATCAATCCTTTGATGTCCCCACCTAGTTCATGTTTGAAACTGCCCTCCCTGTCTTTGAACCTCTTAAACACTCCTGCTTTATGTCAAAGCCATTTCCATAATATCAGTTCATTAACAGAACAAAAATACTTTAATATCTGTGTATAAAAGAGGCTCGAAGTTTCACTTCTGCATACCTGCGGGGACAAAGTAACCTTCTTGTCTAAGTAATCGAAAGCAAAGAGCAACCTCACGAAGATCATAGTCATGAAAACCATAATTGCCTGATAGCATATACTGCCTTTGTAAAACTTGTTCAATCTCACATTGAAAATGATGATCGATTCCTAGCCGCTGGATAGCGTCAATCATGGCCAAACCTTGTAATGGATCTTCACCAACTTCTCTAAATATACGCGTGAAAACCTCCAATTTGTTTGCATGTTCAATGCGAAACTCATCCTGGAATATTAAGAGAGTTGGATTTGAATGAAAAATAATGCGAGGATAACATTGAAAGAAAGAAAACAACATATATAGAGACAAACTCACAGTAATATTGGGACGCCCACATTGATAATCAAAGTGTTCTAAACTTGTAGAAACGATTCCATGATTTTGAACAACGTTACATCTAGGAATCATAGGCAACGAAGTAGGAGATATAAGGTTGGAATTATTAATTCGTGAACTTTTGTTAATAGCAATTGGAGATGAGAAAAAGGCTTTGCAAAATAACGCCATGGAAATTAGTATTTCTGGAGGTCGTTTTTGGTTTGATTCGTATATCTTTAATTGCTGAATGAAAAAGGTCCAGGTTCTCTATTTATAAGATTCTATGTTGATATATAATATAATAGTGACATAAACATGGGACCTAATAGTTTTCAACTTTTACGGGACTTTCACCGAGCTACAATATTGCCACGTTTTGCGCATTCATAGATTGGCACGGAAGTCTCCAGCAGAAAAGTCATTTCGGCTTTGGAAAATAGCGGCAAACCGACATTGACCCAAACCGAATTTGCGCCAATTCGTGTCAAAACAAATCCCATCCTGCCAGAATAATGTTAAATTCCATTTATTTATTTATTTATTATTGTTCAATTCCATCAACGTTAAGATCAGTCTGACAGTAAAAAAAAAAAAACCATGATCACCATTTTTTTCTTATTAAACATAGTCCCCAATAGGAAGACCGAAAGTGGAGATAACAGTGCCTCGATAATCAATCTGATAGATGATCAAATTTTCTATCACGTAATGCAACTCCTCCAAAAACAAAATAATTTAATTACTTATTGCATGTTTAACGATCAATCTTTTATCTTTTGAGTAAAGGCAGATGAGATTATTATCTTTTAACCCGAATTTTAATATTTAGACAAGAAAAAAAGAGAAGAAAAATACTGTAATTTTATATGTGTAAAAGTATTTGTATAAAGGGAGTTTTTATATACAAAGAGTTAAAAAATTAAAAAATTAAAAATTAAATAAGAAAATAAAAATTAATTAATTAATTGACATGTTAAAATTATGCTAAATTAATTGACAAATTTATGATCTTAACACTAAAGTTAAAAAAATTGATTCTAACTTAAAAAGTATATTAAATCCAAAAGATAAGATAACTATCTTTGTCACAGTTCAAATCGAGGCACAACAGACGTTGCACGTGTTGAAATATTTTCAAAATAATTATATTTGTTTATCTTTCATTTGAAAAGTAATGAAACATCAGGTACGTATTTTTTTTATATATTTAATTAAATTTATAATGTAAAAAAATTGAAGTGATAAAAAAGGCAATTAATGACGGTTCAAATTTTTTATAGTACTCTACGTCCGAGGATGTTTTATGAACTAATTATCTGTGTAAGATTTTTTATTTTTTTATATTTATTAAATTGTATTAAAGTCTCAATAGCTTATAATGAGACATTTCTGAAGGTATTTGAAAAAGTTACTATTAACCTTAACTTATAAATTATTATATTGGTCTTATGATTTATCTTTGCTGTATATTGTTGGTGCCTTATGATATGAATCTTTCATGAATAATTATAACTATGGAAAATATATATTTATAGGCAAAGTATGAAAAAGTTACTATAAACTTTATTTACAAAATATATATGTTTATTGGCAATTATATATAATAAACTAAATGAAAGTTTATTATATAGATGGACATATAAGGTGGATCATTTTGGTTAGCTTAAAAAAACCATAAACTTAAATGGGTTTTATATTTGGTTACACATTTTGGTAGTTTACATTAAAGGGGTTAAATAAAATTATGATTACTTAACCTATTTTATTATTTGTCACATGAATTTATGTTAGTTTTATGAAATAAAAAGTTGAACTATTTTACAAAATTTATTATCAATATAGAAGTACTTTTGACTAGAAATGATATAAGTCAAAAATTATTTGTATGATAATTTTTCTAGTCAAAGTAGAATTGTGGGAAAGCAAAAGTTTTTATAATATAGTCACTATTCTAATATGAAAATAAAATCTTCTATTGAGAATGTGTAGCATAGTAGTCATTTTGACCACAAAGATTTGGAGATCCAAATGTGACTATAATTTTATTTGATCTTATTTGATATTTAGTGTATGCTATGGTATATATGAATATGATTAAAGTGGATATAGTTTAAACAGTTATAAATATATAGTCAGTTTATAAATATGATAAAATGCATATATATATATATATATCCATTATGTTAGTATTTGTTAGTGATCTCCAAAGAAGTCATTATAGAATCATGATGTAAGATTTGTAAAAAATATATGGAGAAGCATAGTATATATATGAAACTAATGAAAGGGTGACTTTTGTCGACCCTAAGATAATGTTTTTCATATTGATAGTTATCATATTGATAGTTATCATAAGTAGCCATACTTAAGGGATATATGAAAACATTCATCAAAAGTTGAAATATTTGAAAAATCATGACTCAAAAATGAAAATATTAAAATAGCAAAAAAAAAAGCTTTTATCCTATTTGGGTGGAGGACAAAGCTTTAGTCATTAGTAATAAAATGACTAATAATGTCCTTGACAAATGGTGTATTTATGTCATAGTCATTTGATAAGTCCAGTAATGGTCTGATAATATTGACTATGCTCTAAATAAGAGATGAAACACCCTTGTGTATATATATGGTTTATCGATAAAAAGTCATGTATTTTGAGTATATATACACAATAAGTTTAAAATCATGTATTGACTATGACAACAAGCTATGAAAAAATAGCAACAATATTGTCTTATTTTACCAAGAGATTTGAGGTCTCATTATAAGAAATTACTTGGTTGAAAAGGACAATGTGATGTATGATTTATGCATTTGGTGATAATGAAATTAAGAAATAAATAAAATGAACAAATGTGTAACTATGATGAGAAATAGATAAGTGATCACTATTAATATTATAAGGCAAAGAATTAGTATTTGTATGAAGGATATCTTTGATAGATGAAATATTATTAAAGAGCATTATTTAGCAAAAGAATGAACATTTGTACATGGTTGGGGTGTTGGTCCTGTGAACTTTCAAGATATAAGTATTTATAAAAGTTTACTATGCAGTATTGGAAATTAACATAGCTATGTTAATAATTTGGGGATGAGATACAAGCCCATCTTATTAAGTCATCCATGATGGAAACTCGACTCAACGCTTGGTATAATGTCAAGTCCTGCGTTCAATGAGACAATATACATCATCTGTATGTCGCTGCTAGCACTATAATATTATATAATATATCATCCCATGTAAAGTGTTAGGTAACCATAATAATAAGGGAAGGATGAGTAAACATACTCTTAATAGACCCAGAACATGAATATGTTAGAGTGTTATAGTTACGGGAACACTCTCGATGGGATCTACTTATGTGAGTATGAAGTGTAGCCGCTTCTAGAAGCTCAAGGGCTTGGCTCTAACAGCACTCATGAAAAGACGACATAAACATATGGCCATAATAGTGTCATCGGATACTATGCATTGATTGGTTGAATTTTTGTGTGAGATATGCTCGATTAACCAAATGGAATAGCTGGTTCAAAGCATAGTCTACCATGTAATTTCGGTTAATTTTAGCATGTTTTCACTAAGTGAAGGTTCCATTATAAGACACCTTCATTTATGCAATAGATTTTCAAATTTATCAAAATCTAGTTTATTTTGAAAATTATGGGGGATTGTTGGAACATTTTCAAAATAATGAAAGATCATGCCTTTAATAATCATAAAGTAATTTCTCTTAATTATTTAATTAAGAGTAATGTCTCTTGGTTAATAACCAAGTGGTGTAACTATCCAAATAGACATGCACTAAGAAAAGCTATGTCTACATGAAGAGACATTTCTTTCCCTATAAATAGAACCCCTCTCATTTGAAAGACATAGATAGAAAACTATATAGAAAGTTATAAATAGAATTTTGATAGTTTTACTATACACTGCTTAGTGCATAGTAGATTGATGTCGTCAATGCAAAACGTTGTCAATTGTAGGACTTCACTATATTCTCGAGATTTATATGCCGGTAACCCTTTTGCATACCTAATTAATGGTGGTGGCGAATAAAACCTTAAAGAAAGTGGCATTGTTACACACCTTAAAGCTTTCGTCAATTTCTCGTGTTTTCGGTTCCTTACATACTAACAGCATATGAGATATACTTTCACAAATATGTAAGGCAACCAATTAACAATGGACTTCGAAAAAAAAATCTATGTTTACAAAAATAAAACAAATTGAGTTTAAAAATCAACTGTGAAAAAAATTAAATTAAAGGCTTAACATAATTTTTAAAGGAAAAATTCGAAACCTTCAATAGTCTATCAAATAATAGTCTTGAAAAGTTGTAATTTTTTTCTTAAACACACTAAAGTCTAAAAAACATATACTAAAGTTGAAACGTCACTCCCCGATATTCTCGTATATCTGACCACGTTCAAAACCTGTAAAATATTAAAGAATATAAAGAGTATAGCTATTTTGTAAGCAACTGGCATTCCTTTGCTTGGGTTAAGCACATTCAAAAACTGCTAGGCTAAAATAACAATTTGAATTATGAAATACAAAATTTTGGGTAATCTTATATTTATAAATAACTTGATTCAAAATAATATGACAAATATATTTAAACGAAAATCTTATGCTTAAGTCTTTGAAATGTGTATATCTAACTATCTACATTTACAAGCTATGGATAAAACCATTATTCTAAACTGGTGGTATAGTTCAAAATAAAAACCACTAACGGTTCAAAACAAAAACCATTGTTGTAAACCAATGGCACGGTTCAATATAAAAAACACTATTCTTAGCTAGAGGCACAGTTTGAAATAGGTTCCTAATAACAAAGTACATGTCAACATGGCCATCAATTAACTCTCATTGGTAGGGTTAAGCATAGCATATCAAGAGGGCATCCAAAACATGAAAAATTAGATTACGTGTAACGTAGTAATTACATTTTTTTTATTTAGGAACAAACACATTTTATATTAAAATATATCTCATGCACATATCTATATATTTTTAATAAACATTTAGTAGAATCATAGTAAAATTAAAATTGTAAAAAAATACAGATAAATAGTGCCAATATTTTCAAATTCAAATCTAAAACTATAGATTTCATGCTTAATCTAATTTACTAAAACATAAGACAAAATAACATATTTTTGCATATATGATGTAAAAATATTAAGGACTGATTTTAAAGAAATAAATACTGAAGGAACATTAAATCATTTACTTGATTCGCTAAACTGACACTTAAGTCACAAATCGTACAATTCTTTAAATAGCTAAATCCGTGTTTTTTACGATGGATTTGCCTCTCTTTTGCTTTCTTCTTCTTCCCTAAAGTTAGACTTTCCACAACTTTATCTAAAAAAAAGTAGCTTAAAACTTTGTAACCTTAATTTTTTTTATTTATTAAGTTCGCAACTCCAACAAATTTAATTAGGCCTTAATACAAAATTGCAATTAGACTAATCATTTGATAAAATAACTAAGTGTATTTTTTTGAGGGCTTTACAATCTTAAACCCAAATCTGGCTCAAATCTCAAAAAATTTAAACCTATATAATTTGAATTAAAAATGACACAATTTTAAAAGAATTTTTTTTTAGATAAACACAAACTTATGCGAAACACACATTTTGCAGACATATATGATTTAGGTGGATAATTCGTTAAAGGTTGTTTTAGCCATATTTTTTAACTGATCCTTACTCAAGAAAGGAATATATATGTATATGTATATGTATATGTATATGTATATGTGTGTGTGTATATATATATATATATATAGATAGATATATATATATATATATATATATAGGTTGACAGTCAAAAACTCCATTGGCAAACAAGCAAAAAATATCCAAGCAAATGTGGAAAAGCGAATCAGCAATCCAAAGTTGCAGCACTGAAACCTAAGAACCGATCAGCTTTTACTGTAGTAATCAAGATGATGCTAGAAATGTTTCGAAACAATAATTGAAGATATTTCGTATATGCGAGACTATTTGATGATGTGTTGATAAAGTTTTAAATAAATAAATAAAAAGAGGTGCAAGATTAATCGGATGATAGATGGTGAAGGTAGGATTAAATTATTGTTTCATTTAAAATTTTCTAAATTAATCAATTGAGGGAGAAAACGACAGTATTTGAGTTGTCGACTACGACGATATGTAGTAAAATGACGTAAGTTTCAATTATAACCAGTTGAATTGAAATTCCTAAAAGCTAAAAAGATGTGCTTTCCATTTAATAAATTATGTTCTATTTAAAATAAAATTCTTACAGATTCAGGGTTAGTGTTTTACTCATTTTTTGTTAACTAATTTAATTGAAATTATGGTAAACCTTAAAATGTTTATCTAAAACTATCCAAGAATAAATCGTCGCCTAAAATTGTAAATGTTTTAAAACGTCAATTGGTTTCCTACTTTTAATGGTGAAGCAGACAAAGATAACATATGTTTTTTTAGATGTCAAAAAATAAATAAATAAATCTCCTCGACATGATATAATTAATGTGAACAAAAATAAAAATATTTAATTTAAATTATGATATAAATATTATAAAAGGATTATATATATTATCATCATTTTAATTAATAATTATACTAATTTTAGAACAATCAACTTGCGACAATAAAGAAGCGCGAGTATTAGTTATAACCGTCTAGCGTATAATTGTTTAAATAATATTAAAATTTATTTTCAATGACTTTAGGCTTTAGCCTTTGTTAATACCATAAATACCCAAAAGCAATATTGGCCGACCAAAATCGAAAAAACAAATACAATTTATACAAAAACGATTCCTTAAATATTAAACAAAAGTGAATCCTTAAAAATATAATAATAAAATTAATAATTTAATGCTAATTACTTCGTAATATTTTTATTTGTGCATTTCTTGTGAATAATTTTTTTAGGAATAATTTCTTAAAAAATATTTAATTTTTTTAAATTATAATACAAGTATAATCATATGATATAATAAAATAGACATACACATCAAAATTTACACAAAATGAATTATTAACATTTTAAACCTTATATAAATATATAAAACCTTTAATATGAAAAAATAAAACAAAATTACATGTGACATAAGTTTGGGAGTTATATTTGGATATTGTTAATTAAATTTGACAATTTTGAACTTAATATGATTATACGATATAACATAAGAAATAATATAAATATGACACGTAGACAAACATGTCAAATTCTAAATAAAATGAATCATTGATGATTCAAAATTTTTAAAATATATAACACTTTTAATATAATTATAATATAAGAACAACACAAACACGACACATAGATAGCAAAAAATTGAAAGTTATTGAATGGTGTCAATTAGGTTTTACAATTTTGATATGACATGAATATACAATGAAAAAATAATTAAAATATAATTTAACATAAAAAATAGATACAACAAAAATGCACCAACATCCTAAAATTCACGTATAATAAATTATTATCATATTAATTTATAAAGATATAATATCTTAAATTTAACAATAACATAAAAAGTAAGATAAATATAATAAAAAAAATAAAAGAAAAAAATGGGATTGCCACATGGATACACTGGCGAACCATGCATAGCTATTCCGGCGTGATTTACATGTCTTTTCTCAATGACTATCAAACAATAGTAATAATAGTAATTACTAAATTTTTGCACATCCACGTGTGAGTAAAAGGGATTATTTATAAACGAAGGCGATTTATCATACAAAAGGCCTATAACGGCCGACAGACGGGACACAATGAAGAGTATCCTTGAATGCAAGGTACAGCACAAAAGGCGACAAGGGAACAAAATTGCACATGCCGTAGCAAAATTTAGGTTCACACAGTCTCAAGATTTGTACTATTATGCTATAAATATCTAATGAATTAAAGTCTTATTATTATTATTTTTATTTTTTAAAAAAAAGCTATTTAAAATAATGGATGGTTATTTCTTATGGGTAAATATTTTAAAAAATAAAATTAATTATAAACATTTAAATTTTATATCAATGACAATTTTATTCTTTTATTTTAAAATTTTATTATAATCTAATTTAAATTTTTATATTATTCTAACAATTGAGTTAGTGTCACTGACTCAATCAATAATTTTATTATTAATGATAAGAAGAAGAAGAAAGAGGAGAAGAAGGAGGAAGACTTATATTTGATATATTATTAATGTATAAATCTACGTATGAATCATATCATGCTATCAATGAAAAAATATAGTTGTGTTTATTTTCAAGAATTTTAATAATTTTTCTTTGTTTATTAATGTGATCTCGTAATATAACTTATTTACACTGCATTAAATATAAATTTTGATAATAATTTATATTATTATTAAGATCGTTAATTAAATTTGATGCTACAATCAAATAATAACGATTGATGAATACATGATAAAATAAAAGATTAACAACAATTAAGTATGTTAATGTTTTATTGCATATATTTTATAAAATGTTTTATATTTATTGTTTAAGGTTCCATTAGTTTTAAAGTGATGAACGGTCAAACGCAATTGAGGCACGAAAATATTCCTATCAGATCACTTAGATCGTAGGAGATTCTGTCTCTCATCGTTTATTTTGCTTCTAAACCACGTGTATCAAGTTTTTTTTCTTTTAAACTATTTGTATTTTACTTTTGAACCACTTAAAAGGTCTTTTTACTTTTAAATCATGTGCATTTGATTTTTTTTTCTTTTTAGTATGTTTTTATTATTACATAATAAATTTTATCATTATAAAATAAACAATTATATATTGTATATTATATATTATAACAAAAATTAATTTAAAATATATAATTACATAAAAATATTATTTTTATTTATCTATTGAATAAATAATTATTTGAAAAAATAATATAATTTGATTCGATAATTTTTAATTATTTATTAATTTTATAATTATCAAATAATTTAAAAGTTTTATTATATATGTATATTTCAATAGAATGTCTTTAATGATCACTCTTTTATTTTTCATTTATATCCAAATGCATTTTCGAAAATTATTTTAATTTCATTATTGCAATATTCAATCTTACAGTACAATAATTAATCTCATTTACTGAAATTATATGATCAATTAATTAAAATATAATATCTAATTATTCCAATATTTAAATGATAAAAGCCATCATAATTTTTTTATGCATACTTAATCCATATAATCAAAACAATTTAATGTATAAATGAAATAGGAATTTCCAATTTTAAAAAATTCTTCAACTGTTCATATAATATTAATTACTGCTATATTATTATGGAATATGGAAAAGGTTTTTATTTTATTTTTTGTTTGAACGAAGGGAGGGGGGGTGGTCTGATCTTGATGCGCGAAATTTGCGACACCGGCCGTCTTCAAATAATCAGTGAACCGGTTCATGTATTTGCACTTTTTAGTGAGTTTTGGTTCCATTGAAAGGGCTAATTGGGTTAATCTTTTGCACAAAGTTTCTAGCAATTTCCTCTATGGCTTTCATTCCATTCGGTAACGAATTCAGTTGCGAACTGCAAGAATATAATGAATTAACAAATAGTAACAATGTTTCCAGGCAAAGTGACAACGTGAGATGCCACGTGTGTATCTCACAAAATATGCGTTCGAATATATTTAATTTTTTTAAAATTTTTTATATATTTAAAAAATTATATTTTATATATGTTTATGATGTTATGGTCATTAACAAATAAACATATCATAACATCGTATGATTTGGTCCTCTTTTAGTGTACGACAATATTCTTTTATAGCTTAATTGATTATTGAGGATAGGCTAACTATTCTTGCAAAACTCAAATTTTTTAGGCTTTCAAGTTCAATCAACCACATGTTTTTTATGTTATAAGGAAGACGAAACTAGAGATCATTTATTTTTTGCTTTTGACTTCTCTTTACAGGTTCGGCAGAAGGTCCGTGACTCATCTTCTGTCTGTAGGAGGATTGTACGTTGGAAATTCCAACGAAATCTGATCTTATATGGGCTATCTTGAGTTTGAAGGATAATTTTATCGAAAAAAACGATATCTAATCTAGTCGATGTTTGCAATCTCTGACCTTAAGACGTTTATCGTCTATCCAAATGTGTACAACAGATTCAACAATACGTCTCTTAAGCCTTTTCGATCTTGTTATTGATCAATAGTACTTTCAAGCAGTAACACAACATACCAAAAACTGTAATAGATTTTTCTCTCTCTCGAAACAACACAAAATTGGATGAAGATAGACTAACTGATTTTCAAGACACGCTACTCCAATTCTTTTGAATTTTCCTTAAATAAAACAAAAATCACATTCTTAACGTAAACTTCAGGCTATGGTTTTGTTTTCTATGCCATCGAAAAAGAAAAAGAATTGAAACAGCTTTATGAATTAAGACATTTTTAATGCCAATGTTCCATAAAATGGCTTTAATGTCATCAAAGCCAACGTTTTAACACAATTTTATGAAACGGAAAAGAAAATCAAAATTTAATTTTTAAGACTGTTATCGGAATGTTTAATGGCAAGGAACGAGTTGGGTTAAAGGACTGAACTTTTAGCAGATAAAGCTCACTGGACTTTTAACCCAAGTTCATGTGTACACAATAAAAAACAATTTCTCATTAACCTCGGATATCAATCATGCACAATAATTTTGCATCGTATATCTATGTACAACAAGCTAAATATACACTATTCATTTATCATTGATATCCAACAATTACAAGGTATGGTAATCATTGTCATCATTTTTATTAATAGCTTTCAGTTTTTGTTGCTGATTAAAATATTCAATTTCAGGGAGATGATTATGTTAGGGAAGTTGAAGAGTTGGAAGGAAAAGTGAAGATGATGCGAAACAATGTAGAAGGTCAGTCATTGGATCAACTTGAGATGATAGAAAACTTGCAGACGCTTGGAGTGGCATATCATTTTGACGATGAGACTAACTACATATTAGGGAACATCTACAAGAATAGCAACAATCAAATGAAAGAGGATAACTTACATGCAACTGCCTTGGAATTTATGCTCCCCAGGGAACATGGATCTCATTCTTTTCCAGGGACGAAATGATTTTGTTTAGTAATGTACAAAGGAAAATATGTAGAATTTTAGCTCGACCGCAGAAGTTTTTGACAGTTTTAGGGACAAAACAGGCAATTTCAGGCTATCTATATATAATGATATCAAGGCAATGTTGAGCTTGTATGAAGCTTCATACCATTGTTTTGCAGGATAAAGCATCATGGAGGCAGCTTGGCACTTTCATGTCTAAAAATTTCAGATATGTCAAGGGTAATGTGGATCCAATTCTTGCCATCCAAGTCAGGCATGCCCTGGAGCTTCCGCTACACTGGAGAATGCCAAGCTGTGAAGCAAGCTGGTACATTGATTTATATGAAAGAATAGCGGACTTGAACCTCATTGTATTGCAGCTAGCAAAGTTGGACTTCAACATTTTGCAAGGAGTGCACCAGGAAGAACTCAAAGGTATGTCAAGGTATACCGATTGATCAACTTAACAGGAAACTTTTTTTTCTTTAAAATGAAAGGTAAATGTAGGTGAATCATGTCCACATAATAAAACATGTAATTGGTTTTCATGTCCTACAATTTGCCTACAAAAGGTGGTGGAAGAATACTGGTCTTGGAGGGAAATTGAGCTTTGCCATGAATAGGTAGGTAGAATCCTTTTTATGGACAGTGGGGATTGCTTTCGAGCCTCAGTTCGGAAGTTGCTGTAAAATTCTTACAAAGGCCATTGCACTAATCACAGTGATAGATGATATTTATGACTTCTATGGTGCATTGGATGAACTTGATCTCTTCACTGATGCCGCTGAGAGGTTGGCCGAAAAATGTTCTGCCATCTCTAGCACATGCCTTGTTACTTTCCAGGAGGGGATTAATTGACTTCATTTTTTTTCTCTTTCCTACATGTTTCAGGTGGGATATTAAGGCATTGAAACAAATTCCAGACTATATGAAGGCATGCTTCCTTGCACTTTACAGCACCGGTAATGAGATGGCTCACTACATTCTCAAGGAGCAGGGTCATGATGTTGTGTCAAATCTTAGAAAGGCGGTAAAGTATATTCTCACTGTTAAATTTCAACTGACTTCTTTCATTCGGATTTAAGACTCTTGAGACAAATACTCATAAGAACTCTTCTAGTCTGCTCATGGCGGCAGTGGGTTGATTTACTGAGATCCTACTTGTTGGAGGCAAGATGGTAACACAAGGGATACACCCCAACTTTGGAAGAGTACATGAAAAATGCCTGGACATCAATAACAGGCCCTATAATAGCAATTCAAGCAAGTCTAATTGTCACAAATCAGATAAAGGAAAAGGAATTAGAATTCCTAGAAAGCTACCCTGATATTTATATTGGTCATTGGTGATTTTCCACTTCAAGATGACTTGGCAACTTCACCGGTATGAAAGCTATAAAAAATTGTAAGAGCTTTATTAGATGGAACTTTTGATTTCCATGCGCTGTATCACCTTTCGCTTGTAATTCAGGGAGAGTTAAGGAGAGGTGATGTTGCAAAATCTATCCAAAGTTACATGCACAGAAACGAAGCCTCTGAGGAAGCTGCCGTCAGCATATTAAGAATCTAATCAGAGGGGCATGGAAAAAAGGTAAATGTGCATCGAGATGCTGTGTCCCCATTATCCCAGACCGTTGCTAGAATCGTAATGAATCTGTGAGGACTGCGCATTGTATTTATCAACTTTGAGATGGACATGGTTCTCAAAACCACAATACCAAAGATCATCCAATGTCTTCGCTTTTTGATCCTATCCCTTTGTAGAAGAAAAAACTACCTTTCTTCTCAATGTGGCTGTAGCAGCGAAGATGAATATAGTGAGGTTCAAAGGCAAGTCATTCCTAAAATGTCGAGTTTAATAACGATGAGACTTCAGAGTTCCAGAAAGAACTCAAGGAAAAGCATGATAACATAGAAGACAATGTGGGACTATATGGCTATAGTTTGCTACAAACTCAAGTGGGATAAACTGTTGTAGCAGTTTCATTTCCCATTTAAAATTAAAATCAGTGCAAATAGACAAAGTGGTCGAGTTAAATTAGTTCATCCATTCTGATCCTTCATTATGATTTATGCATTGCTGGAAATTTTAACTTGACCAATTCGGAAAACGAGAATAAATTTAGCAGACAGAAACAAATGCATAGATCCATTTATAAATCAATATGTTCATTTTACAAATGATATGCAAAATATAACTAAAGATATATTTTCCATCTAAGAATCTATGATGAAAATTTAGCATACACATGAGATGATAATAAATCATCTTAACTATTTTGCATTTTAAACTATTCACATGGTGACCCCAAATATAGTGTAACTCAATCCAGATGGAAGATTTTCCTAGCTGAAAATGAAATGTTATATGATTTATTATGATGGAGACAAGGAATTCAGCTTTTTCTCCAGCATTTTGGCCCTCCGAAGTGCATCTAAAGCCTCAGCTTGTTTGCCTGACCTTTTCAGGTTTACTGCCTTTACCTTTTCTGCCTTAATCCGCTCTTCCAATTGGATTCTTTCATGGTCAACATTTTCACTTTTGGCAGCGCTGGGTTTAACGAGCTCTGATCTTTCTGGACCACTACCCACAAGACTAGAATCATCCAATCCAATTGCTTTCAGGGCAGATAAAAGTTGAGGATCAAGAAGATCTTCGACAACTACATCATCTACCACTTCTGCCCCGATGCTAGAAGACTTTGTTGAATCATGAGCAGCCGACTCTTCCAACTGGGCTTCAAAAGACTTAGCTAATTCAAACTCAGCTTCTGCTTCTTGCATCCGACCTTCTCTTCGCAGCTTCAAAGCCTGGCGCTTATGACTGAGGGATTCCTGTTGCAACTTGAAACGATCACGCCCAGACAGTGGTTTTGGAGCCAAACCTGATGCGCCCTGCTCCTTTACAGCATCAGAGCGAACAGTGGATGCAGATGTTGACACGTTATTAGCACCAGGAGTGCCATCTTCTGCCAGACTCTTCTCCAACAGCTTCGCCTGCCTAAGTTCTTCCCGAGCTTCTGCCAGTTTTCCATCTCTCTTCAAAGCAAGTGCCTTCTTCTTGTGAGACAAAGCGGCTTGCTTAAGTGAATCTTGGCTGTTCTGAGATGTAGATCCCTGAACGGAACTCACATTAAAAAAATACGGCTTCTGCTCTCCATTAACCACTCTACTTTTTCCAGGCACATCTTCTTGGGAAGCCAACTGAACATTGGGTCTAACAAGAGAAAAGTTGGATTCAAAATCACCTTTCTCTTCCAATTTCACTGGTAACTGTGAACTTTTCAGGTCATTGCCAGTCAAAAGATCCACTATATGTGCAGACTGGTCAGATGGAGCGACAAGGCTGGTAGTTTCAACTTTTCCCTCACCAACTAGAAGCCCCATTGCACCTAAGGGATTCAATTTTTCCGCAGCAGGTTGGTTGTCTATTAGAGGCCTGGAGGTTGCAGGTAATAACATATCGGAATTCCTCAGGCAAGGATCATCTGTATCACTCTCCATTTTTCCTAATCCCATCGATGATTGTACAACTGTTTCACTTGGTCCCACCACCACTGCAACTGGCCCTTTCTTTACTATCACTTCATTTTTCAAATTCCCTAGCCTCTCATGATTAGCAAATGATTCAAAGTTCTCAGATTTACTGTCCTTGTATGAGTCAAGCACAAGCTCACATTTCTGAGCTTCCAATTCTGTCATTTTGGCTTCCAATACCTTCGCCCTTTGCAACAATTCCTCAGCCTCTTCAGCTTGCCCATTTCGCCTAAGTGCGAGAGCCTTTCTTTTCAAACCCAGAAGTTCTCTTTGGATTTCCCCTTTACTTCCTGGTGGTGAAACTGAAATGACTGAAGAGGGTTGACCGCTGGATGGATGGCCAGAATGCAAAGACTCGTGGACAAGATTTTTGGAGTACTCGTCTTGCAGAATTACAGGTTCAGGTTCTTCATCCTTCCAACCCAAATTCTTTAGTATTGAGAGCAAAGCTGGGTCAGTCATATCATTCTCTGTATCATTCTCATCATCTTCTTCTTCCGCAGCACCTTTAAGTGGAGGTATAGTAGCTTTTACGTTTTGAGACTTTGATTCATCCACTTTCTTTGGTGCATCCATCTCTGCCATTTCAGCCTCTAATGCTTTTGCTGTTTCCAGCACTTCCTCTGCCTCATCGGTATTTCCTTGGCGCCTTAGAGAAAGAGCTTTCCTTTTCAAGCCTAATAGCTCCCTCTGTATTTCAGCTTTAGTTCTTCTTGATGCCTTACTTGGGATTTTCGGAGGCGCATGAGTCAAGGAAGCTTCAATAATTTGCTCAGAATCTTTCTGTTTAGAATGTTTCGGCAAAGAGATTGAAAGCCTGTCATCATCGTCATTCCAACCTAAGTTCCTTAGGATTGAAAGGTATGTCGGATCATGCATGTCTTGATCGGTAACATCTCCTTCAACTGGCAGAGTTTGTGATACATTAGAATGCTCGTGTTTAAAATCCTTCCCCTTGCTGCTAACAGTTATCTGTGCAGCCTTCATGTTGGAAGCATTCTCCATTTCTTCAAGCTGGTGCTCAAGAATCTTGCCTTTCTGCAATTCTTCATCCGCTTCATCCAATCTTCCTTCCCTTCTCAAAGCAAGGGCTTTCTTCTTCAAACTCAGAAGCTCTTTCTGAATCATCAATCTACTCTTTGATGCAGGTTTCAGATCCCCATTTTTCATAGCATTAATATTTTCATCACCGAACGAAGCTGACTTCATTGTTATATCAGCAGTGTGAGGAGCTGGGATATTTCGATTAACTGTCAAATTCTCTGGCTGAGAATCAAGGCTTTCAAGGTCCTTCTCAAGTAACTTTGCCTTCTTTAACTGAGCCATTGCCTCCGTAACACTGCCTGCCCGCTTTAGACTAAGAGCTTCTCTCTTTAGTGAAAGAATCTCATTTAGTAGTGCCTCCCTGTTAACAGAAGCAGAATGCACCATAACATCTTCAGTAGGATTAGAATCCTCTGTCCAACCTAGTGATTTCAGAGTAGCAGCTATTTCCGGATCCTCCATATCCTGATCAGTTACTTCAAAATTACTATCACTGCCAAGATCATCAGCAGTTCCCACAAGGTAATCAAAGTCGAGGCTTTGCGTATCCTCATACTGCATTAACATTTCAACTTGTTTATCGTTGTCCATGCTATGGATTATTGCAGATAGCTCATCATCAGAATCTTCAGCACCAGCCAATAGTTCTTGTTCTTCAAGCTGCTTCTCTAAGACTTTAGCTCTCTTCAATTCTTCCTTCGCTTCTGCAAGCTTCCCTTCACGCTTCAACATAAGAGCTTTTTTCTTCATGGCAACAACCTGGGTCTTGTCAGTGCCATGAGCGTTAATCTTCTTTGGAATTTCTCCAAGAAGAGAAGAGAGTTCACCATCCAAACTCATATTTGTGGATTTTTTATCGTCATCATGTAAATCCATATCAGACCATCCCAATTCCCTGAGTTCAGTAACCAGATCATCCTTATCCCTACCCACTGGATGAGAGACCTTGTTTTTTCTGCCAGATTCTTTAGGGACATCTATAATTTGGATCCCAGACATGCTGCTAGATGCCAAATTTCTTTTACGGTTTTTTCTTATATACATCTCCAAAGACTCAGCCTGCCTCTCTAGCTCCTTCCCTCTCTTAAAGGCTCTAAGAGCTTCCTCTGATTTCCCTTCTCCTTTTAGAATTTTATATTTCTTTTTTTCATCCAATGCTTGCTGCCGCAATTTCTCAGGACTGGATGATGCCTTATCATTCTCCATGGACTGATCAACAGACTGACTTCTATTTATTTCTCCTCCTCCATCATGACCGACAACTACTTGAACATTGGAACATGTAGCACTGCTACTTGCCCTTTGAACACTAGGAGTCATGTCCTTGTCGGAAGCTACTCCTGATGACAATGATTTTTTTCTGTCTGCCCCTAGAATCTGGTTCAGCATGTCATCTTCATCGTTTACGGCTGGTTTCAAACTAACTGCACAAAATAGCTTAACTATTTAATATTGACGGTAAATCCTCTGGGGTTTCATAGTTATAACTAACATACATGAGCAAACAAACAAGTAAACCATATACAAACTTATATCTACAAATTTTAAACATAAATTAGTTTTACAGGGAAGAGAGTAACTTAGTAAACCCAAAACTCTGCTTTCTAATACTAAGCCATGTATACAAAATGAAGGCAAAGTGAGAAAGCAGTATCAGTGACTAAATGCACTACACGATGAACAATGAATGGACTTTAGGTGATAACCAATATACATATATATATATATATATGTATATACAGACCTCTCCCAGCTCTACTTCTGTATCCATGTCGCAACTCAAATCGGGCAGCCTCTTCTAGCTTTTTACAAGGCTCACAAATACGCACAGGTGAATCACCCTGTCCACGCAATATCATTCTTTGCTGTGTGCAACTATTGCAAAATATGCCCCCACATCTTCGGCAGTGATGCTGATAATCCAGAGTACAAGAACATCAATAACAAGAAAAACTGTCACAAAAAATAATTATACATCTTGCTTCCCTAAAGTAGGATCCTAATGAGACTCAAATCTATAATTTAACTATCAAAAAGCATCAATAAGTAAACCAACCAAGAATCTCTAATTTCAATTACCCCAATATAATCATTACATATCCCATAAATTCTTGAGTAAACTAAAAGACTAATTTTTTTTCGAGTAAAATTAGAACAAAACCGACATATTTGGGAAAATAAAAATAACAAATTTTGATATATGGGTTTTCAATTAGAGAGAAGAAAAGACAAGAATCTATAAAAAGATCAAGGGATCAAAACTAAAACCTTGCGATTGATGAAGGTGAACTGAGAAGAACATCCTTGGCAATGTGAAGCATCAACCACCCAATTATTCCCTCTCAAAGATGGCTTTGCGGGCAATCCGATCTTCTCCAACATCTCTTTTATTTAAAACAAAAATAATAAAAAAATTTCTTTCTCTCAGCCTCTAATCGTTATTGTTCTCTTTCTCTTTCTTTTTTTTGGGGGGGCGTGGGGTGGGGGGGTTTCTTTGATTATTTGGGTAGATTTATTGCAGAGAGAGGAGGCAAGAATATGTAGTCCGTAGACTTTTCTCTTTAGAAAAATTATTGATATATTGAAACAGGCCACCAACTCACAGCCCATTAAAGCCTTGCTTCAACATTTCAACGTGAAGAGGGAGCCCAAATTAGCCAATATTTCACTTTTCTACTCGTTTTAGCTCTCGAGTAAAAAGCCAAAAATTTACCCCGGTCAGAAAGCTTTGTTTTTAGACCTACAATTACGTATCATATTAATATATTTTTATGTATCATAATCATATTTAAGATATTACATATTTATAAAAATTTGAAACTAAGAATAATTCGTATAGATTCTGATAGAGTGTATTAATTGAAAATCATAAAGCAACAAATGAAGTTAAGATCCTCGGCCCACCATATGACATGCTTTTATCAGCATGCAAAGTGAAAACCAGTTCCCTACTCATGCTTCTACAGTTCTTTTGGAATGAAGTAAAACCTGAGGAGATATCTGAAGTCCCAATATATTGAATATTTGCTGTCAATTGGTCATTCTTTACAAAATTTCATAACAAAAATAATTGGCATTTACATTAAGTGGCTTCATTGTATGCGAATATTTTCGAAGACAATGTAAGGGGAAAACTAAAAAGATTTCGGAGGCAAGACTAGCATTCAAGAACAGAGTTTTGGTAAGAATCTAGCATTATTACCAAGACTGGATGATCTTGTTCCTGGAATATTTCCTATTTGAGTCTGCATTATCCCACAGAATTTTTCCAATTCTGTTAATGTGCATTGCATTCCTTGCAGCTGTATATCAAGTTGCTCAGCTTTTCTTAGAAGGTTGACCCTTACAGAAGGATTTGATCAGAATTCTCTCTCTCATCGATACTTTACCTGGCAGAGATGGAACCACGAAAGGAGTCAAGGGGTTTTTTGCCCTCAAATAAATTTTCAAGCTTGGACTGCTGATTAATGAAAACTTGTATTGCTATTCTTGATGGAAATTTTGAGTTCCAAGCTGTATGTCTCTCAATGCATCTGTTGAGAGCTTTGCATAGTTAAGCGCACTGCAGATTCTCATTTTCTCTGCTTCACATAGTCCACCATGAACCTGTTCCGAAATTTCATCGGTCAAGAAATTTGAGTTTTGGATTAGCATTACATCACATAAGGTACACTCTACCAGCATCGGTACTTGAATTCTAAGAGACATTGAGAATCATGTTTGCTCTAAATATTGTGCAAAACAATTAATGTAATTTATAACAAGGGTAAATATTTATAAGTCCATAGCAATACCTGTAGATAAATGTCCATGGCTTGGAAAAGCCTATCATGGGATTCACTTGCACTCTCTGGGAGCAGCATGACCGATGCTGCAAACGTTGAACGGTTCAGGTGGGAATCTGCTGTCACTTCCACAAGGTATGAGTCCACTATTCTAGCAACTTTTCTTAATCGCACGAGGTATAAGCGACAACTTCTTTTATTGCAAAATGCTTTTAACAGCCTCAGAACCAGATTCGCATCATACATATCCAGTAGAGAACCAATAAGATTTTCCAAATTGGATTTGCAATGTTTGCTAATTTTTACGCTTGAAGCCACTCGAAATATATAAAATAAGAGCTTGCAAGGAAGGCAGCTCCTATCAAGCAACGATAGCAGATTGATTATGACCTCTGAGATTTTTCACTTCTCAGTTGTGCTGGCACTAATAAGTCTCGATCTTTGATAACAGAAGAGGAACTTACTAACTGTAGCATGATCCAAATGCTGGCATATCATTATTCTTATTACCTTGTCAATGAAATCAATGTTCAAAAACAGAAGATCCTCAAACCACCAAGATATTTGACTGAAATTGTTTCTGATACTATAGCTGCTCCTTGTATCACTGGAACACTGGAAACTGGAGTTCTCTGAGGATGTGTATGGGCTTGCAACAATAGGTATAGGAGAGGCAAGCCTTCCTAGAATACAATCTAGGACCTTGTCAACTATTAACGAAGAATTTGAAGCCAAAAGTATATCTTGGCACTTTTTCATTGCTACAAGGAGCTCAGACCAGGTCCAGACGCTGATACCATCTAGAGATACTTTTGTTTGGTTTAACAAGCTAGGCCTGGGCCCATCACTCTCCACCACCATAAATTAAGCAGCGAAATTTAGTAGGGCTACAGTGGCGGGGGTTATCTCAGTTCTTCCCTTGTTATAGCAAAACCTTGCCACGAGCTCAAAACCCTCAGCTCCCCCCAGAAAGTCATGAAATACCACTTTCAGGTTCCTGGTATAATCCAACAAATTGCCAAACAATTTGCTGAATCTACCAGATAAAGATGCAAAAGTCCAATGAAAGAATCTAGCATTCTTTGGAAATTGTGGTGAGAAGTTGCTGTCAACAATAAATTTAAGAGTGGTCCTTTCTCTTCTGTAAGGTAGTGGAGTGGCCAAGATCCTCGGTTAAAGGAATAGATTACAAAAACCAGAAGAATCGGAAAAGATGCATAAATGAGAGTACATATAGTAGCAACACATTGACTGCAACTGAATGGAAAAGATCTTAAAGATTGAAACAAAAAAAATATTTACCAAATGATAATAGTTATATTTACTCTACTACAGTAGTAAATATTATTAAATGCCCACAGGAATCAAGAAAGATAAAAGATTGAATGGTAAACGGTAACACTATTACCTCGTCTACCATGAAAAACTTTTCAGTTTCACCATTGACATCCACTTCAAGATCACAGCAGAATTGCATTGTTCAGATAGAGCCAAAGTGAAAACTGAAAACCCACTAGTAGAAAAGGTTTATGGAGCTTAGAAAAAAAAAAAAAAAAGGCGCTGTGTTTGAAAAGGTGATCCTACATTTTTTGGGGATTGGTTGTATGCAGAAGCTGTTATGGTGTTGGTTGCTCAATCGGAAGCAACGAGGCATTCTTGAAACAATTGAACTTTGCAATTGTTACGTGTAATTACCAAATACAGGCTTGTTTTTGCGAATTTACAACCTTAAGAAACAGTGTTAAAACAAAAACCCGACAAATAGGCAATTAGTTTGATTGGTAATATTGCCTCTCTATATATATGTGTGTGTGTGTGTGTGTGTTACATTACATTGAAAATTGGACATCAGATTTGGCTTCCACAAGAAAAAGGAAATTGAAACCGTGAAAGAATGAGGAAGGACTTCCTGTCAAACAATGTAGAGATGAATTACTTAACTGCAAGAGTCATTCTAGAAATAGAAATGTAAGGGGAAAAATGTGAAACTCGAGCTTGAAAACTAGTGTTTTTTTTTTTTTTTTTTCTTTAATGATGCACGTTTTTAGAGACTTCTTTCTTACACATGAAATCATTCTTATTGATCAAACAAAAGATGAACTTCGGCATTTTTCAGCTTGGTTACTGGTTAGCCAACTAAGTATTGAAGAAAAAGGAGCAAAATTTGAGAATAAAAATAAAGACATAGCAATTGATTTGGTATGCCAAATTGTTCTCCAGAAATTTCTTTCAAATAAAAAGAAAAAGAAAAATAAATTGCACGAACTCAAGAGGTCATACAGCACAATTATAATCACTGACTGCATAAAAACCAATTAGGCAATTATCAGTAACACAATCAGCTCACTGGTAAGAAGACAATAAGCGTCTCAAAATTTAGTAGCCGTTTATCGGAGGTCTTGGACTTGGATCCATCAGCCGAGAAAAAGGCATTTTGGCACGGACAGGAACACCCCTTTGCCCAGCATATCGATCATCTGTTTTGATATCTGAGAATGATTTGGAAAAGGCTTCAGCAAGCTCCACTGCTGATGCAGCTTTTCCATAGCGTACACCAGCAGCTTCAGGAGAGACCGGTTTGGGCTGCTCAGCAGGCTTACGCCAGGTTTCAGGTGAAGGCTGCCTCTCCTGCTGCTGCTGTTGCCGATTTTCATTACGCCAATTTCTCCTCTGCGTATCAACTCTTTCACTCTCAACACGATGATTCCTCTCAGATTTTCTTCCAGCTCTCTGATCAACATGAGGATTCTCAAATCTTTCGCCATGCTGAGGAGCTGCTTGCTCAGCAACTTTTTCAGTCCTTGGAAAATCATGTTTGACCCTTCACATAGCAATACAGATAATGGTACATTATGTATTTAGCCAATTCATAAACAAACCCAATGAGAAAAAAAAAGGGGGCAAAATGTCCTAGAATGGTATGAAATACAACTAATGACTACCTATCAGGATGTTGGACTGGCTCTTGGCTATCATAAATCGCTCTCTCCTTTAGAACCTGAGAAGCAGAACAGCAATAGCATCGGCTGTTATTATCAAAATCACAAACAATAATAATAAGTGATAATGTGAAGCTATAATAACAAATTAAATTATGTTGAAATCAACGGAGTGATGAAAAAACAAAATAATTAAACAATCCAATAAGCAGGCAGGAGAGATTCCTCACCAGTTCTCTGGGGCGAGCACCACCAAACAACGCATTTCTGCATCAGTAACACCTAGATAAGTAGTTATTCATAAACCTAAAGTGACAATTTTCCAGAAAATAAACCAAAGAAAGCACCCTTATCCATTCAAGTTACTGTAGAAGTTGATAGGACAAGCAAATAAAATATAGCACCATCATATGTAACCTCTTTTGTAGCCAGTTATGATGCACAAGATCTAACCATTATTCAAGTAATGATAGATGAGTTTCGCATGGCAACCTGACGAACAAGTGACTGACAAGTTTAAGACAACTGTTGCAGATAATAGAAACCACTCTTTGACCTTTCTATGGCGCTTTAGTTGCTTCATAAGAAGGTTAAATGTGACTCACTGATTCACAGCTAATTTATTGCCTCAAATCATGATCTAATGGCGAAGTTCAAACTTCCCTATATAGTCCTATGAGATTATTAGATTCAAAATTTACAAATCACCTAAAATTTGCCTTTGCAAGACTAAAGAATTTGATATTGCTCCTATTTCAAAAAGTTTTTCCTTTCAACAATAAGTGTATATCAATTAAAGTGTGAATAATTCCACATAACCTTTTAATTTAATACACTATACTTGTCACTTACATATCTCAACAATTCTGTCCCTCACCCTTATTGATTTACTCTTACCAAAGATTATAATACAAAGCAGACTTAACATATTTAAATTTCAAAACCGTCTCGTGACTTTATAATAACAGGAATAGGTATTATATAAGACACTCATACAGAGCAACACTCATTTAAAGTCTAGACCATACAGACCTTTCCTTCTCAGCGTTACCCTCCAGTTGTTGAATGGGTTGTGAACGTGGCTTTAAATTCAGCTTTGGACGACCCAATGTCTGCTTCCCATTCTCACTGCCAGCTGAACCAGGTTTTGAAGTATACACATGTCCATATGAATCATTACCAATTTCACCTTCGCTAAAAACAGATTCACTTTCCTGGTGCTCCTATTTCAAGAAAATTATCAACATTAGGGGAGAACTAAAAGGATGCAAACTTAAATACTATAGCATCAAGTCAATACCTTCGTAGCATCAATAACAGGTGATTCTAGATTATCCAATGGCTTAGTGCGAGGAAGTAACTTCAATTTGGGCCGCTCAGATGCTTCAGACGGCTGCAATTCAGAACCACCAAATTTGCAATCTGAACGAGTTGATTGAATTCCTTCACCATAAATTCCTGATTTCTTTTCTTTAACTTCAAAATAATTAGGACCATGGCTCCTCTCATAGTCTGGTAACACCTTTCTACCACACTGAATTCCATCTTCAATATTCAAACCCCTTTCGAAATGCCTTGCCAATGTCACATCTGAATATTCCTTCCCAGCCACAGCATTCATTCTGCTGTACGTATTATCATCATAATCCTGGCAGTGCAAGCCATTTTCTAGTTCCGTATGTTCACTAACATCAACATCATTCTGATATTGAACAGACAGCTTTGACTGCCATCTACATGAGGAAACCTTTTCAAGTGCACTAGCATGAGCCAACTTCGAGACAGCACTTTGTTCAGACCATACATATTGTACAGGCTCAGCAACACTCACCGACACCTCCTTCCTAGCTGCCCAAGCATTTGGGTATGACCCAGCAGCAGCCTGCCCATGATTTCGCCCTGAACTCTGAGAACTCACGCCAAGAGAAGCAGCCTCAGTCACACGACAAGAGGATGAATTCCCCGCTCCACCCGACAATGGAGATACCGCAGCTGAGCCATATCGACCTGAAACCCTCCCTGCATAAGCAGACTCTGGCTTCAGCTCCAGATGACTAGCTGAAACCCGAAAACTCTCATCGGTAATAGTTCTTCGTGGGGCAGAAACCCCATCTAACGGTTTCCTTTCATCCTCATCGAAATAACGACCAATATGCACTGAATCGGTAAGAAATGGAGTTTTATCATCAAAATGCCTAGTTGCTGGAGATGCATTGGGCCGGACACGGTGATCAGGCCGGCCTATCGGGTTTCCCCACGATGTTGGTCTATCGTAACCAGAGCGATCAGTAGGCCTAACAATCCTGTGCCCATCAAATTCAATAAAACAAAAAAAATAAAATAAAATATTAACAACTAGGGTTTCACCTGCAGATCCAGTAGATGTCAGATCTAATAGAAAAATACCCAAATTTAACGTTCTGCATTACACCCAGAAAAGTATAAATCAAAAGGGATGGAGAGAGAGAGAGAGAGAGAGAGAGAGATGAGAAAACTGGATCAAATTAAAAGGAGTTTGAAATTTGGGAACTTACACGCCAGGAGCAGAAGGGAGAGGGAGATCGGTTGGGATTGAACCGCCATGAAAATCTTTCAAAGTCATAGTGTTGCCACTGAAGGCTTTCTTCTTTGACATTTTCCCTTTTTGTTTCTTCGTCCCTCCAAAAACAAAAGTCACTCACTTTCTCTCTAGAAATATTAATGAATTAAAGAATTTGTATAAACAAATACAAATAGAAAAGGAAAATAAATAGTGATCTTATACACTATATTAAGAAAAAAGAGAGGAACCCCCAATTTATTGAAGCTGGAATATAATAAAAAAAACAATAATAGGCAAAAAGAAAAGAGTGAATTGAGAAGCTCCGGAAGAGGGGGTTGCCTCTTAATCTACTCTCTCTCTCTCTCTCTGTGGGTTCTGTTCTTTCTTCTTCTTCTGGAGGATAATCTCTCTTAATTTTCACGGATGGATATCTTATTCGCCATCAAACCAGGGGCATTGAGCAATTCAATTACAACTTTACAACTCAAAAAGTATGCTGGGCTTTTCTACGAATCTTGAACTGAGGTTAAGCTAACCCTTACATTTTGGGCCACGTCCAATCAATAAAATCAAATAGTTGGAATAATTGGGCTAACTCTTACTTTAGACTTGGGTCTGCAACCCATTATTTTAGATAATTTCCAGTTGGTCTCCTCAAATTTATTATCATTAATTTTATGCATACTAACTGTTTGATGAAATTAAAATTTTTATTATAGAGAAAAATATGAAATTTTTTTTTTACCAAAAACACATAAATATTTTTATAATTAAACCAAGAAGAAGTGAATTTTAAAATTAAATTTTCTCTCTTCAAAAGAAAATAAATTACCATTATAATCTTATTAATGTGTATTTTTATTATACAACTTATCTTTTCTGTTAATTAATCCAAAAAAAAAAATTAGTGTTGGTCAACTCATGATAACAATTAAAAAATTTTAATTATTATGCATGTACAATGTTATAAGATCTTAATTTTATTAATGAATAATTATTAATTAAGCTGTTAAAACAGTTCAATCGTTTAATGTCTAAAATCTTTTAATATCTATTTTAAGATTTAAGGTTTAAAATCTCAGAAACTTATGCGATGAAGGATTTTTATGCATGGGGATTAAAAGATTAGAATACTAAAATATCCAGAAAAAATTATTTTCAAAGAAGATTATACAATGTTAAATTAGGTATTAATAAAAGTACGAATTTTGATTAAAAAAAGGGCTATTAATTGTGTGAATTGGGCGTAGATTAAAGAAAAAAAAAGGGGATGGGGCACTACTAAAAAATAAAAAGTAATACGCAGATTCCGTAACAAGTTGTAAAAGAGGTTGATGTGATGGAATATGCGTTAAAAATCTGAACGTAGCCGTAAAATCTAACGACAGAATGCAGCAGGTTGATTTTAATATTATGTATACTATTATAAAATAATAATTAAATTTGAAATTATAAATTAAATAATATTAACTTAATTATTAAATTTATAAAAAAATTATACTATTAAATAATAAAATTAAAAGTATAAATATAACTTAACTTTTTAATTATAATTTTTTAAAAAAATTAATAAATTTTTAAAAAACTTCTAATAAAAAAATTATTTTTACTTTTTTAAAAAAATTCTTATATTTTAATGAATATAAAATCATATATAATTTAATATTTAATGAACATAAATTCAGATAACACCACGTATTAAAAAAAAGAAAAAATTTTTATATTACATATTTTCAACTGCAAATCCTCATTTTTTCTATCACTATTTTTTTAAGAGTTATGACCATGAATCACGTCGAAGAAAACCAACAAAAGCTTTATTTTTTTTTAATGTGAGGTGAGAAAAGAAATATTTGGAATTAAATTTAAATTTATATATTAATTTTAATGTATTTTTAATTATTAAATTCAAAAGTTGTTGCCAATAAAGGTTACTGTTGATGCAGCGCTAATAGCCGCATGGATTTGCAGAAATTCATTGTCTCCATAATGGGAAGGAGCCGTGGACAGTCGAATTTCCACCTTAAAAAGTTGTGAAACACACGTTCGTAAATTTTTTTTGGCCATCTTATTTTGTCCTTTGGCCTCCTTTTTCTTAGTTTCCCTATTATTTACTGTAGGTCTCGATCATATACGTCGTAGGAAAAAGCTTCAGTACTCTTAATCAAGCTTGAAAGGCTCGATTAGGAGAGACAGGATGTGGTTTCGTGTCTCTCCGTCTTGAATGCCAAATCCATCTCCAAATTGATACAGGCAATGCACCATGCGAGCAACGTTAACAGTGACCTTGACAAAGGATTGCGGCAAATTAGGTGATTGACTACTGAAGCATTGGCCATTTATTTTCTTCCA
>JBBYHK010000003.1:8040758-8108673 GCA_038382065.1 Adansonia grandidieri
TCTGCAAAGAGGTCCGCCAGACCTAGTTTTCTGATCTTGTCAATCACCTCCAGTTTCGCTAATTCTTCCACTGCTTCAACAAACATGTCCTTCACATTCTCTCTCAACTTCTCAACTCTTATCTTGTATTCCACCCCCTGCAAAAGTATAAGGTTAATATCAAAATTTCAGTTATTTCATGGCGGCTAATTTGGTTTTGGGTTTGCACCTTTTGATATGTAAGTAAGAAACACATTTCAGTTTCAACGAAGCCTTTAATGAATTTATTCATGTAAAATATTTTGACTTTCACGGTTCTGTTTTTAATTCCATAATTTTCTAGAAAGGAGAAGGGGGCAACATGCAGGAAATGGTTTATGTATGTATGTATGTATGTATGTATGAATGTATGTAGATCATGAGGGAGAGTAGGATTGGATTGGATTGGATTGGAATGAATCTTACATCATATTTGCTACGAAGAGATTGTAAGAAATCATATTTCCAAATATTTGGCTTGTAATTTGCAGATCGCCGTTGTTGGATCACATCAAAAGCTTCTGACTTCAAGTGGTAACTTAGAACTTGCTGCTGATCTGCTTGCAATTGGCAACTGTAATCCATGGGGGATCACTTGTGAGTAAGAATAATTAAAAGCTGAGGGATTTAGGTTGATTGATATATAAACGAATGCTAAAACTGAATTACTTGAAAGATACAAGTGACTAACTTAATCGAAGTTTATGCCTATTTATAGGCAGGCACACGTGAGCCACATGAACCAAAGGATAACTTTCCAACCACCCCAGTAATAGCCCAATGAAATCAGACTAAATATGTCAATTTTTTTTTCTTTCAATGCCATTCTTACGCTTGAATATAAATCTCCAAATGCCCTTATTTATTTTTGTCGTATTAGAAAACAACCAATTATTAAAAAAATGAAAAAGGAAAAGCCAAGACAGCTACTTCTAGAAACCAAAAGCAAACACACGATACCAACGTAAATTTGACTTGTCGTTGCCGTTTCTTGTTTTTGCTTTTGCCATCATTGTTAACCTCTTGGGGTCATCAAAGTATCCAATTTCATTCAGTCTTTTTATTTCTTTTAAAGCATTTTCATTTTTGTTTCTCTTCCAATGAAAAATGAAAATCCAATTTTTTTTAAAAAAAAAAACTAGAATTAATCTATCTTCTATAAGATGGCATCTTCAAATCTTAAAAATAATTTTTTGTGGTTGACAATAAAATAAAATAGTAACCACAAACATCAGAATTCGTTATCAATTTGAAGATGAAGAGTTCATATAATTCAAAATGTTTGATTAAAAAGTAGAATATATGATGCAGGCCTTTTTGTCTTTGTTGAATCAAACTCCAATTTTTTTTTTAAAAAAAAAAAATTTGCCTTTATTTATCATGGAAGAAAAATAAATTAAGGGACTTGAAGGCTTCTACCAGTCAAATAAATATGGCATGAAAAAAATATGATACATGTGTTAATTTTACTGGTTAAACCAACAACTTTGGTGATGAAAAGGATTTATATTATAAATTTTTCCGTCTTCAATTATTATTATTATTATTATTATTATTATTTTATGTTAAAGACGAGTTTTTGTTTTGTCCAAAAAACCAACGTGAAACTGCTATATCAATAACTGTACTAGCTAATTAGCCAGAATAAATAAAAAAATAAATAAAAGAATTAAGAAGAAAATATGGAGCTGATACGGCCCCAAGCTGTATATAAGGGGCTATTTACGTTATCAAATTCTTCAGTCCTACTAACTTCCTCCATTATTGAGCCTTGAATCTGCAAGAGGGATTGCTGTAGGTTACCATGGATTTGACTGTTTCGTTCTCTCCAAAAAAGATAAATAAAGGCATTCCACGCTAACAAGCACCGTTGGCTAATAGAAAAACGCATAGTAACATCATACGATCGGCTGGGTTCCCAGGACCACACGCCTTCAAACAGAATTCAGAATCAGTCTAAGCTTCCAATGACGCACAGTTTTCTCGTTCGCTTAGATTTTTTCCCACATCTAGCACCAAAAAAATATATATATATCCCACATCACTCTCCTAGCTAAATTAATGTTTACCTCACGCTCATTGCTATAATAATCTTCTCCTTATATTTTTAATAATATAGTAGTTTTTATTTTTTAAAACATATATTAATAATATATAATAATTTTTTAATGATGTATTGGATAATACTTCTTTTATGAAATTATAATTTGTTTAGGAATTTGGTTGGAAATTGCTATAGTGGGTGCATGTAAATAAAACACATTCTTTTTTGTCCATCAAATAAAACGTATATATTTCTTAAGAAAATCAACGTATCATTTAAAATAATTATATATATATTATAAAGATAATTATCTCAAAAATCAATGGTGAAAAGAAAAAAAAATTACAAATGAGAATTGAGGTGACATGTGTTCACTAAAATTTATAAAGAAATAAATGTGACACTTGTCATTCAACAAATTTTATTTATAGAATTTTTTTTATTTTACAATCGATATATAAAATGATTATCGATATTATAATTATTTGCTTAGAATTTAAAGTTAAATAGAATCTATCAAAATGTTACGTAAAAGTTTATATTTATACATGGTGAACTTTATATAACTTTAATTATAATTAGATAATTGAAATGAGTTAAAACCTAACATATTTCATAAATTCAAGAATTTTTCAACGACTAATGACTTTTTTATTTTAAAATTTAATTCTATTCATCAATACAATTACTTTAAAAATAAATATTCGATGAATTTAAAATTTAAAATTTAAAATTTAATATTTACATACTCATCTTTTACTATAAGTTGTTATATATATTTTTTGTAAAATAACAATAATAATGGCACTTTTTTTGATGCATATGTACCACCGACACTAACAAGTGATGTACTACGTCAATAAAAGCCCTACTTGAAGCCTTGATGATGGAGTTCCAATCAACTTTCTAATCTACCGTTGACTCTTGTTTTTGTTGGCAAACAATCATTAACCAAAGTAAGTGGTTCGGAAATTTCAAATAAATAGCAAAAAAGAAAAGCTTGAGAATGAAATTAGATAATCTCCGGAGCCGGCAAGCCACATCCTCGGGTGGTTGTTGACACTTGAGACCGCCTTGTGAGTTGCAGACCCAGAGCCAGGAATCCAACATTGGACAATAGGATCGGAAATAGGAGGCCACTGAACGTCCACGTGAATCGCTCACCCGGCAAGACGTCGGTTTAAATCAATTTCAATAAATACCCTATTTGTGTCTCACAGTGCTCTATTTTAACAACCGTGGATAACGAACGCAATTGTGTACGAAAATTTTTTCTTAATTGTATCATTTATAAATATATAAAAAATAATTTGTAAAAGTAATGGTATTTGTAAAATTATTTTCGAAAATGATTTATTAAATTTATAAATTTTTATTTAATATATTATTAATATATAAATTTATATACTGATAATGAATATTAAAAAATATCACATTAACAAAAAATAAAATTTTAAACATTTAAAAAAATAATTATAGATAACTATAAATTTCACAGATAGTACTATGTAATTCACTGATAGAGTACAAATATTTACAGTGACAGTATATAAAATATAAATTCTTAATTTATCTATAATGACAAATATTTGAAAAAAAATAACCTACCTTAACTAATCAAAACAATTTACAATGAAAGATTAAAAAAAGCTTTGAATGTAATGAAAGAAAATTTAATAAAATAAAAATTTTTTGTAAAGAAGAAGAAGGAATAGATAGTGTGAAAGCTTTGACTACGTTAGTTGAATGGGTTTTATTTTATTTTTTTTAAAAAAATATAATTTACATTTTTAATACATTTTATCTATATTATTATATTAATTTAATTTTTTGTCATTTTAGTAGTTGAGTTGATGTCCCACTCATTTATGATACTAATTCAATTATTTTATTTAGTAATAATATAAATTTGAAGTATTATATAATTATACGATATGAATATAATATAAAAATAATTAAAATAAAATATAAAAATAATATAAATTATTAATATATTAAATTTATATAAATAAAATATATTATTTTAGATATAATTACAACATAAAAAATAAAATAATAAAAAATTAAAGAAACTTATTTGTAAAATATTTTAAATTCTTTTAATAAAAAATTAAATAAACTTATTTATAAAATTAAATGAACTTATTTGTAAAATATTTTTTTGCCTTAGATTAAGAGTAGAATATCATTTTTTAAATTCTTTTAATAAAAAAATTACAGTTTCGAGAATAAAAAATATAAAAACATTTTAACTTGAATCTCAATTTTTTATTTTTTTAAAAAAATTGTATTGGGTTATATTTTGAATTTGGGGTTTGAAACGTTCAAACTTTTGCATTCCATTCCTTGTTTGTGTAACTTTCGTCCAATCGTTGTCTTCTGTGCGTAAACAGTGAAGAAGGTGCATGGGATCGATTGGACCATTTTTTATGTCATATTATCGAGCAAAACGTGAATTCATATCATGCCAAAAAAAAAGAAGTAAATAGGGCTTTTTCCTCGAAACAGACTGTGTTAGTTTTTCTTACGAACGCCATTCTTGTTCGTTCTGTGACGTAAGCACGCCGCCGTATGTTCGACTATCAAAGTTTTAGGTTGCGCTTTTGCCACGTATAATAAAAAAATATCGGTACTAAAATTTGGGACATTTATAGTAACCTTATTCTCATTATCATTTGATTAATGAATATCTATAATTATTTATTAATAATTTAAATTTTTTTAAAAATTTTAATATTAAATTAATTATTTTTTATAAAAAATTTTAAAAAAATATTATAATAAATATATATTTTTTATTTTTTAAAATCATAATCCGTGCTACTGTGTAGGCATTGATTAAGCTTTTCTTTCTCACTCTATTTGTTCATGAATCCTTGGTCCCATCCGGTTGATAAAACGTGCAATTCCTTATGATGTAAAATCCAAGAAACTCGAAATTATAATATTTTAATATTTTTAATATATTTTGAAATTAAAATTAAATAAAAAATTTATTAATAATTTTTAAATTAAAAAAGTTTTTAATCTTTAACCGTGTATAGGATTGTCAAATTTTTTATAAAGTATCTATACATACAAGTGTCGAATGCCTAATTTTTTATTATAATTAAATAATTACAAGATTATAATAAAACAAAATTAAAAGTAAAATTCTCCCTAAAATAACGAACATCCCCAAAATTTTACAAAGAAGCATCTGCTTCAATGGTGAATTGATGTTTTTCTGTCACGGGGGACGGAGAAGTCTATGTCATTAAAAAGAGTTCAAAATTGTATTCAAAATGGAACATAAGATATTAGAAATTTTGTATTCTAAACTTTATTGATGTCTTTTCTCTTTCAATCAATTAGTATAAGGAAGAATATAAAAATATTATTATTTTTTTGAACTCTCGTATGAATAGATTTTTTTCGCGAAGTGGATTAAATTTTTTAAAATTTTTTATTTAAATTTGATTTAATCGATTTGATGTTTTATTTTATTATTTTAAAAAATATTAAAATATAATTTTAATATTTATATTTATATATTATTATAATTAAATTTAAATAATAATATATATTTATTAATAAATAATAATTTAACAAATTAAATCAATTTAAATTGATAACCAAAATAAATCAATCCTCAAACAAATTTACATATAAATAGTAATATAATAACAAAAAAAAAATAAAGTACTTCTTGATTTACTTTCCGCCTTCAATCACCAGCCAAGGGAAAAAAAAAGTCAATTTTTTCCATCTTTTTATCTCCCTATTCATCTAAACAAGGAACCGAATTAAGGAAACGAATTATACTGCCGTATTTTATTTTTATTTCATTTCCTTTAAACAATTATATTTCTAATTCTTCTCTTTTGTCTTTTCTCCTCAAAAATCAAAATAGGCATAACATCTCCATAAAACCTGCATAGATAATAATCAATTAAAAAATCGTGTGGACTAGCTGTAAAGGAGCACCAATTATGCTCCTAATGTAGTGATTAATTTTAATTTTTGATAGTTTTAAGAGATAAATTGTAAGAGAGAGACCTTTATCAATGTTATTCTTTAATTATGATCTTTTTAATTCATAATTTTTAGTTGATACCAACTGATTTGGACTCTACATGAAACTTGAAACATGGCCATAAGGATAGTTCTTTTCCCAGACAGGTTTCATCAAACCAACGCATGTTTATAGGTATGAAATAAAACAAAACACAAAGGCTGAAATTTAAGATAACACTGTTAGTACTGTTTTACATGTATGGTTAAAATCATATAATCAAGGGGTTTTGTTTTTTCTTACTTCTTTTTTAATCTTTTCTTCTGGATTTGGTATATCAGCCATTTTTTGGACATGAAAACATCTTTACATATGTTAATAAAAATTCTATGAAATTATGTCTCAAAAGTGGATCCAAGTCCAACATGTTAAATGCGTTTCATCATTGTAACTATTCATATGAAAAATTAGAAGAATCTTGGGCGTTGATACTCGGGGACTCCCTCTTTTTTTCTTTTTTTTTTTATAAATTTTTTTACTCACTAGCGTTAATATTTCTTGTGTGGTGCTGTTTACTTAACAATGGTTTCACAGTCTTTGTTAGTTCAGTTCGATCACCTAAATATTTTTCAAAACATTGATATTTAGATTTTGGAGGATTCAATTCAATTGCTCGGTGTTTAATTTGTTCTGCAAATCACATAAAGCACATTTTGATGCATACTCATTGCCGGGATGGTCAAAGTTCATTTCCTGATAAAATGATCTATAAAGAAAAAGGTTGATTAATTGAAAATTTTGAACTATTCAAATCCCACTGTCTGAATTGAATAATTTCTCCCCAAAGAATGAAAGAATTTTAGCTGAAAAAAATGGGTTTTTTTTTTTCCAAAGAAATTTGCTATCTGGATAGAATTTCATGCTGATAGTTTTTTTTTTTTTTTTTTCTCAATTGTAAGGTTTATCTAATTTTTTTCTATAAGCATTGTTTATTGAGAGTGGGGATTGAACCTTCTTATTTTAAACATGTAAAAGTTATTCGATTTGTCTGGTACATAATCGATTTTTCGTAATATCGGTTTTTTTTTAGAGCTCTGTTAACCCACTGCTAGCATAGGAACCAAAGTCTATCAGGATTTAAAGAAATGAGAAACTTCCGATTGGGACTAGTTTTCGGTATCATCATTGCAGTAGCCATTGGTGTGGTTTTGCCCATGTCTATTATATGGTGCATTAGGTATCGAAAGAAGTGCTCCGATCCTTTTGATAATGAGGAAAAGACTCGTCCAGGAGCTGAAAAACTCCCCATCCGTCTTCATGGGGCAGATTCGAGCACAATACTGTCGGATTCTAACCTTGGTCGTGATTCCCTAGAACATCCGAATGGAGTAACATGCCCCAATGGTTGGAAAGGCTTAAGAGGAAGAGGGTGGCATGCCAAATTACTCTTACAAGTAAGTTGGTAGCAATTAGTAACAATCAATGTACTGGTACTGTTGCAGACAGAATTTTACCTTGGTTATTCTAGTCGATTATAACCGGAAGTTAATAATCACCTAGGTTGGCTGTTTTTATTAGGATTCTTCCGGTTTTCTTTCGTTTAGCTTCCCACACCAGGAAGATCCATTGATTTTTACAATTTTTGATTCTGCACTTAGATAAACTATAAATTAGGCCTTGGATGTTGAACAAAGTATATTAAAGCAGAAGATAGCATAACATTTTATGTTATGGAAATGCAATTGATAGCATGGTTTTGCATGTTTGATTACTGATTTTTTTTTTTTTGGACTTTCTTCCTTTTCATTTATTTTCTTCTTTGCTATACAAACCACAAAGTGATTTCCGTATGAAATGTTTTACAGAGAGCTACAGAAGGCAACACGTGATTTTACAACAAATATAGGTGAAGGGGCATTTGGTCCTGTCTACAAAGCTAAGATGGCAACTGGTCAGATAGTTGCTGTTAAAGTGGTTGCTACTTATTCAAAGCAAGGCGCAATGGAGTTCCTTACAGAGGTAATTATAATTTATAAACTACAAACTTGAATGTTTAAGTACAAATATAAAACATCTGGTTTCGAGTCGTCAATATGTTGGTTCATTGATGATAAATTCATAAAAAAACATGACAATTGGAAAACAAGTTAGGTTGTCAAGTATATGCCAACCGCTATATTTAATCTATATCTTACAGAAAATTAAAAAGAAATTTCTTTATAAACCTGCTATGTATACTGCCAGTGCCAAAACTTATAGGCTGTACTTTCTTCTGCTTTCGTTTTCTATTTAATCTTCCTCAAAGTTGAAAGCTAAGCGACTGTTTGCATACATCAATATTTTGTTGCTTTATTCCCAGCTTTTGTTGCCTGGAAGATTACACCACAAGAATCTGGTGAACTTGGTGGGGTACAGTGCAGAAAGAGGACGGCATATGCTTGTTTATGTTTACATGAGAAATGGAAGTCTTGCCTCCCATTTATACAGTAAGAAAGAAAAATTAACTACATGCAAGTAATATCTAATATTTCTGGATGAACTCACATCACATTTCGGCATTATTTTATAAATTATAAGGTCAGTACATAGTTCATTAGATGTGTAATTATCCTGCCAATTCAACTTTCAAGTGGCCATAAGTATGTTCACGGTGCAGCAAACAGATTTGATAACCCACACCGTCGTTTCATGGTGCAAACCACATCAACTTGTTTGAATTGCAGATGAAAAGCATGAGTGTTTGAGCTGGAATACGAGGGCTCAGATAGCTCTGGACGTGGGAAGGGGTTTGGAGTACCTGCATTATGGGGTAAGTTATAGTTTCAATCACTGATGATTGAACGGACTAACTGATCCCAAAAAAAAAAAAAAAAATGCAAGTTTTCAACTTCGTTCATTTTATAACAGGCTGATCCTCCTGTTGTGCACCGAGACATCAAATCTTCAAATATTTTGTTGGATCGCATCATGAAAGCCAGAGTACATTTTCAGTTTTCTGTAGCTACGTTCATTTTCGCAGCCTCTGAGGCTTAATTTGTGCAACAGCAATTGCCAAATTGCGCAGGTTGCTGATTTTGGACTTTCAAGACAGGAGAAGAACATTTTGCATTCATATGAGGTCAAGGGAACTTTGGGATATGTCGATCCCGAGTATATGTCTTCTTTGATCTTGATGTTTATAGCTTTGTGGTGCTACTATTTGAAATATTGAGTGGCAAGAACCCACAAAAGGATCTCATGGAGTACGCAGAGTTTGTAAGATGATCCCTCTCTTCAAGCCTGATTTTGAGTGCCTATGCATCCATATATTTATTTGCAAACATGAAACTTTAATTGAAGCTACAATTTGAATTTGATTAATGTACGAAAGTGTTGCATTATTCATTGACATTTTTAATTTCTGTGATCATGAATAGGTGGCTATTGATGTGGAAAACAATGGGTGGGAAAAGCTAGCAGATCCTGGACTTCAAGGAAAATTTGATGCTCAACAACTGAATTCTATCGCCGCCCTTGCTTATACTTGGATAAATCCTGTCTCCAGAAAAAGGCCGTCAATGAGGGAAATTGTGCTGGCACTGACTGAGATCTGTAAGCCAAGGAACTCGCAAAACTACCCTGCTAAACCAGAAGAAACTACTTTCGAGCTGGACTTACAAGGGACTGCTGGTCCTTCTTTAACTGTACGATGAAAGAATGCGCAAATGGTAGAATTGGACCCATAAAGTGCCATAGTCATTGTCTTCAACCTATTTCATGATTCAGTTTGGTATTTGATTTTGGTCTTCTAACACCAATAGGATAATATGGTTTTTCTTTGTTCTTTTTCTTCTGAGATTGAATTTCGTTTTATGATGATCAATCAATGAAGAGTTCATGTTTCATTTGAGCCTAGCTAAGTAGAATAAAAAGTTGAGATCATGCTTTTCATAATCAAAGCAGATGATATACATCATCAGATTTTTGATTAATTTGTAGAACACAAAGTTATTAGGATATTATCACAAAAACACAGCACAGATCTTCTTAAGCAACCGAACACCACAATCATTAGGAAAAAAGTTGAGAACTTTTCACTTGAGCAACCCCTTAGCCTTTAGGTATTCCACAGTCTGGTCGTAGATTTCCTCAATCCCAAACCTAAAGCTGAATCCTTCACTAAGAAGCTTCTCTGAGGAAATGATCAACTTGGCCTTGGAAGGGAAATCTCCGAAACTGCAATTGTTATAAAAGTAAACAACTATGTCAACCACAATTCTCCCAGAAAAGAAAGAGAAGTTCAGTTAAGATATTGAATGCAGATCTTGAAAATTCATATTGGCTTACTCGGTAGGGGCTTTGAACTCAGGGTATCTTTTGTCGAGGAACTTAGCAAGCTCAGGCACACTGGAATTGACAGCACAGCATATATATCGACCAGATGCAGATTCTTTTTCAGCCAAAAAAATATGGGCCCGACATACATCCTCGACATGGGTTATAGAGATCGAACCTGACAGCATTTGCATACCTTTCAAAGCATTTATGAGGAATTCGTTGCCTGCAAAAATGTTAAAATTCCATTAGACATCAGTTATTCTTTATGCTGCTCTATTTTATTAGCAGAACACTAGGTTAGAGTTTGATACCTGAAATCAATGATGTGGCAAGGCCTATGCTGCTGGGAACATCTGGAGTGAGAGAAGGACCAGTCATGAGAGATGGGATAACCGTAATGAGATCGATGTTGTTTTCTTCAGCAAATTTCCAGGCTGCCTTTTCAGCCAATGTCTTGGATGCAGGGTACCCCTGAATATATGGATCATAAAGCTTACTTCAAATTTTGCCTGTCTAATATGTGATCTAAGAGAAATATTATATTATCATCAAATTATTACCCAAGTTGGTGGCTTTGCTGACGATAAGAACTCAATATCGGTCCAGTCTTTTTCCGTCATCACCAGACCTGTCCCATTAAGTGTGTTGATTGACACAGCTGCGGCTGAAGATGTCAAGACGACTCGTTTAACTGTTTTTGCTTTGGCAGAAGCTTTCAAAACGTTCAGCACTCCTTGGGTTGCAGGTTTGATCATGTCATTCTATAGTCGAAAAAAAAAATTGAAGAGAAATCAGGCAGCCTTGTCATTCTAAAAGCAAGAAGTAATTTGATTATCAAAGGAAAATCGGTTTTAATGGTGTTATATACCTCTGGATCTTCAGAAGCAAAATTGACGGGTGTAGCAACATGGAAGACAAGGTCACAAGCAGCTATTGGGGCATCAAAGCTCCCTTCATCAGTTAAATCTGCCTGAAAGATTTTCAAGTTTCCCAAATTTTGTAGTGCTACAAGGTGAGAGATCTTCTTCTGGTTTTCTGCATAAAAGATGTAGGATTAACCTTATTCACATGTTTTCTCAGTTCGGGTGTCGTGGAAAAAAGAAAACTCTATTCATTACACTTTTGATTAATTTGGTAAGGAAACTCTAATCTGAAGTAAACAACAACCTAGGAAGTAAGGTTATACTACTGCCAAAACATAAATTCAACTATTATTTTTTTTTAATTATACCAGCCGATTGAACTGGTTCATTGCCAATAATATTTCCTATTTGGGAGAAATGTTGTTCCAATGCAGTAACCGGTCCGGTTATTAAATCACTGACTGTTGGTATTAAATTTCTCAGACCAAGAACCATGATCAAACAATGAAAGAAAGAAAGAAGAAGAAGAACAACCTGGGTTCCTGACTGTAGTGTTAACAGCGTAGCCCTTCTCAAGCAACAGCTTGACCAACAAAGACGCAACAAAGCCGGTGCCACCCACGACACAAGCCGTCTTTGTTCCCACGACCTGGCTAGCCATGCTTTCCGTGCCTTTGCGTTTTCTTCACTGGATTTCTACCTTTTTTTTAAAAAAAAAAATTTTTCTTTTCGCTTGTTTTGACTCGTTGAAGAGGGTAACATTGGTGGAATAAGCTTACCCTTTTTTATAGACACTGGCTCACGGGGTCTAAATCTGATGCACGGCTAGATATTGACGTGCATTAGGTGAGCACGTGGACTTGTGCATACCAACGACTCAAAAAGGCCTTTTTTTTCTAACCTCTCTACATGAGACTGATAATTTGCTTTATATATTCATGTTTTTTTTCTTATATCATTGTGTAATTGCATTATATTAAATTTTTTTTAATTTAGTATGTATATTATTATAAAGATATTTTAAAATAAAAAATAAATTTATCGGACGATAGACGATAGTTTCCTTCCGATGACATATTCTTATTGCAATTGCAGAGGGGCATTAGAATCATGCAAAGAGTATGGTTCTCGTGTCAGTTTTCAAATAAATGGTTTATACAAGGGCAGACGAGCTTTTAATTGAAGATTGGAGCAACAACAGCTTTGTCCAATAAAACTCTAGCATTAATTATTATATTCAAGAAAGAGAATAAGGGAAATTGATTTTGGGACTGCATTTACAAGACATGCACAAATGCAGGTTACAGGAATATATAAAAGTTGCTAAAATATGAAGATTTAAGTGTCAATACTTTCTGGAAAAAAAAATGCAAAGCAAAGAGTGGCAAAAGGGGTAGACGGGTAGCTGGGTGCCAATGGCCACCTAAATCCTCGCCCTGGATCTAACTGATTCATCACGTGGGCCTCTGACTCTCTGGTTAGCTTGTTTACCGCTTTTGGTTGCAATATCAGGTTAGGCAAGCGACAGGAAACACTTGCCACGACCCTTTTCTTTTTTTTCTCAGAGTAATACATACTTATATAAAAAAAAAATGTTTTATATGTATAAAGCACGTATATTAAAAGAAAAAAAAAAACAGTTCAAGCAACGTAGCAAAGCACTCGTACTCGCATCTTATTTGGATTAGTCTAAAAAAAAAATCTTTTAATTTGTTTCGATTACTGTCAAATTGAAGTCCAACTTGAGCTATTATTAAGCTGAAGTAAACTCAAACTATCAAATAAGCCTAGCTCTTGTATTGTAATGCTTTGCTTGAATATTTAACGAATTTAATTAAATTATTTATTTTTAATTAATATTCAAAAATTTTTAATTCCAATTAAAACTCGACCTCTAATAGTTAAATTCAAAATTGAATACAAAAATCCAGCCCAATCTTTACAAATTAAACAAGCTTAACAAAATCTAATCAAATAATTAAATTTAAAATTAAAAAATTAAACCTATTTTTATTTTAAATCAAATTTAAAATCTTAAAAAATGATTGATTTAAAACTTTAAAAATAAAATTTAATCCAACTCAAACTCTCGACCCGATTTCATCCATAATCATCGGATCTTCAGACCTTTAAATTAATCTTTTTTATATAGTAATAAGATTCCCTTCCCAAATATAGAAATTTCTCACCTTAATTTGACAATTTTGTTGCCCATTGAAAATAATTTAGAAATACTTCGGCTGTAAACAAACCAAAAAAAAAAAAAAAATCTCTCCATGCGTTTTTTGGATTAAAAAATTGATTCAAAAGTAAATGATGCTAGCTTTTGCATTAACCTTCAGAAGCAAATATTATTATTATTATTATTATTATTATTATCAAACTATAATAACATTTCTGGAATATTAACTTCATAGTTCATACTGAAAGGCTTTGATTCAATTTCTGGACTCTGCAGTCTGCATGGGAACAATTTTTTTTTTTTCAAGTTATGCACAGGTACAAATCTAAGTCGCAAGGAGCTCATCTCACGGTGTTCCATAGATTCAGATAAGCAGCAAATATGAATATATATATATATATATATATATATATATAAAGAAAATTTTCTTTCAATTTTATTGCAATAATAGCCAATAAAGTTTTTCATTTCCATTTTACTTCACAGCTCACAGCAAAAACATAGCACACAGACACCAAATGTAAGTTGCAACAACATTAGCTTGACAGAAGTCGTTTACCAATTCAGAACAGAAAATATGAAGAACCAAGAACCGAGGTGTGATTTTTACCCAGGTTGCGCCCTCGGAGACACTCTAAATCCATTACCTGAGAATGATCCACAAAGAGGTTCACCTGAAAGCACAAGGCCATGAATGTCAATGACATACAAGCAGAACATCAGCATTTGGTATAGGGAAACTTGATGAAAAATCATTACACCTTCGGTCCATATTGCTTGACAAACCACTCAGAGGCTCTAGCATTTGCAGCGTCGAACATGGTTTTCTCAAGACCTAGACGTCCAATAACCTTTGCAATTATGTCTGCCCGTACAGAATCAGGATGTCCGCATAAATCATCTGCATCAATCATAATCATGTCCGCACCAGCTTCTAAGCATCTCTCAGCTCTTCTGATCAGTAGATCCACATCTTCAACAAATTCTGTAGATATAGGTAAGCTTAGGGTTATAGAGAGGCTTTTGATACTTCAGCCTTTTCCCGACACTGAATTGAGGGTTTTGCACTAGATAAGCAAATACAATAAATGTTGGTTGTTAAAAACAAACAGCTCAGAGACAATAATGGTTCAACCATCTCTTATTTCGATAAATATTGTTTCATTTCCTAAATCTCTTAGCTAAAGATGGTAAAAAGGTTGAAACTGCAGAATTCAACCTTTTCAAAACTAAACAATTTAAAGGAACAGTGATTGATAAAAACTTAAAGGGTCAGTAGAATTTGCATCTCTCAATAAACATAAGGACTACTCTCTAGCAGTTGCAATTGGTATACTGTCAGCTCCTTTACACAAAATTGCTTATTTAAAGCAATTTCAAGACAAAACAATCATAGCAGCAAGATGACATGACATTCCACATCTCAATGGTTCCACTTACTCTAACCACTGCGAAAGCTGAACATTATTGCTATGTCGTGTTCTTAGACATAAAATATATGAGGGGTCTAAAAGATGGCAATCATTAAAAAAGTGTTATTTAGCTATTTGGTTCAACTTCTCCTGAAGCTTAATTTAATAAAAGCGAAACAAATTCAAAGCCCTAAATGGAAACTGGAAAATAATAAGAAAGTATAGCAACTCATCAAAAGGAATCAGGTTCCATACCGGTTGATCTAGGAGGAGGAGGAATATAAGCCCCAAATGCTCTATCTCCACCAATGGGAATATCAGACTTGTTAAACTTGACAGCAAACTGAGGCTTTGCTTTTAGGCCTCCACTTTTAATCAATCTCACATATCTCAAAAGAGTATCTTCAGGAACTTCAAGTGATGTCACATTCAGCTCAATTGTGTCAAACCCCATTTGCTTACACTCCTTTTAACATTAAATTATAACTGTATCAGCAAGGAAAATACTTTACCAAAAAAAAAAAAAAGCATCAAAAGTTTCATCTGGGCCTGGCTTAGCTTACCTCGACATAATCTTTAAAAGCTGACGGACCTTTACGAAGCATATGCTCGGCCCAATCACCAGTACTAACATAAACATTATGCTGGTGAGCCATGTCAATCACTTGTTTGAGAAATGATTTTGGCATCAAGCTATGGGAACCCCCAGAGAACTTCAATCCATCAACAAATTGACCCATTGACTCAAATATATCCTTGTAAAAGAAGCAATTTTTCAGCTCAACCCCAAATTTCCAACCACACAGCCAACAAAGAAGTCCATTAAAAAAAAAAAAAAAGAAGTTCCATACCTGGAGAACGTTCTGGGTCAAGAGAGTGTGATTAGGTCCCCGCATTTCTGTGAGCCCAACCCGGCGAGGCTTTTCGGGTCGATCCTCATCTTCCTCGAAGTTCTTCCATCTGTAATACAGCGACATTTTTGTTCACCCTTTCTCTTCGTTTTCTGCAAATTGAAAAGAGAGAATTCCTGTGATTTCAATCTCCCAATATAAATATTTTCAGAGAGTACTTTGGATTTGATAAAATGCGGACAACGTGAGTAATCTTTATCTGACGTTCCTGCACGAAACTCCTGAAGTTTTCAGTCGCTTCTAGAGAAATGTTCCGTTCCAGGATCAAGAGTTGGGGACCCACCCGACACCTTCCGTAGTATTTCGAGCCACGTGTAAATTTTTTTTCCTCGAAGAATTTTCTTTTTAAAAAAATAAAAACTAATAACGTTGAATTGGGCCAAACTTGATTGCTTACAAACAAAGTTAAAATGGGCTTTAGAATAAGTAATCCAATGCAACAAACTAGCCCGGCCAATCAATTTTTAATAACAGAAAAGCAAAACTGCAATTTATTGGCTGAAAACCAAATACTAATTTCAGATGATTCCTGTGCACGCTCCTTGATTATTCTATTTGCAGACATGTTTGCTTTATGAGAATTTTTTTATTTTATTTTTTGTAAAGACTATTAAGAAATTTGAAACAGTTAAAAGTATGGCAATGCCCGCTGAAAGTTTGATTCCAGGCTTCTGGCTAGGTTTTTGATGTATGCCATTTGCTTTACGTTGGTACCATCTTTTCCTTTGATTCCAAACCTTCTTTGATGAGCTAACGGAATCTTGAATTTGGGTGCTACAGTCCCCACTGCCAATGCTCCAACCTAAGCTGGGGGTTTGCCGCTGCTGCTTGACCATGGCTTTTGAGAATTAAGCCAAGACTCTAAAAGATTACCAGTCATTTACTTGTTATTCACATTAAGTTGGATTATCGTTTGCTGTCCACACAATTCAGGGGTTGATTAATGTTTCTGGTGGATGATCTACTTTTCTTGTTCTCCATGGAAGGAATCCGAATTTAAAAAGAAATAAAGGTGCAAAACAAGAATAAAGAAAAATGCATGAACAAAAGAAGCTTTTAATCCAAAACTCACAGCTCACAGCTAATCTACTTCTTATTTGTTACTAAGCTGCATACCTGGTCCTACTTTATTCGTATTCTCATCTTCATTCAGACTCCAAAGTTTCATATTCATAAAGGTTGCCGTTATAAAGGGGGGCCTTTCACTGAGACATTTCTCCTGTCTTCTCTGCAATCATATTCATTGGTGCTCCATTCTAAATTATTATCGTAGGCATGGCTAAAAACTTTGGCTTTTTGATTTGTCTGTTGATCATGGCTATGGACATTACTGCTGGGATACTTGGCATCGAAGCCGAAGTAGCAGAAAACAAGGTATGTTTAGGACTTAAAATGTAAAGAGAATTCTAGCTAGCCTTTTAAAGTTTTATTCATGATGTATGGTTTTGCTAAACAGGTGAAGCATTTGAGGATGTGGATATTCGAGTGTAGAGACCCCAGCTTTAAAGCTTTCAAGCTAGGACTTGCCGCAGCGGTACTACTAGCCCTTGCACATGTTATTGGAAACTTACTTGGTGGTTGCGTTTGCCTTTGGACAAAGGATGACCTAGAAAGAGCCTCTGCTAACAAACAATTAGCCATAGCTTCCCTCATTTTCTCATGGTATGTCTTCTATTCTATGTTACTCCGAAATTTCATTTTTCTTAAGATATTTGTACTGAAAACATATTAGTATATAGGTATGAAATATGATCTTCTAAATATGTAAAAAAATTTAAAAAACTTGAATATACTAATGTCAAACATATATTTGTATCCAACACTTATCTCATGTCTGAGGAACATAGCTTCTAATGTCCTTTTTTCCTCCTCTGGGCTTAGTTTCTTTATATCAAGTGCTCCATGAAGAAACAAATTAAATTGCTCACATTATTTAATAGAATCAAAACCTGATGCATATCTTAGGCCAATTATCAAAACCTGAAATGATCTCCATATATTATCCAGGCCTTGCCACTTCTCGATGCCCACCTCTGCTATTTGACTAGTGAAATGTTTCCAGGCCACCATGCAATTTGCAAATTTTTTTTTTTTTTGGGAGATTGAAAAGGCGTATTTTCATGCCTTCTAACTTAAACTTTTATTACAAAAACAGGATTATATTAGCAGTAGGATTCACGATGCTGATCATAGGGACACTGGCAAACTCAAAGTCAAGGAAAACATGCGGCATATCTCGCCATCGGCTATTTTCTGTTGGAGGAATTCTATGTTTCATTCATGGACTATTCACCGTTGCTTACTATGTATCAGCCACCGCAGCAGCCCGAGAAGATAGAGCGAGTCGACCTCGAGCCAATGCCTAATTTACCTTGTCCTATTTCCCCAAGCTTTTACAACAATGTAAACATCTGATTTTTCTTATTTTTCATTCTTTTAACAAAGTGAACATCTGATTTTTATTTATTTGTATTATTGATGTTTTGGATATAACCACTTGAATGAAACAAATATTTGGCAAAACACCGCCCTTAGCAATTGTAGCTGGTCCATGCAACCTGCTAAGCTCGTCATCGCTTTTAACTGCTAACTGAACCTGCCTTGGAAACAATCCTTATATTGTTGTTGTCTCTTGGGGATTTTTTAGAGAGGATGGGTTTGGTCTGTACTTCAGGCACTGGCCCTCCAGCCACCGCCATGTTTGAAAATTTGGGACAATTTACCACAAGATCTAAATTCATTTGGGCTTATTTATCTAGGCTTTCTCTTCACCAACAATTTTGCGGATTGCAATGCAGACTATGTTAATGGCTATTTAGTTTCCTCTCTCTCTCTCTCTCTCTCTCTCTCTTTTTTTTTTTGGTTCCTTGAACATAAGATCTTTTGAGTGAACTGACAGTGAGGGGGAAGTGCTTCTACAAATTAGTAGGTTACAATTTCGTTAATAGATAAAGATTCCCTTTGGATAGCATAGAAATGAAAGTGTCTCTACAAACGATGAGATGAACAAGGCTGACATCAAAATGCAACAATTCTCTTAGCCGAGCTTGGCAAGAACGTCGTTCAGAGTTGATGCAGTCTCAGCATAATACTTCTCTGCTTCAGGGGTGCTTTTGATCTTGGCTGCATGATCAAGCTGCAAGGGAAAAAAAAAAAATCCATGCCAGAAACTCGAAGTAATTTTCAATGTTATGTTAAAGAATACTAATTGCGTGGTAATTATGAAGCAAAAACTAAGCAAACTTCAAAACTTACTTCGTCGATGGTATCGAAGAGCTTTTTAGTGAGTTCCTTGAGAGACTTTTTCTCTTCTTTGGGCTTGGAGGAAATGACAGTGTTAAGGTCATATCGGAGATACTCAGCTTTGAGACGAAGATCATTCTGGACATAGGGCCAGGCCTTTTTGTCTATCAAACTCTTAACACCAAGAATGTCCTTGGCTGACTCCTTTGCCCTCTGAGCTGCCTGACCTGGAGTAAGTGGTTGGAGATAGAACCTGCTTTTGTAGTTCAGATCTAGGTCTCTTGGCTCATCAGAATTCAGAGTTCCAGCTGCCAACAGGACGATTTGGCCATCAAATGACAGAAACCGTATCAAATTTATAATGATTCCATTTTCAACCTACAATTTCAGTTTTCATTTTCTTTATAGACAACACAAAGCAATGTTAATTCAATTTGGGAAACTACACTGATAGTCAATCCTCTTGGCAATTTATCTGGCATTGTTTATGGTTAATTTCCACTAGAAACGATGAACAAGTTTCCTGTGCAAAATCATTTCCCCTTCAATTATTCTTGCAAACGGAGCGCAACTGACAACTATTGACAACAGCTTATGATAAAACTCTTTACATTTTCGTCCCTATTTTATGTATCTTTTTTTTTTAACTACCTCGAAGCAAGTAAAGTGCTACAAATTTAACCAAACTCCCCATCGAATGCATGGAGGAAAGGAAAAATCATTAGAAGGCGAAGGCCTGTAGAAATTGAAAGGATAATTGACGACTTACGCAATCCACCAGAGGGTGGGGGCGGTGGGCCAATCTTGATGCTTCTTGCATCGGCAAGCACAGCTTGAACAAAGGAACCTGTGGCCAAACCAGCAGCAACAAGACCCAGCACGGCTCTGCGTCCAGTTTCAGGCTCGGTAGGTGCCTGTTGAGCTCTGACGGTGAAACCAGGCCTACCCACAGCAACTTTATTGTTGCTAGCAATTTTCAAGCGGGTTTGGCCACTGAGTTGGAGGCTGCCTTCCAGCACCGCCTGTGAGGAGCCACGCAAGCCAGCCATCGATGCCATTGCTTGTGCCATCTCCGCAACCAAAGTGTTTTCAATGTGACTGAGCTAAGTACAGAAATGTGGAATAATTTTTGTTTCAGGGTAAATAGGAGGCTTTGGTCTAATGATGTTGTTTAGATTTCTTCCCATTGTTTCTGTGATGTAGATTGGTTTGCGCCCGACACCTTATCTGCCATTTTCCACTTATGGATAAGTTGGATATGGCCTTAACCAATTGTTCTCAGACATGTGGTGGGTAATGACTTTGGCATTCGACATGTAGGATTGGGTTCTGAGGTGACCTTGTTTGTTTTTTGACACGTGGAATCCGCGAAGATTTTGATGCGAACTGTTAGAATTCAACGACTGTCACAAAAGTTTCACGATTATCGTAATCCATCCTCCTTGAATAACCTTGATACAATATCTCACTAGTGTAGAACAAGGATGAGTTTCCTTCCCCCAGCCGCCCTGTTCATGATGAAATTAACAGCCATTACAGCATCAAGTTTCACAATTATGGACTGAATATTAACTGAACGAACCAAGATCAACCCTTCTCGAATGCCTCCAAAGCTCTGTCATAGGATTATTAGCTTGAAACAAACATTCAAAGCAAAACCCTTAACCAATCTTTCAGAAGTGTCCCGGCTAAGAAGACCCCAGCTTAAGCAGCTGCTGCAACTATTTGCTCCATTTCACCATCAATATTCAAAATAAGAGTAACCAATCCATGTTCTTTTATTTCTATATAGGAACCCAATATAAAAAAAAATGTTTCACTAAGGCATTTAATCTTCCAAATACACCAAATATCCCCACTGTATCTCTGTTGAGCTTTTGGTCTTGGTAACGGGAAAGCTCTTACTTCCTCTACTTTCTACAAGTTGAAAATAATGAAAAAAATTGAAGAAAATTAGGCAATTTTATTCATAAGTTTATAGCATTTAAAATTTTCCACAACAAGTTTTTTTGATATAATAAAGAAAATCTCTTCAATTACAAGAAAAATTGAAGCTTTTGACTATCGAGTTTTTGAAAAAGGTAATGGAAAATTGTTTAAGGTAATTAGAAAAGGGGAATTTGAATGTTGATTCAAATCAAAGGCCCAATGATTCATTGAAGTAGAGTCAACATGGGTCCATCTGTCCACACGGAGGTCGAGCAGGCTAGGATTAATGGGCTAAAAACCCGATCCAATTGAGCCCAAAAGAACGAAGTTACCGTTAGTTGTATTTATATTTTTTTTCAGAGGAGAGGCCGCCAGATCTAATTTCAAATCAATTCAAAAATTCAGCACCCAGGCTCCCCCCAATTTGACAACGCTGTCTCTCTTCCTTTCCTTTTCCAAACCCTAACGTTCCAATTATTTCCTCCAAATCCAAAATCTCCAAGAAAATCAGATCGATCTTCAAGTCCATTTTCTCCCATATCAACGGCCCAGATTCAAACCTGCTCTGTTTCCTTCACTAGAAAATACTATCAAATAACCTTCAGCAACAGCTTTAACTGAGTTTCAAATATGGCTTCCCGCAATCAGAACCGACCTCCTCGCAGCCCTTCTTCTGTAAACGAATTTTCCCTTTTCCTGTTTTAATTCCTCTTTTTAATTTATTTTAATGTTTCAATCTGTTTGTTTTAATCGTTACCGTCCTTATTTATTAATTCAGAGAAAGGAGCTTGGAGATGAAAACCCTTTAGACAAACGGAGAAGGCTTGGAGCAATAGGAAGAGGAGTCGGACCCACAGGAACCGGACGAACCCGACAACCCTTTGCCGCTGTTAACAACCGCCAAGACGTTACTACCGCCGCTAACGCCGAGGAATGTCCTAATCACGAATTCACCAAACAAGAGGTGGAAGCAATATTGAACGAGAAGCCGAAAGCAAAAAAGTTCGATCTCAAGGTAAAACTATTATTGTAATTAGTTTTTTTAATAAATATTTAATTTTGTTGTTTATTTGTTCTTATCATTGTTGATGTTGGTGATTGTTTGGTTTATTGTAGGCCAAATATGAACACGCGGCGGAGCATAACAAAAGGCTTAAGCTTTGTGTGAAATGGTTTCAACAATGTGATGAGAATCATGTAATTGATACAGAGAAGCTTAAGAATTCATTGGAATCTGCTGAGAAAAGATGCATTGATACAGGTGATTGTCCTTCTGCTTCCTAAAAGTTAATCTGAATCGCTGCTTGAGTTTGTTAATTAGCTTCAGATTCTACAGAGTTAGAGAAGAAAAACAAGGAGGAAGAATTGAATACTATTATTTCCGAATTAAGTGACAAAAATGCATCTCTGCAGGAGAAGCTTTCAAAGGAAGTGTCTGAAAAGCTAGTAAGATTTTAATCTTAAAAATCTGCCTTGCATATGTCTTTTTTCTTTAATGTTTTATTTATATGTTTGTTTCTAAAAAACTAGGATGCTATTGACCGCCATACAAGTGAAAATGAAGCTAGGGTTACCGCTGAAAAATCGGTTGCTTCTCTGACAGAAGAGCTTGAAAGAGCTCAACAGGATGTAGCAGCTGCTAATGAGAGGGTAATAAATAAATGTCTTTGTTTTTTCTTTTGAAAATTATTCTTTTATTATAATAGTGTTTATTTGCATGCTGAATTTTTGTTGAATTTTGCAGGCTGCCTCGCTTGACAATACACACAAGCGATTACAAGAGTATATCCTGAGTCTTCAGCAGTACAATTCCAAATTAATCACTGACCTTGAAACAGTTCGTGAGTCACTCAAACGAGTAGAAAAGGAGAAACTGACAATAGTGGAGAATCTTAGCACTTTAAGGGGCCATTGTAGTTCACTGCAAGAACAATTAACCTTGTCAAGAGTAAGTTTTTATGTTAGCCTGCTCTATAATTTCTTTGTTGGCTTATTAAGTTATTTCTTTTGCCTTTTCCCCTTCCGTATTCCATCTCAAGTAATTAAACGGATTTTGAAGGACTTCGTTTGGGATCGTTGGATTTTTCTTTTGCAATTTTATGGTTGAGACGGATTTCATGATGAAAAAAAAATTTGTCAGGGTCTTTGTGAACCTTTTCTGTTTTTCTTCTCAACTTAAGCAATGCAACCTGAATTTATTTGATTGGTGGTTTACCATAAACATTTGTTCAGAGCTCACGCCCGTTCATCTCATTCTGTAGCACTGGGCTTTGCATATATGAGACAGCAAATATGATATTCAATATATTTTGACTCTTGTGGATGTTATTATTGCCAGGTGTCACAAGATGATGCAGTTAATCAAAAGGAAGCATTAGTAAATGAAGTCAAATGCTTACGAGGGGAACTACAACAAGTCAGGGATGATCGGGACCGCCAAGTGTCACAAGTGCAGGCCTTATCTGCTGAAATTGTGAAGTACAAAGAAAGTACTGGAAAATCATTTGCAGAATTAGACAACTTGACAATGAAATCGAAGTCCTTGGAGGTTGGTTGGTTTTGTTTCTCATAAGTAGTAAAATCCTTTTTGGCAAGCTTTCCTACATGCTAGGTTTCTTGTGCAGGAGACATGTTCTTCTCAGAGAGAGCAGATAAGAATACTGGAGCTTCAGCTTGCAGCTGCAAATGAGAAGCTAAAGGTACCAATTGCTTAAAATCTAGACAGGATTGCTTGTGCTTTATTTTGTTTTACAAAAAAAAAAAAAAAAATCCTGAATGTAGTTCTTATTGTCATAGCTTGTTCTTTCTTTCCTATCTTTAGATGACCGATTTATCAGCTTCAGAAACAAGGATGGAATATTTAGAACAAAAAAGAATCATGCAAGAATTACAAGTTCGGTTAGCAGATATGGAACATAAACTTATTGATGGGGAGAATTTGAGGAAAAAGCTACACAATACTATTCTGGTATTGCTGCTTCATTACCTTTATTTGCTACTTATAGTTCTGGAACGATACTAAGTTATCTTTAATTGCAGGAACTAAAAGGGAATATTCGAGTATTCTGTCGGGTCCGTCCTCTATTACCGGATGATGGTGCAGCAGCAGAAGCTGCAATTGTCTCTTACCCAACATCAATGGAATCTCTTGGCCGTGGCATTGACTTGATACAAAGTGGTATGAACATTTATGTTCTTTCTTTTTATTTAATTTCTGTTTATTATTGAAAGCAACAATCTTAATAATTTTTTTTCTTACTAGCAGGACAAAAGTATCCTTTCACATTTGACAAGGTTTTCAATCATGAGGCTTCCCAGCAAGATGTTTTTGTGGAGATATCTCAGTTGGTACAGAGTGCCCTTGATGGATACAAGGTGATTTAAAATTCTCTGCTTTTCTTTTTGCAAACTTAAGCAAATCTATTCATTGTACAATAAATGTAATCTATGGTGGGGAAGGATTCTTTTGTTTCAAAATTGAGGAAGGTTTGAGTTTAAAGTTGATTGATATATTTTGCACATGACTTTCTTCGTTGAAGCTGAATTCTACAATCTCTATGGTGTTAGTTGAGTTATACAAGCATTAGTAACTGTCTACGATTACTATCTGGTCTTCATCGTATGCTTTTTACGAAGGAAATATGCATTCATAGATTTCTGACGGTTTGTTTCATTTGGCAGGTTTGTATATTTGCTTATGGACAGACAGGTTCTGGTAAGACTTACACCATGATGGGAAGGCCAGAAGCCCTAGGACAGAAAGGGTTGATACCCCGTTCTTTGGAGCAGATATTTGAAAGTAGTCAGTTGCTGCAAGCACAGGGATGGAAATACAAACTGCAGGTAATTTATTTTGGTCCTGATTTCCACTTATTACAGCGGTTAACCATGATTTTAACTACACACTTTCTAGTATCTTTTAGGCTTCAATGTTGGAAATATACAATGAAACCATCCGTGATCTGTTATCAACCAACCGATCAATTGGTTCAGATCCAACACGCCCCGAAAGTGCAGTTCCTGGAAAGCAATACACAATTAAACATGATGCAAATGGTAATACATACGTCAGTGACCTAACCATTGTTGATGTTAGCAACATAACAGAGATTTCCTCGCTTTTACGGCAGGCTGCTCAAAGCAGGTAAAATTGCTTAGAGTCTTGGTGTTTTTGCCATAATATTTTGTAGAATAGTCTTGCATCATGCATACCTAAGTTTTAATATGTTTCCACAATGTTATGTTGGAGTTAAATTGTGCCAGATATTATATCCAAAAATGATTTTTGATGGAAAGAAATGGTATTAATCATCAAATGTTTATGAATCAAGATACAGTTGTCTAATGTTGGTGCCAAATAAGCAAACAGCAAAACTTTTTCTCTGATATATAATAACAAGCAATGCCTCATGAGTTTTGTTCTCAATGACCATGCAATATAACAATTTTGATGTTAAAGGGGGGGTCCCACTTTTCCGTTTTTCAGGTCTGTGGGCAGGACGCATATGAATGAGCAATCGTCAAGAAGTCACATGGTTTTCACATTAAGGATATCGGGAATAAACGAGGTAAATATCCTTTCTTTTAGTGCTTTTATTTCATGTTGAATCTATTGATTAGCCTTCTCTCCTATTTGATACTGACATTTCTTTTCTTTGTTCTTTTAGAGCACCGAGCAACAAGTGCAGGGAGTCTTGAACCTTATTGATCTTGCAGGAAGTGAGCGACTGTCAAGGAGTGGTGCTACTGGAGATAGGTTGAAGGAGACTCAGGTGTTTTATCATACCGCTGGATTCGTATTTTTCATAAATTGTTCTTTTAATGCGATTATGCTGACATCTTTCCATGAAATCAGGCCATTAACAAGAGCCTATCATGTTTGAGTGATGTCATTTTTGCCTTGGCAAAGAAAGAGGATCATGTGCCTTTTAGGAATTCCAAGCTGACATATCTTCTCCAGGTAAAGAGCCCTTGAAGAGCTTCGCATCTTTGATAGATGCCAACTTCCGTGTTTTCTGATATCATATTAAAGTATTCATTACACATCTTTGATCGATAAACAGCCTTGTCTTGGTGGAGATTCGAAAACTCTTATGTTCGTGAATGTGTCACCGGATCCTTCTTCTGTTGGAGAGTCACTGTGCTCTCTCCGCTTTGCTGCTAGAGTGAATGCATGTGAAATCGGAGTTCCCCGCCGTCAGATGACATTGCGGTCAGCTGATTCTCGGTTGAGCTGTGGCTGAAGTTATATGATTTATCACATTCTTTTATAACAGAAGTAACTACTTAGTAATGACATGCTTTGGGGGTTTGTTTGTATCATCATCTGTAGAGGTTCTGCTTGAACTTACAACTACTAATTTGTATTCTTAGATTTATGCTGTTTCTTATGGTTGACTTATGACAGGAAATACTCCAATTTATTTTTGGCTTTCGGCACTAAGTAACTCTTTCATTGTTGTATGATAAAAAGTTCATCATTTGATGAATATACAGAAACAAAGTATTTAGAAATTCTATGCTTTAATTAAAAGCCTTTCAAAAGTTCGGAGCTTTTCATCCTTCTGAAGATTGAAAAAAATACCTACACCTAACTTCCTGTTAAAAACAGAAGAAAGAGTAGGGATGTTTTTGTAAATTAAGTGTATATGTAAACCTTTGGCTTGCCCATTGTTTTCAATCAGCAATGACCTATGACCGTGAAAGCTTTAAAACAAGGGAGAGACAACAATAATTGTTTTTCATGGGAAAAGGAATTAGCTGGGTGATGGGTATTGGAGCATCTTCAAGTTCAAAATAATAAAAAAAAAATGTATAACAATACAGAATAGGAAATGATTAGAGATAAATAGTATTACAAATTCAATAAATCTGCATGTCCCCTCAGCAAGATGTTGAGAATCGTACACAAATCAACGAAAAAATGGTTTCTGAGGAGAAAGTGAGCCTATAGCAGAGTAGTTTAGTTTCAGAGGGTTCCTTTTTGTCTTTTCGTTCTAGGCTCTTGCAACAATTTCGATGAAAATAATGTCGAAAGAGATAGGCAGTGGGCCTAGCTTTTGATATTTTGTTTTAACTAAGGGCAAAAGACATGTCTTTTGTTGCAGCTAGAAAGTAAAACAAAAAAACATCAAAGAGGATTTTTGCCCAGGGAGGTGAAACAGAAGGAAGAAAGAGAGATGGCGGCACAAGATCATCAGAATAAGTCGAGAGTTGTGAAGGTTCACTCTGTTGAATCCTGGGACTTTTATGTTAACCAAGCCACAAATCAAGGCTGCCCTGTAATCTCTTCAATTCTTTCTTGTTATTGTTATCTATATGCCCCTTCAAGGCATCTCTCATGAAAGTCACATGGTCTGTTGGTCTGAAAGAAAGGACTTCTATGTGATTACTTTTCTTGTTACTTTCTTAATTTCTGATTTGGTGGGCATTTTGTAGATTACTGTACACTTCACTGCTTCATGGTGTATGCCTTCAGTGGCCATGAACCCCTTTTTTGAAGAACTGGCCTCAGCTTTCCAAGATGTTCTATTTCTCACTGTTGATGTTGACGATGTTAAGGTAAGTGTCTTATGATATTTTGTTCAGATGTGAGAGTTTTAGACAATGGGTTAGCATTTGAAATGGTTACAAACTGGAATGAAGATAGAATCACAGAACTGTAAAAATACGTACAAATGGAGTGAGAATTCATTATTTTTCGAGTATCAGTGCTAAAGTCAATAGATTAGGTGATTCATAAACATTGGTAAGAAATCATATAAATGTCTGAATGTGTTTTGACTTCTCTTGCTATCAAAACTAACAATATACTTTCAGGATCCCATTTTCTTGTCTGCCGTTGTATGATGCAATCTTCTGATAAAGAAATGGCCCAGAATTGATTTCGAATACGCCTTTTACTTGTTTGATATTTATTTCGAAGATGACTTGAATGTTTCTTTCTGGGTGTAACTATTAGGAGGTAGCAAAGAGGATGGAGATAAAGGCCATGCCAACATTTTTACTGATGAAGGAAGGTGCCGTAGCTGACAAGTTAATCGGTGCAAATCCAGGAGAGTTGAAGAAAAGGATTGAGGGCTTTGTTCACTCCATTCGTGTACATGTTGCATAGTATTAGTACCTTGTAATTCTGTACATCTTCTAACTTGTAAAATATGTCGTTATGTTGTTCATCTGAGAAGAAAAAAAGTGTTTGGCTTGTTGTATCAGTGTATACTGTCTTACAAGCATGTGATTACAAATTACATCTTTGTAAATGTTATTGAGAGCTGTCTGTCTTTTGTTGTATCATGTTTATGCATATATTCTCAAAAGTTTGTTCAAGCTGAGAGGGATAAAGCAAAGGATATGAGGGAATTTACTAAATCTTGGCTGGCGTCTGATTTGTCGTTTTTGTTCCACATTCTTTATCCTGTCAATCTTGTATAGCTTAAACAATCGATGAAAGTAAAGGGGGTTAAATCATCCCTTTTCAGATGCTCCGTTATGGATCTCTCGGTGGTTGTAAGTGGCTATCAGAGAGAATTCTTCAATACAAACCGATTTCATTGCTGAAAGTGTCTTCCCGGAGAATTTGATCCATCTCGGAACGTAGTTGATTGATAGGTTTTCTTTTCCGACACGAAAAAAAAAAAAAAAACAGTGAAACGGTTGACGACTAACGGCCAATTTTTCTGGGCTTATAGTTCTTGATAATGAAAATTTCGAAACAGTCTACATGCCCATTTTCGTTGACAAAAATGAAGCCTAATACCCACCAAAGAAGATATACAAAAAGCCCCATTTTAAAAAGACCTTTTTATGATGTCAATCTTTGCTTAGCTGAACGAAAGGAAAGTGGCCCTGATCTGGTCTTTTACCTCAAATCCCTTTGAAGTTCCTAAGGCCTTGTTTTAGGACTTAAAGCAAAATTGGACCATGCAAATTTTTCCATACGAGATGGTCTAGAAAGTGCGAGCCTCCCAAAGATTTGCTAAATTCAATGAGAGTTTCAGTTTGCGACTTTATATTAAGGTTACCTCTTCATTTCAAAGCTCAAACAGAAATGTAGTTCGCCATTAAACAAGTTTATGGAATTGATTTCAACAAGGCAGTTTGAATCCCATATAACTCCCTGCTAAGTAGTCCTCCCAAACATCAAGAACTCCAAAGCTAGTCATCAAAATTGCACTCAGGGCCATCACTGTACCAACTGAGAACACAATTAGAGATGCTCTCCCGTACTCTTTTACGGCTTTCTGCACCACCACCAATCCCAGAAGCGATGCGACGAAACAAATGACCGAGAATATGAGGGCAGTGCCAGTGTGGTCCATTCTTAACAATAAGTACTGGAATGCAGACATTGTGGATGAGAAGACAACCATGAAGGAACATGTAGCCGCTGTTACCTGCATCAAATGATTAAATCATCGCTTTTGGCTATAGATAATATATGGAACATTAAAGTGTTAAATAATGGTTCAATAAGAGGGAAGTGACAGTATTTTACCTCTGGGGTTACTCCAACCTGAAGAAGAAGTGGACTTATAAGCATTCCACCTCCAATTCCAAAAACTCCACCCAAGCCTCCAGCCATTAGAGCCATTAATGGGAAAATAAGCTTGTTAACCTCCTTCAAAAAATAAAGAAAAACAAAAGGTTTTTAAGATAAATTTTCCTCAATTCATCTGGTAACTAGCTAGCTTACTTTTGTACTAATAATTTGCTGAGCACCTGTTTATTTGGACCCTGGCATGCGATGGCCTCTTTTCTACAAAGGATCCATGCAGTGAAAGCTACGGCAAGAGGAATTTGAAACAATGAGAGAGTCCAATATCCTACTCCACAAGGCTTCATAGGTATGATACCCTGCATACTGTTTTTTAAGGAGTCATAAAGTATTGAAACTTGCCATGAATTATACACAAAATATTGAAAATGTTAAATAAATCTGCTTTCTTTTTCCTTCTCTTTTTATACAAATTCAATATATAATTGGTTCAATTGGATGTATGTTCTTTTAGTGTAATAACTGAGATTAACATTAATACAAAAGTGGGCTGATAATTTTTATTTTTTATTTTGGCTCTGGGCGCATTCTCTCGTATGTAGTGCTCTATCAAAATCAAATAGTTGGACCATGCATGGTATGCGGGCAGGCATATCGCTTAGTGCTCCTCATTTTCACTGTCTGAGTGAAGTCCAAATTGAGGTGACTTTCACTTTCCTATCCTTTTTGATTGTAGGTTTGGCGCAAAGAAAGAGACATCTGATCTGCCTACAATTTAACCTGAGCCATTGTCCTCTTAACTGCCTCATTTAATTAGACTGAGCAACTGAAAACAACCACGTACGTACTTACAGTACTATCAATTATCTTCACTGGAAGTTGAAGTCAAGTCATCGGATACAGATATATACTGTGGGACCCAGCCCAACAATCCTGCCCATCTTTAACAGTATTCAAAGTGTCGTCTTTTTTTTGGATGCTCATTAATTTCATAAAATTTTTGTACTTCTGTTAATTTGAATAGAAAATCTCTTAACTTTAAGAATTTTTTTTTGGTCAATAATGATGCTAATTAAGTTAATAGCAAAACCTGTTAGTATCTAATAATGACACCAAATGTTCTGTGAATTTTAATTTATTCATAAAAAATTAATTAATTTATTTAAATTTAAATTCGATTCAACTTAATTTAATTAAAAAAAAGTTAACAATTTAAAATTGATTAATTCAAGTTTGAAATAATTTGAATTCAAAATGACTTAAACCATACATAGCTTGGACTCAAAATAATTCAAACTCAAATTGACCTAAATAATTAATCCAAAATAACTTGAACCTAAAATGATCAAACCCAATAAACTCAAGTGTTGAACCTAATTGACTCAAAATCAATTAACCTGAGTATTAAACCCGATTGACTTAGATCCTAAATGACTTGAAATAAAAATGATATGACTTCAAAATGACTTGAACCAGAAGTAATTTGAACCTGAAGTGACCTAAAATATAAATGACTCGAACTCGAAAATGATCAAAATTTTTAAAACTCCAAATGACTCAACTCAAATTAACTCAATCAAAAACTAATCCGAATCGCCTAATTAACGGGTTTACAAAGCGCCCCTAGCAGGGCAAGCAGAATACGTTGGCTGGCCTTCGTTTATGCCCGGGGCCAGAGGCCAAGAGCTTGTAAGAATTCCTAAAGTAGATGAAACACATTTTTCGGCAACTTTTTTTAGAAAGGAAAAAAATAATGTATACATTTAAAGTTAATTAATTGAATCCCACAAGATATTCTACCATTAAAGGGTGTTTAAATAAAAAATTTCCTGACCGATACCTAACCTGTGTAGTAGCATTATTAATACTATTCCTTTTTAATTAAAAAAATGGGGGAAAAAAGGGTTTCTGGAATCTCCAAAAACATTGTCAAATTATGTTTTGTCTACTATTCTATTATTAAACGGCATATCATTGTAATAATGAAGAAGAAACAACTGAAGCATGCAGAAGTTGGAAAGAAAGATCCCAGAATGAGAAAAGGTTACCTGTCCATAGCTGTTGCCACGAAGGAGATAGATGACAAAGAAGGAAAACCAGACCATAATTAAGGCCGAAAGATTCTTCCATGGAAAACTTGAATTTTCTTTTCCTTCCATACCCACCAGAGGTTCTTTCAGACTCTCAATCTCTCCACTTTCAGCCCTATAAGTTCCGCTTTTAATCATCCCATTTTCCAGTTTTTCATACCCATTTCTATTTTCTTTACGTTGATCCGATTCCATTTTCCAATACCCGACCCCATTTCTGCAAGTCTTTAAAGTAGACCAAACAAGGAAGATGGCAAACAAGATGGTGATCAGCCACTCTGGGAAGACATGGTTACAAACAACTCCGACACTTACCCCTAATAACATGCAGGGCTCTGACAAAAGTGCAATCTCGTAGTCAATCAAAGTCTTACTCCCGAACTTGTCACTTCTGGTTCGCAAGTTGTACATAACATTTGCAAGTGACCCTCCTGTGACCATGAAAGCTGATAAACTTGAAGCAGTTTTGAGGTCTAGACCTGCAACAATTGTCAGAATGGGGATAAACAACCCTCCCCCACCAATGCCTCCAGCACTGGATATGGAGGCGGCTATGAAGCAGAAAACTCCAGCTAGCACAGTAGGGGCTGATAGTTTCAGCTGGTCTCCCTGGAACTTAACTAGATAACTTTTCCATTGGAGAGTTTTTTTGATGAATCTGTCAATTGTGAGATTATCTAAAATGGGTGGTTGGGGTTGCTTTTGTGTTGCATGCGATTGGCTTTGACTGATAAGGATGATGAAAATGGGAAGGGTGAGAGAAATCCAACTTAGCAGATTCTGAATCTTCATTTTGCTTGCTGGCAGTTGTTTGGTGGTGGTGCTGGGCTGTGTTTTTCACGAGACAAGAGTTTTGTAGAAGCGAAACACCCATGAAATGTTTCTTATATGCTATGCTAGCATGAGTTTTACGGTCGCTAATGCTATCGGACACTTGTTTATGTTATGATTGATTTGTCGTTTTGTTTAACTTTTAGATTCATTTAATTTATTAAAAAAATTAAAAAATTAGATACCGCATATGGATGAATCTTACAATAATATTTTAAATAAATATATAGAAATATTAATAATGCAATATAATATAATATATATAAAATGGATATATTTATTTATATAATTTTATGTAAATTATTCATATTGAAATATGTTTTGATTGATTAATTAATTTTATTTAAAATATTTTATCTGATTGTATTTATATTTAAATAAAATATTATTTTAAAAAAAAAATTATTTGTTTTGCTATAGATACTCGTTCTTTAATAGTCACAGATTTATCTTGGTCCCTAAAGACTAATATCAGCTAATACATTTTTGCCTATTTCTCCAATCAGCTTCATCTCTCATTACAATTCAAAATCAATTCGAACAATTTAGATGATTGATAATGTTGTTCAAGAAAACTTGAAAATTCATTATGCACAAATTAAAAAGGGAAAAATAGAAAAAAAAGAAAAAAGAAAAAGAAAAGATAAGACAGTGGACATATGTATCAAACCACAAAAATGATTAGACCAAACTTCTTTTTTTCCTCCTTTTCCCTTGAATTGCAGTAGTCATTAGAATTTTTTTTTTTTTTTTTTATAATGAAATGTTCACTTTTAAGATGATGTGTTGGACATATATATGCTGTATCATATCCTACTAATAAAAAGTTTGATATAAATACAATAATCATTATTAAAGATTAGATATATCAAATCATGTGTATATTTTATCTTATGTTTTTGCATTAATTTTGAAATATAAATACAGCATAAATTATTAAATTTTTTAATGTTTTATATATAAATAGATATATGAAACAGATCATATTAATTATAAATATTTTATATCATATTTATTATGTTATTTTTATATTTATTTATTCATCTTATTATATTTTTTTTACGGTGACCAAACTTACCAAATTCATTAAAGAATTCACACAAACATAATATATATGTGGATAAGTATTGAGTATCTTGAATTGCGTGGCAGTTGTCGGGAAAAGAACAAAGAAAAAGACAAAGATCAACTTCAGCAAAAAGTGCTTTTGAGTTAAATAACAATATAACATAAACTTTATATTTGCTTCATTGCTTAGCTCCATGCCTCCAACCCTGTCTCGAATTATTCCCTTTCAGTACTTTAATTAGACAATTTAATTTTAATTTCATAAACTTTTTACATGTTCATCTCCATTTAAAAAATTAATTAAGAAAAAAGTGATATTATACCATTACATTGAAAATAAATGTGTTTTGGAGAAATCAAGAACGTTTTGAGGCTTTAAATTTAATTTTCTCAATTACCTCAAAATTTCCACCTTTCGTTAGTAGTAATAAATAAGGAAGCACCTCAAGACGGTAAACTCAAAATATAATTTAATAAATTTATATGATTATTTATAAATTTAAATTATCATTTATTTATATCTGTATTTATTTATATTCGGATCAGGGTAAGTTCAATGCAGGTTAGATGGGAAGAAGGAAAACCACATGAAGTTTCCCTTTCCATTACAGGTGGGACAGATATCTCATGTACATGTCATACAATGTAATGGCAGAAAATTTCAACGAACTTATAACCGAAACTACACTAATAAACAAAAAATGCCAGTTAGAGCGACAGCCTAGCAGATTTTAGCCTCTTGCTGTTTAATTCATGAAGGATGTTCCTCGTCCCTCGCTTACTTTTCATTTTCAGAAACTAATAATTAAGGTTCATAAAGAAGAAAAATGTTATGGGGTTGGATTAGGATATTGATGACCACATTTGAGAAGGTAATGAGGGATGTATACGTGGCATTTGTTGATGGGAAACCTTAATTGCACTTGCTTCCCGACAAGGTGGCCTTGTTGGAAATGGATAATGACTCTCCATATGTTAATTATTATTTACATAACAACAAATCTTAAGAGATCTTGAATATCGGGATTAAGATCTAAGCCTAATTGCAAGTAGATAATGTATTATATCTCTCTTTTTTAAGATCAAAATTCCTGTTTGTGTCTTCTTGTGTCTGCTGGGTTGGAAGGATCCAGAGGGAGTTAATGACTTTAAATTTTCTATTTCTTGCTTTGTCCGAACTTCGATTTTTTTCCACTCTTTTCTCCAAAATAAAAGGATGAGTAGGTAGTTTCCACTCAGCCATGTGTTTCCTAAAGCGCCTCTTCATCTTAGCCAGAAGGCCAACAAAAATGGTATGAAATCTGATGGCATTTTATTTCTCAACAAAAATGGTATCGATGAGCATTTAGTCAATTCAGTTATAAAATTTTAAAATTAATTAAATATAAACAAATTTATAAAATCAATTAGATTAATTAAAAAAATTTTAAAATCGATGAACTTAAGTTAATTGATTTAATCAATTTTAAAATTTTAAAAAATAAATTATTTATCTTCTTATATAAAAAATTGTATATTATATAATTTATAATACAAATGATTTATTACATTATATAAATTTTAATATATTATATAAATATATTTCATTTATATTATATATAAAGTATAATCAAAAGTAAAATTTAAAAAATTGATTAGTTTAATTTATTTAATTATTAATTTTAAAAATTGATCATTAATCGAATTAATTAAATAAATTATTTTTTATAATCAATTAATTCAAACCCAAATAAATCAAATAAAATTAACCTAATCTAACCAATTCAATCGATTTAAACCCATTAATTCTCGCTCGCGACTAATAATACCATCTCCACCAGAATCGGCCGAATCCGTCCTGACTGCTTCTTGGAAAAGGATCCTCCGGAAAGTTGAAGGATTCAAGGTAGGCAGCTAAATATTTGATCTTCCGAAGGGTAAGCAAGAAAATTTTGTGGCTTGCCTGCCTGCCCTTATAATGAGTATATACAAGTGTTTGGATTGCCGGGGATTGTTCTTTTCAAAAAAAAAAAAAAAGTAAATAAAAAATTCTTAATCAATATCAATAAATAAATTTAATAATATTAAATATAATTATAAAATTGTAAATTCCGTAATCAATGATGATATAGGTTGGATAAGATGGCAGACGCTTATACGAGAATTGCCTTTTCTTATTCTTAAGCTTTTCAGGAAAAAGTGACAACTGTTCGGTTAATATTTGTTTCGCAGAAGGCAGGAACATCAGAGCATGTCTAAGTAAATTACAATCGATCCAAAGCATGTCTCGGGAATAACAATAGTAGTTTCAGTTTCGGATTAACGATGGATTACATGTTTGATAAATTATTTATTTCAAAATTTTTATTAGCAATTGGTTTGAACAAAAAGTAGCTTCAATTTAATAATAAACCTGGAAGTTTGGGGGCTTAGAAATGCACATTTATAATAATATGTTCGATTTTAATTTAATGTTGTAAAAAATCGAATTTAAATATTCAATTAAACTGATTAATTGAAAATTGACGGATTATTTGATTTTGAAATGCATGTTAAGCTGAATTATAAATGACTGAGGCAAGAATCGTTAAAAAATGAATTGTTTAGCTGAAAAGTATATATATATATATAGATAAAGTCAGTTAGAATTTATAATTGAAAAGATTTTTGAATAATTTCTTAACTCAATTCATAAAATACATTAAACTCATCAATCAAAATAGTTATAATTAGTCCTTTGCTTGTTTTGGAACATGGCTGTAGTCTTGTGCTTAATAGCTATGCCTTTTGGTTGCGGTGCTTGAGATTTTATATTCAATTTATGTTTTAACTATATTTGTTAGTTGCTCTAGGGTTACGATTTTATATTTTTTTTTCTTCTTTTTTGGACATTTTTCATATATATATATATATATATTTTTTAAAACATCTAAAAAATCATATTTTTCTATGTGGATCTATTGATTCACCTTCTGATCTAATTTTTAAACGTAGATCTTAACATATAATAAGTTCACTCTTTTGATTTAATCATCTATTGCAGAATTGAAAATACATTTCTGTTTAATTATTTTAGACAAAGTGTTTGAATTTTAAAATTCTGAAAAATATAAGATTGACGTAAATGAAAACTGTCTTTGAATAAACAATAATAAAGATAAAGGGAAAGGGAAAGGGAAAGTAAAGAAAAGGAAAAGAAATGAATTATATATCTTTTGTTTTGATAATTTTTTTCCTCTTAATTTCTCTAAATTGATGTTTATAAAAATTGAATATTTAAAAAAAAAAAAAACAAAACAAAAGATAGTCAGCTTCTACACTGGGATAACTTTGATAATTTAGGATTATAATTTCTTGTTACATTAGCTTCATTTAACTTTTTCTTGCTATCGACCCAACTAGTCGTATTAGTTATTTTCTTATTTTATTATTAAAAAATATATATATATTTTTTAAAGAGTAAATTTGGTTCTTTGATCATTGCATCCTGAAGCATTCATATTCAAAACACCTAAAAGTCGATAGATTAGTAGGCGGTTGATATCCTAGTTCTTTTGGATTTTTCCTGTTCAGGCCATGATTGAGTGATTGAAATCAAAGTGGCACCCCCATTAAAATCAAATCAGTGGTCCAGGGCAACATGCCAAGGTACAACTCCTGAAAATGATGCGAAGAAACTTATATGCCACAAATGACCCACTTCTCTAAGTGGTTAAAATTAAAATAAAAATGATTAATGTTTTCTTTAGCATAAAGAAGATAACGACTTTTAAAATATTAAAAAAATTTATTAATATTAAAATTAATTTTTAAGCATGACTGTATAAATTAACTTAACATAAACAGCTTGAATTTGATTTTAAGATTCTTTCCTATTCTTGCTTCACCATGGCATTATTTTTGTTGCTAGTTTAGGAATGTGAAATATTTTATTGTTCCAAGAGAAAAATGGGAGAAAATAATGCCCCAAATGCAGCCATCTCTGCCTGCATCCTAGCCTTAGAGGATACCATGGATTGCCATTTGACTTAAAAATGCCTTGGATTCTTGCAATATAAGCTATATGAGCTTAATCAAACTTACTATCATTCGTACTTATTCGAAGACTTGTTTCTTTGTTATTTCACTCAAGTATGTGCAACTAATTGCAATTGACTTCTAAAATTGTTATGGCTAAGAACATCAGAACATGATTTGCTTGCAAGCCAACAAAGCTGAAGAGTTTACCTTTAACAAACAGAAGGAACAAATACAAGTATTGCTTTCATTGTTTGACACTAAGTTAATTGAAAAGAAATGGCTCAGATCTAGCTCTTAATTGAAAAGAAATGCCGAGTTTCATCATATTTTTAGTTTTTCATGTTGTCACTTGACATTTCCCATGCTGGCAACATTGTGAATTCCGGTTGGCAATGTTCAAAAGCTGAGAATTTTACATCTGAAAGCTCATTCAGGATCAATCTTGACTACCTTCTCAATTTACTAACTGAAAACGGGCATCTGTGCAACGGCTTCTTTAAAACCACTTTTGGAAGGAGCTCAGCGAAGATTTATGGTCTAGCGCAATGCAGAAGGATGTTTCTGCAGAAAACTGTGCTAATTGTACAAGAGAATCTGTTGCAGTAGCATTGCTTGATTACTCAAAGAGCAAAAGGGTTCAGGTTTGGTTCATAAGGTGCTTTCTTCGTTATTCAAACAAGCATATCTTTGGTGTTTTGGATCAATCTTCAATGGCAAGAGTCGATGACACTGATTTTGATGATGCATATGTCGTCTCGAAAGGACTCATCTTTATGAGTGAAATTGCAACGACAGCGCCAAGCAGCCTTTGTCCGTTTCACACTGAAGTGTTGGATGCTGGCCAATTTGGGAGGGGGTATGGCATGGCTCAGTTTATCAGAGATATTAGTGGAATTGACTGCAGCAAGTGCCTGGATGCTAAGTTAGTGACGTTTAGAACCCACCATTGGAAATAAGAAAGGATGGGAGGTTTATGGGTCCCGTTGTTCCATGTGGTACCATGATTACCAGTTAACTATTCCAACATCTCCATCCCTAAAAATGATGGTGAGTTTTGATTTCTTTGATCATTATTGATTGAGAAAAAAAATTTCATATTTATTGCAAGTATCCACTTCATAATGTTGATTAGAAGTTTAGCATAATCCTTGAGATTATTTTGATAATCAATGAAATTGAACCATTTCCGTATGCTGAAACAGGTGCTAGGAGATTCTCCTGCATGGAGTTGCAATTGGCATCATAATGATGGTCCCACTGTAATCATTCATTGGCTATTAATCATGTGAAGAAAGTTAGAGACGTACTAACTACTGCTTCAATTCTAGCTCTTTAAGTTCTTAACTCTCTAAGCTAGGAAGATGTGGTTGTAGAACTGATCAGATGAAAGAAATCCTGTCCCAGTCCCATTAGTTTAAGATTTATCAGAAACTGTAGCAAATCGTGCTGCAGAATATGAAGGTGTTGATGGCTGGAGGAGATTAACTGATCTACTCCCTGGCATGAGAACGACTGATGACATTGCAGGCCTAAGTGCGCGTCATCCCAAGCACACAATAATGCAGTGTTCATCCATCTCAGAACCTCGTGAATAGGACAATCATCAGCGATCTGTGGGTCTATCAACTCCAGTCCTCTATGCTCAGGATCCTAATTATGGTAGAAAGCCTTGAATTTGGGTAAGTGGAGGAGATAACAAAGGATGCCTACATATGATAGAAAGCCTTGGCCACAGTCCTGGTCGTAGAATCTCCTGTTCTTTATAGCATTAAGATTCCAAAGCTGTAAACATCAGACTTGTTCGAAAACAAGCCCTTCTAGTGCATTATTCTGATGCCATGTATCCAATGCATAGGAAAGCGGAGTAACATGCTGTGAGAAGGGAATAGAAATCAATGAGGCAACGAGGGGTGAAGATGAGAGAGTTCTGGCTCGGTCTAATCACCCTTCTCAGTCCCCATCAAAACCTAAACTATTATTTAACATTATTCGGAAGATTATTCTTGAATAAATTAACATGGCCGTGGAAAGTGAGGTGATAGAAAATCCGATAATGCAGACAGAAGTGGATGAATGATATCTGATGGGAACTTTTTAATTCCTGGATAAAGATAAGAGTGGAAAGATGAATCACTTCGGAAAATCATTTAATTATCTCTTTTCTATCAGACACTGTAGCTCACCATAGGAAAAGTTTCCTTAAGAAATTCATAATCTCATAGTCCATTGTGGACAATCTTTGATTTGTCAATGATCAGATAGAAGGAAAGTGGTACTATTAGAGAGGGAGTAAGATACGTGGTCTTATAGATTAAGTGGATACTCGGCTTCACCATATTTCTTCATGGTATCACCCCAATTCTCAGGAGGTACTGCATTGCGAAGGAATCAGGATTGGCTATATTCCTGCAAAATTATGAATTGATTGTTGTATACATTTCTTACAGGATATAGCTTCTCTCCCTGCAAATTAACTGTTAGAAGTTGATCTACATACTTGTGCTGATTTGCTTAAAAACATCTAGTTTTGTTTTATCAGGCAGCCAAATTATACTTTTCCTGCATGACTTGTTCAAGCCAAGCCAAGATAATTCTACAATAAACACATTCACAGGTTAAACACAGCCTTCATTAATAAATAAATTGCAAGAGGAACAAATGATGAGTAAATCATTTGATTTAGTAAAATAAGTAGAATACTGAAGAATGTCAAGATTTTGGAACCAAATAACTCTTAAAAGGCCAGTTGATACATAATGTGACCGGAATCATACCAAGAAAACGTACATTGGCACAAAAAAGGTCTTATTCAACGTTGGCAGATAGCTATATCTACCTTGAGGATGCATCCATTAACCCACATTAGCGAGGGTCTAATTCAGTAATAGAGACATCATTGACAGACCATGGCATTGGTTCACTAGCAGATTGATCAGATTCAAGCCCCTTGCATGGCATCCTTCCCTCTGTTCTGCTGTGAAGGAAAAATGCTGGCTGTTTAGGCAATGGCAGTGTGACAGAGTAACTATCAAGCATGAGAACGATGGTAGCCATCTTAGGCCTGTCAACTGGATCTTCCTGAACACATAATAGCCCAATTTGTATGCATCTATTGACTTCATTTCTTGAGTAAGTATCCTTCAGAATAGGATTCAACAATTCTAAGGGTGTACCATCCCTCCAATGTTTCCAAGCCTGCATTGGTTCGTCAAGTAAGATTCAAAAAGTTCTCCCCTTCAATTTTATTTCATATTTTCATTTTCTTTCCTATTATAATTCTCAGCACTAACAAAAAAATTACAGGCTGAATTGTACTTACATAGCTAATGAGGTCCTCAGCATCATCTGTTTTATAGAAATTAGTGTTCCTCTGGCCACTTATGATTTCTAGAACTAAAACACCGAAGCTATATACATCCGATTTCACAGAAAACTGCCCCTGCATTGCATATTCCGGAGACATGTAGCCACTGCAGAACCAGTAACAATGTCAGTGTAATGACACGAAGAAAGGTTTTCATTTGATCTGATAATTTATGTGTGTTAACAAGAATCAGACGTAATTTGTTTTAAATAATATAGCGGAAGATGAAGGTGTTAAGTCACTCAACAATTGGGATGCAAAAACTAATGGTTAAATTGCCTATGAACCTTACGCATATACAAAAGCTATTCGTGTTCAGAACTTACTAGGTACCAACAACTCTTCTGGTGGTTCCTTGAGTTTGATCAACTCCGAAAATCCTTGCCATGCCAAAATCTGAAATTTTGGGATTCATGTCTCCATCTAACAATATATTGCTGGCCTTAAGATCGCGATGTATGATTCTAAGTCGAGAATCCTCATGCAGATAAAGAATTCCTCGAGCAATCCCTCCTATTATCTTGTAACGTCTTGACCAATCCAATTCTCCTTGTTTCTCAGGATCTAAAAAAACATAAGCATTTGTGTTTACAAGCAATCTTTAAAATCAATTCAATTTCTAGAAAAAAAAAATTCTTCCAAAGTATGTGAAAAATACCGAAAATAAAATAGTCCAGGCTCCTGTTGGGCACAAATTCATATATTAGCATCTTTTCTTCTCTTTCCAAGCAAAATCCCAATAGTCTCACTAGATTTCTGTGTTGAAGCTTGGCCACCAATAGGGCCTCATTCTTAAATTCCTCAGTACCTTGTCCTGAACCTCTTGATAACCTCTTAACAGCTATTTCTTTTTTGTTAGGAAGGACACCCTGAGTCATTAAAATGCGCATTTAGTTCGACTATTCTTCTCCAAACATCGAAATCTTCCGAGAGTGTTCTCAAATTCTTGGGACTCTGTATGAACACAAAAGGGCTATAGGTACACGTAATTGAATGCTAACAAATACCTTGTAAACCTCACCAAAACCGCCTTCACCTAGCTTGTTAGCATCCGAAAACCTGTCTGTTGCAGCTTCAATTGTGGCAAAATCATACTGCAACGACTCTATAGTGGATATGTCATTCCCAGCTGCACAACCAAATAGCGAAGACTGTCAAATTTTTGTGAAAGACAACAAAATAAGTCAAAATAAAATCAAACCATGTCCTCTACCGTTTCCTTCCCGGATAACGTTGTACTTCTTCCTTGCTGATCTCCTCTTTAACAGGCAAATCGCCAAGAAGAAAAGTAAAATGGAAGCAGCAATTGGAGCAACAATGGCAATAATTCTTGGCCGAGATCTTTCGCCATTCCCTGCCGAAGCAATAATATGTATCGGTAATATACTATGAGGTGAAAAGCCATAATAATTATAAAAGCCGGTGGACCAACCAATGGCCCAAATCAAACTTAAAGCGTTCGTTTTCTCCTGTCAGGCTTGAGGCTTTCATAAGGGGAAACAGAACTATTCCTTAATATTCTACTGATCAAAAGAAAAGCAAAACTTGGAACAAGTTTGAAGGGGAAAGCGGAGGAGAGGATCTGACGGGTTAAAAGGTATCAAGGATTCAAGGTGGTAGACTGGTGGCTGGGGCTTAACTCGATTAAATGCTTCTCTAATTAAAATCTGCTCCCCCTCTGTCTTTATCTTTATCATTATCTTAATTAATTAACTAATTACTGAACATAAAAAATAAAATGTAGAATCTTTTTTTTTTCTTTTCATGAACGAGACAATATCCAGAAAAAAATCAAGAGGAAAAAAAAAAAGAACCAAAAATTATCAATGAAAAGTGAGGATAAACCTGGAGTTGAAGGAGGAGGTGCTGGAGCTGCTGTTTGAGTATAGAACGGGTAAATTTCATATCTGACGTTACAGCTAGGATTCAGCACTCTTCCCCCTTGTTTTCCACTGCAACAATTTGGAAGATTTGATATTACTGCTCGCAAACATCTATTGCAATCTGTGCCAGACAGGTCTGGTGTACACTGGGCGAGGGTGTACAGTGTTTGAAAACTTGAAAAATTGGCCTCATTAGTCGCAAATTTTTTAGCATCTGCTGGTTCATTTACGGCTTCGGTTGCTGTATCATTCATCGTAGACGCCACGAGCTGGTTGAAACGGTCTTGCTCAGTGATATTCTGCGAGTTCCAGAGGAAAACTGCAGGTGATTCAGCCACAGTGGAAAAGATATTTTGATTTGAGTATCGTAGGAGGCACTCGTCGTACCAAACAACCGCCGTGGTTTCAACAGGACAACGCTGGGAGATGTCACTGGTGGCAAAGTTGACACACTGTTGGCAGAGGCTGACAGAAATATCCCCACGACAGAGATAAAGGCCGTATACCGTGTCAGGGTTCCTGCCGGAGGTTGTGTTGTAGAAACCATTTACACGGGTGCCATTAGAAGACAGTGAAGATAATACGCTATTGCGATTGGCTTGGTAAGTGCTGTTCACGGTGAAAGTGGTGGTGTTTGGACAGTCGTGGTAGCGATAAGCAGGCTGCTGAGCTTCAATGGTTGCGCTAAGCAAGGAAAGGACAATTATTAACAGGTTTATGAAAACTGTGTAGATATGCATTTTTTTTCCTAATAAAAGTTCTCTCTTTCTTTTAGCTAGGATCATAAACAAGAGAGAACAGCTTTATAAATCTGAATTTCTTTCACATATAATTTATGATATGGGTGGTTTTAAGAAAGGTAAACATTTTGGTCATTGCAGAAGATTCATTGATCCGTACCAATTAAGAAAATTATCTGAGTCAAGCCAATGAAGATTAGAGATCTCAATCAGGTTGAAAGTTAAACACTTGAAGAGTTGGGTCAAAAATGAATAGATGGGACAGAAGTGAAAGAAAAATAATATTCAAGGTAGCAGTTGGCGAATGCCGGAACGGTGAAAACTCTCCATTGACGTAAAAGGAAATACTAATACCATAACCAAAGAAACAAAGGACGTGCTTCCTACATCAAACGGCCAACACAATTCCTAGATATTTTCTTATGGATTGGTAAGTCCCGTTTGTGGTGAAAAATGTTTGTGTTTGGAGAGTTTATATGTGGCGGATTTAGGCAAACTAATTTGTTGCACTTGACGGGGTTGAGGGCTTGGCAAGAAGGAGAAGAGCATGTTAAGTTTTTCCCCGTACGTACACGTAATAACAGAGACAATTTTATCAGTCTTAGTCTTGGGTGTTTTTTTTTTTTTCGGTTATTAATTTGTCGGATTCTCATACCATGCGAGTCAAGTTTGTGGAAAAAAATGTAAATAATTAAAGACATTTTGGTGGACGGGACGTGAAGCTGTACTTGATCGAGGTATTGAAGCGGAAGCAAGCGATGTTATTGGTTTTCTCCTTTTTTCTGTTTTTTTTCTATTTATTTATTTTTCACATCTGTTGCGTTTAAAATGGTGCACGTGTTGCTTGGTATAAAATATCTTTTTGACTTTTCGACTTTTAAAAAAGAGAAGTAGGCAAAGAGCCCACCGCTCCTTAATTTCTAGGTGTGTACTACATTTTCTTTGTAAGTTAATTAGTTTCCTTCATTGGAGCAGACTTTTCCAATTGTGTTAGAACTTAGATTGCCATGTTCAATTTCCCTGTTGTGATAGGTTTGGGAACGTAAGTTTGCAAAAATGAAATTGAATTTGTTTTTGTTATACGAATTGCAACGAATGAAAATAAAAATTACCTTAAATTTTATATATTTTAGAAAGTATAAATAGATAAATTTCAAATTTCTTAAATTATTAAGGTGTTTTAATGCATCCATGAATTTAAAAATAATTAAAGAATTATATTTTCATAAGTTGATTTATCACCAATTTTATATTAATTTTAAAATTCATATATATATATATATATATTTCAACTTCAAATTCTTAAAATGCATGACATTAATTAGATTGATTTAGATGTGTTGCTGGAAACTTACTATCTTGGATATAGAGGTGTCAATAATCTAAAAACTCAAATTAAGTTGATAAAATATAAAATATTAAAAATTTATTTTTATATTAATAATTACATATTTTTATAAATTAAATTTAAATAATTTTTTATTATTAAATTATAATTTAAATTAAACAAATTAATTAAAAAAATCATGTTTAAAGTATAATCCGAATCAACTACCAGTTAACACTTAGAGTAGGTCTATTTGAACAATAATTAGTCTCAGGAAGCTGATTAGATCCCTAATTTATGATGATAAAGAAAATGTAAAATGAAATAACTTCTCCCTTAGGTTTTATTAAAGAGATGTAATAATTTTACTATGTCAATTCAGCCAAAACAATAAAATTACTTTTATAACTTCTTGATAGATAGAATCTTTAGAATAAGGATCAAATCACCGAGGCGACAATTTTGAAATTGTAACTTTATTAATAGAAAAGATTTCGTCATTTAAAGTCGGTTGAGTTGTTTATGTAACAATACGTCCAACAGAAAATGCTGGTTCTGTTGGTTGAGGAAGCTTTACGGTCTTACTTGCCAACATAACAATTACAGATGACATAGATGGTCTGTCGGCTGGGTCTTCTTGCACACACAATAGCCCGGTATGAATACATTTAAGCATTTCAGCAATCACACATGACGGAACAAGGAGTTGATCTATTAGCTCCGTTCCTTCACCCTTAGACCATAGTTTCCATGCCTACAATAGTAGCTTAAAATTAGTCCGAAATTTTATCTATTGTTTGAGGGCAAAAGGGAGGATGAAAAACATACAAAAGTCAGCAAGCTTTCGCCACGCTCGGAATGATGCAAAACATTATTCTTTTTTCCACTTATACTCCCTAGCAAAAGGAGTCCAAAACTGAAAACATCAGATTTGATAGAAAAAACTCCCTTCCAAGGCATATTCAGGTGCCATGTGTCCACTATTTTAGTTCATAAAAAGTAATGAGAAAATGATTAAAACCGAATTAGATGTTATCATAGAGAATTTTTTTTTGAAAGTAAAATAAATCCATTGAAAATTAAATATTGATTGCACCAGACATTATGGTAGTATTATGACGGTTGTTTAAAAAGAGAAAATCATTAAATATGAATATTGATTGTACTATTATGACCCTGTTGTTCGCAATCTATGAAACAAATCAACGATAATTCTTTATTTTGAAGTGAAAATTTTAATAATTTTAGATAAGATGTAATGACAAAAATGAATAATAAAAAAATTTATCAAAACTATAGAAGATAGATAACCCTATAAGCCTGTGAGGAAATTAGTTAGGAAAAATACGTATACTTACTATGTTCCAACTATTCTATTGGCATTTGCTTCATTTTTATCGCCACCAAAAATTCTTGCCATTCCGAAGTCTGAAGTTTTCGGATTCATGTCATGATCAAGTAGAACATTACTAGCTTTGAGGTCTCTGTGGATAATTCTAAGGCGAGAATCCTCATGTAGATGCAGGATACCTCGGGCAATTCCTTTAATAATGCTGAATCTTTTCTGCCAAGTCAATTGGGCAGCCAAGTTCGAATCTGATAAATGCCCTAAAAGGGGAAAAAAACAGGAAAAACAAATTACTAGTTAAGTTTTTTTTTAATATTTCATTTACTATTTTAGGTTGTTAATTAGTTAAAGGTTCAAGGATCAAACCGAATAGGAACACATCAAGGCTTCTATTGGGCAAGAATTCATATACAAGCAACTTTTCGTTCTTCTCTATGCAACATCCTAAGAGCCTCACAAGATTTCTATGCTGTAATCTAGCAATTAGTAGTACTTCATTCTTGCACTCAAGAAGCCCTTGACCAGAAGTTCTTGACAGCCTTTTAACGGCAATTTCTTTACCATCTGCTAGTGTGCCCTGGAAGATTTCTTTCATTTATGTAACATATCACAATTCAAATGGAAAATGCCTCGCATCTCTGAAATATTCGCATACTTCATTCACTCAGATCAGTTCTAAAGCTAACTTAGATAAAAATTCCTAACCTTAATTACTTTATATACAGGACCAAATCCACCCTCTCCTAGCTTATTTTCATTAGAAAAGTGATTTGTCGCTGCATCTAACATATCCAATTGAATAGAAGGAAGCACCTGAGACGTCCCCCCACATTTTCTCCAGTAAAAGTTTCCCTCGAGTGTTTATTGGGAATTCTGCCCCCTGCCAAGTCAAGTAATTGAACTTCTTGGCTATTTTCTCTATCCCCTATAAAAAAAAAAACAATATGTGATCGGCATAACAATATAAAACGAATATGTAATGCTTGCCAGTTGCCGGCAAGATTGCTCCAGTGCATACCTTGACAGTATCTTCTCTTCCAGACGAAGAAACCAGACAGAAACCATAGCTGAGCCAAAAATTGCTGATAAACTTGCACCAAGTGCTGGAATCCGGTTTGATTTTTTCTTTTCTTCTAAACAAGGGCAGTTATTCTCAAGTCAGCTCATTGTAATCCTTACGAATATAGGAGCTTGTTTTTTTTAGATAACGTCGATAGGTTCAAATGCACTTTGCACAACCAGAGGTACACAGCCATCTCTTGATTACAAGGCGACTACGGTAATGCATGTGCATTTTTGGTACGCGAAGCAAAGTAGTCAGCATCATATTGGTGGATACATTATTTTTGTTTTAGCTCTAATACCTATGTTACAAAATTTAAAAAAACAAAGGACGAACAATAATTATCTTCAAAAAATAAAAATTATTTTTAAGAATTTTAGAGATAACTTTAAATTTCTAACATTCATCCCTTAAATCCGTGTCTTTAAAATGTTTTAAGGATAACATTCATCTACAATATTATTAAATTATAACAATATTTATCCCAACACTGCTAAATTCAAAGATAAAGAACATTTTTCTTGATTATCTTCTTATTTCGTCTCTAAAAATTTTTTATTTTCAGGTGCATTTCGGTATACTGTTATGCATTTTTCGATACATTTTCAAATATTTATATATATATATATCTATTTTAAAATTCTTTAATAAAATATATATTATATAAATGTAAATATACCTTAACTAATTAACTAATTACTCATCATAAAAAATATAACGTAAAGAATCTTGTTTTCTTTTTTTCATGAACGAGACAAAATTTAGAAAAAAAAAATCAAGAGAAAAAAAAAAGAAAGAACCAAAAATTATCAATGGACATGCAGTGAAAGCTGGAGCTGCTGTTTGATTATAGAACCGGTGAATATCATATCTGACGTTACAGCTAGGAAACTGCCAAGATAAGACGCTATTGCGATTGGCTTGGTAAGTGCTGTTTATGGTGAAAGTGGTGGTGTTTGGACAGAAGTGGCAGCGATATGTAAGCTGCTGATCTTCAGTGATAGGGTTAAGCAAGGAAAGGACCAATATTACTAATAACAGGTTTATAAAGACTCTGGATATATGCATATTTTTTCTTTTAGCTTGGATCAAAAGACAAGGGAGATTCTTTTATAAATCTGGAGTTCTTGTCACATATACTTCATGATATGGGTGGTTTTAGAAAGGGGAAACTTTTTCGCCATTGAAGAAGATTACTAAGCAAATTCCGAGTCAAGCCAATGAAGATTAGAAATAGATCTCAATCATGTTGAAAGTTAAACACTTGAAGAGTTGGGTCAAAAATGAATGAATGGGACAGAAGTGAAAGAAAAATAATATTCAATGCAGCAGTTAGCTACGGCCGCAACGGTGAAAACACTCCATTCCGTTTAGATAAAAACGGACTCTGGGTACGGTTCAATTACACCTACTTTTGGTCCCAATCGGTGTGCACGGCCAACATAATTCCTGGATATTTTCTTCTGGATTGATAAGTTCCGTTTGTAGCGAAAAGTGCTTGTGTTTAGAGACTTATATATGGCGGGTTCGGGTTATAATCTAATTTGTTGCACTTGAACTGGTTGAGGGCTCAGCAAGAAGGGAAGAACATGTTATGTTTTTCCTCGTACACGTCATAAGTAATGAAAGTGACAATTTCATCAGCCTTGGTCTTGTTTTTTCCATTTTTTTTTCTTTCAACTTTTTTATTAATTGATAGAATTCTCATGCCATGCGAGTCAAGTTTGTTGAAAAAAATGTGCAGAGTTAAAAGACATTTTATTGGACGGGATATTAAGGTGACATTTTTCTTGGTTACCTTCTAAAGCGGTACCAATACGCAGACTGACTTTCATTTATGGTGAGATATTTTGGCCTATGGCTTACGTTACTACTTGGTTGCGTTTAAAATGGTGGCCTGTTGCTTGGTATAACTATAAATTATCTTTTTGACTTTTTGACTTTTAAAACAGAAGAAGCCCACCTCACGTTAATCCCTAGGTCTGCACTGTATTTCCTCCGGAAGTTAATTAGGTTTCCTTTATTGGAACAGACTTTTCCAATTGTGTTTAGAACTTAGACTGCCATGTTCAATTTCCTTGCTATGATACTGTTTGAGAACATAAGTTTGCAAAAAATGAAATTGAATTTGTTTTTGGTATACAAATTGCAAAGAATGAAAATGAAAATTAGCTTAAATTTTATATCTTTTGGGGAGTATAAATAGATAAATTTCAAATTTCTTTAATTATTAAGGTGTTTTAATACAACCATGAATTTAAAAATAATTAAAAGATTATATTTTTTATAATTTGATTTATCACCAATTTTATACTAATTTTTAAAATTCATATATATATATATATGTATATATTTTCAACTTTAAGTTCTTAAAATGCATGATATCAATTAGATTTAGATTTGTCATAAAAAGCCTGCTATCTTGAATGTACAGGTGTTAATGGTTGAATCAAGTAAGCCTAATCTAAAAACTTAAATAATTATTCATAAAATAAAAAAATATTTAAAAATTTATTTTTATATTAATACTTTTATATTTTATAATTAAATTTAAATAAAACTATTTTTTATTATTAAATCATAACTCAAATTAAATAACTAAATAAAAATTATTTTTAAGACTTGACCCACATGAATTAGGTCTACCCATCAACACTTGAAGAGGTCTATTTAGTTGATCTTAGTAAGCTGATTGGATCCGACTTCTTATGATAAAGAACACGTAAAATGAAATAACTTCTCCCATTGTTTTTGTTGAAAAGGTAAATATGATGTCCATTAAGCCAAAACAATAAAAATGCTTTTATAACTTTTGATAAGCAAGAATCCTTAGTACAGTGATCAAATCATCGAGGTGACAAATTTGAAATTGTAACTTCGTTAACAGAAAAGACTCCATCACTCAAAGTTGGTTGCGTTGGTTCTGTAACAATACGTCCAACAGAAAATGCAGGTTCTGCTGGTCGAGGAAGTGTTATAGTCTCGCTTGCCAGCATGACAATTACAGATGACATGGTTGGTCTGTCAGCTGGGTCTTCTTGCACGCATAATAGTCCAATATGAATGCACTTAAGCACCTCAGCGACCACACACGAGGGAACAAGGAGTGGATCCATTAGCTGCATTCCTTCACCCTTAGACCATAGTTTCCATGCCTACAATTGTAGCTTAAAATTAGCTTCAAATTTTATTTGTTGTTTGAAAACAAAAAAGAGGATGGAAAACATACAAAAGTCAGCAAGCTTTCACCACGCTCTGAAAGATGAAAACCTTTATTCTTTTTTCCACTTATAATCTCTAGCAAAAGGACTCCAAAACTGAAAACATCAGATTTGATAGAGAAAATTCCTTCCATAGCATATTCAGGTGCCATGTATCCACTATTTTAGTTCACAAGAAGCAATGAGAAAAAGATTAGAACAAAATTAGATGATATTATAGAGAAATTTAGAAACAGAGAATCATTAAATATGAAAATCAATTGTACTATTATGACCCAATTATCTGCAATCCATGAAACAAATCAATGATAATTCTATATTTTGAAATGACAATTTTGATAATTTTGGATAAGAAACAATGGCAAAAATGAATAATAAAAAAATTTGCCCAATATAGAAGATATATAAATTCGTAAGCCTCTGAGGGACTGAGTTGAGAAAAATACGTAGACTTACAATGTTCCAACTATTTTATTGGTATTTGCTTCATTTTTATCTTCACCAAAAATTCTTGCCATACCAAAGTCTGAAATTTTTGGATTCATTTCATGATCAAGTAGAACATTACTAGCTTTGAGATCTCTGTGAATAATTTTAAGACGAGAATCCTCATGTAGATACAAGATACCTCGGGCAATTCCTTTAATAATACTGAATCTTTTCTGCCAAGTCAATGGCGCAGCCAAGTTCGAATCTGATAAATGCCCAAAAAGGGGAAAAAACAGGAAAAAAACAAATGACTGGTTAAGTTTTTTCATTATTTCATTTACTATTTTAGGTTGTTAATTAATTAAAGGTTCAAGGATCAAACCGAATAGGAAGACGTCAAGGCTTCTGTTGGGCATAAATTCATATACAAGCAACTTTTCGTTCTTCTCTATGCAACATCCTAAGAGCCTCACAAGATTTCTATGCTGTAATCTAGCAATTAACATGACCTCATTCGTGAACTCAAGAAGCCCTTGGCCGGAAGTTCTTGACAGCCTTTTAACTGCAATTTCTTTACCATCTGCTAGTGTGCCCTGGAAAATTCATTCATTTATGTAACATATCACAAATTCACGATTCAAATGGAAAATGCCTCACGTCTCTGAAATATTCGCATACTTCATTCACCCATATCAGTTCTTAAAGCTAACTTAGATAAAAATTTATAACCGTAATTACCTTGTATACCGGACCAAATCCACCCTCTCCTAGCTTATTTTCATCAGAAAAGTGATTTGTTGCTGCATGTAAAATATCCAATTGAATAGAAGGAAATTCCTGAGATCTCCCCACATTTTCTCCATTAGAAGTTTCCCATAAGTGCTCATTGGGAATTCTTCCCCCAATCAGGTCAACTAATTGAACTTCTTGGCTATTTTCACTATCCTCTGTAGCAAAAACAAAATGTGATTGGCATAACAATATAAAACGAATCTGTAATGCTATCCAGCAACATTACTCTACTGCAGTGCATACCTTGGCTGTTTCTCCTCCTCCAGACGAAGAAACCACAGACAGAAACCATAGCTAGCAAAAAGCTTGCTGATAAACTTGCACCTAGTACTGGAATCAAGTTTGATTTGTTTTCTCCGTCTTCTTCAAAATAAAGGCAGATTTTCCCAATTCAGCTTATTGTACTCCTTACGAATATAAGGGCTTGTTTCTTGGATTAAGGCGATAGCTTCAAATGCACTTTGCACAGCCAAAGGTACACATCCATCCCATATCTTGATTACAAGGCAACTATGATGACGCATGTGCACCTTTGGTATGCAGAGGTAAGGAGCGAGTACCACGCAGGCGTATGTACCATTTTTTTTTTTGATATTAGTACGTATATTATAAAATTTAAAAAAATTAAAAATTATAGATAATTATTTTTAAAAGATGAAAAATCGTTTTTAAAAAAATTATCCTTAAAAGTTTTGCAGACAATTTTTAGTTCCTAATAGTCAACTTTAAAATTGTATCTTTAAAAAGTTTTAGGAACTATTCGTCTTAATACTCTTAAATTAGGATAACATTTATCTTCGATATTACTAAATTCAATATAGAGAGGACATCCTCTTATTTTATCTCTAAAAATCTTTTATTTTATATATATTTTAGCGTATTATTTTACATTTATCGATACTTTTAAAATATTTACATATAATCTATTTTTAAGTTCTTTAATGAAAATATATTATAAACGTGCAAATATACTTGTAAATAACCAAAAAAATATACCTTAATTAATTAACTACTTACTAATCATAAAAAATAGAACGTAAGGAATCTTGTTTTCTTTTTTTTCATGAACGAGACAAAATTTAGGAAAAAAATCAAGAGAAAAAAGGAAGAACCAAAAATTATCGATGAACAGGCAGTGAGGATAAACCTGCAGAAGGAGGGGTTGGAGCTGGAACTGCTGTTTGATTATAGAACGGGTAAATTTCATATCTGACGTTACAGCTAGGATTCAGAACTCTTCCCCCTTGCTTTCCACTGCAACAATTTGGAAGATTTGCTATTACTTCTCGCAGACATCTATTGCAATCTCCGCCTGACAGGTCTGGTGTACACTGGGCGAGGGTGTAAAGTGTTTGAGAACTTGAAATATTGACCTCTTTAGCCGAAAATTTTTTATCGCCTGCCGGTTGATTTACGGCCTGGGTTGCTATATCATTCATCGTAGCCGCCAGTAGCTGGTTGAAACGGTCTAGCTCAGTGACATTCTGCGAGTTCCACATGAAAACTACAGGTGATTCAGCCACAGCGGAAAAGATATTTTGATTTGAGTATCGTAGGAGGCACTCGTCGTACCAAATCACCGCCGTTGTTTGAAGAGGACACCTCTGGGTGATAGCATGGGCTGCAAAGCCGACACGGAATTCGCAGACGCTGACAGTAACATCCCCACGGCAGAGATAAAGGCCGTATACAATGTCAGGACTCGTGCCTGAGTCTGTGTTGTAGAAACCATTTCCAGGGACGCCATTAGACCGCAGTGAATTTAAGACTCTTCTGCGATTGTCTCCGTAAGCGCTGTTTATGGTGAAAGTGGTGGTGTTTGGACAGTGGTGGTAGCGATAAGTAGGCGGCTGAACTTCAGTGGTGGGGCTAAGCAAGGAAAGGACTACTACTAACAGGTTTATGAAGACTGTGGAGATATGCATGTATTTTCTAATAAAATTAACAGGTTTAGGAGACATTTTTTCTCTTCAATCCTCCTCAGGTTTAGCATGTATAAAGATTTCCTCATCGCACATGCCGGATTGAAATTGAGCTTATGATACGAAGCTATCGTGTGTTGGTAAATGCGGCTGTATTATTTTTTATTGACCACTCCAACCAATAAAGAGTCACAAACTAAAGAAATATCATTAAGCGGTTTTATGGTTCCACAAAACCACATTAGTCTGTCACATCTTTTTCAATATGACTAGTAGCATTCCCAGAAAAAGAGGGTTTTCTTTTTTGTTTTTTCTTCTTGGCAAGCAAAATTTTCCCACATTCTAGTCGTGAAAGCAGCAAAGAATTAATTCGTAGCTTCTTTTCTGACTGTAAATTAAACGGAATGAGTTGCGAAACTATTCATAAATTGATTAATCCCTTTTGGGTAAAAAAAATTTTCTTTTAATTGCATGTCAACTAGTAGGACTTGCGCAATCTACTAATATATGAAATGCAAATTAAAAGTGTTAATGTATAGGATCAAGCCAAGTTTGGGTTTGAAATTTTTTATTTCTGCTTGCCCAAATAAGGTCCGGGTTGTTTTCAACTGCATCTTAACCTACAGTTGAAGCTTCAAATATTATGAGTTAGAAATCCCAACAGCAGTTACTACGGAGAAATTTCATGGAAGAACTTTCAAGTATACACAATTCAATGAATTTCTTAATTTGAGTTTACTGGTAAATTATGTTGAAATGCAAAAGAAAGACACTACTGGTAAAATAATTGAATGGTCAGACGCATAATAGCTCTGACATTTTGAGGTAGAAGTCAAATCGTGGGGCTGATTACTTGCTAACAAGAAAATGGGAAGTTCAAGGGAAAAGTTGGGAGAACCACTGAATCTAGTTGGAATTTTTAGGCGGATAAACAAGAAGCTGGTAAAGTTTATCAACAATTGGTGTAGTTCGAGGAAGGTGCTGTCAGCCCTTTCGGCATTTTAAGCCGGACGATGCGGTGGATACCTTGACTTACCAGAAAGTTCAGAGGGCTGCTCTTTTACCAGTATAAAAGTTTTTTTTTTTAATTTTTTTGAGAAAAATCATATTTGTATTAGATATTAACAGTATCTGCCGTTACAAATTGATGTATTGAATGTAGATACTCTTCAAACCAAAAGGAATCTTCTTCAATAGAAAAGCTAAGTTTGGCTAGACCATGCGCAGCTTGGTTATATGCAAAGCATTCCCTTCAATATCATTCGCTGGGCTCCCATCTGCCGAGCCACTTCTACAGCCTTCACTGCTGCCTGTGCTTCCATCATATAAGCATCCTGTGCCTGGTTACATATTATTGCAGCTGCTCCCAAAACAAAAGCCCTCATAGCCTCTTATGAGTACTCCTATTTCCCCCTTTTTTGATTATGGTTCAAATGCTCCATCAAAAGTCACTTTGAGGTTCTATTTTGGTAGGCTTTCCAGTGGACCACTGACTGCTCGTGTATCGGTCCCATGTGTTTTGCAATTTGCAGCCTACGTCTTAATTTTTTTTTTTTTTCAAACAAAACGATTCATCCACCTTCTAAAAGCACTACATCAAAATAGAAGCATAGACAGATTAGACCAGACTCAAAAGCCATTTCATTATTTTAATAATATTTCATATTTATTTTTTAATTATATTTAAATAAAATTTTTATTAAATAAGAGTAATCTAAACCGACTGAATCAAATTACAAAAATTTCTGTCAAGATCTTATGGATAACCAGCCTATGGTTACATAAAACACATAATAAGAATTGAAGGGTATTTTAAAATTTTAGATCATATAATGATTTTTTTTTAAATTGCTGCAATACTAATGTATTTTCAAAATGTGTATGTACCACTTTTTTTTTTTTTTGGGAATCCCATCGCACTTTTTTTAATGAAATTTTCCCAAAAAAATAAATAAATAAATTTCCTTTTCTTGTCTGAACTTAATCTGTCAACTACCCTTATTGTCTGCTTGTCTGTAAATATTAGAAGTACCAAAAACTAAAAAAGGAAGACGAAGCCTCTTAACCAAATCTATTTAAAATCATATTCATAACTTCATCATGATTTTGCAGAATTTCTAATTATATTTAATCATGCCCTGTTAACAAACAATCACATCAACATTCTAGTTACATTTGATTTGAACAAAAGGGGAAATCGAAATTTTGAACATTGAACGCTATCAAGGAGAATTCACAGTAGTTAGATTAAGTTGCATATTCGACGTCGGGTCAATGTATTCAGCGGCCTGAGAAATTAGACACTGTCATCTGGTTTACCGATGGATCTGTTATTGAAGACTGATCAAGGGGATTCATTCTGCCGACCGAAAATGCAGGCCTTTTTGGTTCAGGAAGAGTAATCGTATCACTTCCTAAGGCAACCACAACATCAGACATGGTAGGCCTGTCTGCCGGATCTTCCTGCACGCATAAAAGCCCGATATGCAAGCACCTCCTCATTTCAGGTGTCGGCCATGATTCCAGCAAACAAGGGTCCACTAACTCCAGCTCTTTTCCTTCTTTCCATAGTCGCCAGGCCTGCCAAATGCCACTAAATTCGGATAATCAAAATTTAGACAATATTGAACCGATGGGAACGGGGATATTTAAGCTTTCATTGATGACAAATTACAGGTATACCTACATATGCAAGAAGTGTCTGGGCATGCTTCGTTTGGTAAAAGCCACTATTTTTTTTCCCGGAAAGAATCTCTAGCACTATCACGCCAAAGCTGAAAACATCTGATTTCACCGAGAATAATCCTTCCATTGCATATTCTGGAGCCATGTATCCACTGTTGCAAGTTTAAGTACCACCATTTTTTCTCCTTTTTAGTATTATTATCAAGAATAAAATTGTTAAGGAAAAGCACACTTACTATGTTCCCACAACTCTTTTAGTGTTAACTGCGTTCTGGTTTTCACAAAAAATCCTTGCCATCCCAAAATCTGATATTTTGGCTACCATGTCTTGGTCTAACAATACGTTGCTGGGTTTTAGATCTCTGTGAATGATTTTAAGTCGGGAGTCCTCGTGAAGATAAAGAACTCCTCTGGAAATTCCAGTAATGATGTCAAAGCATGTTATCCAATCAAGTTGTGAGCGTTTTTCAGGATCTGAAATTAAAAATTAAAAGATCATTTTGACAAACAAAAAGATCTACATGAGTTCTAACCTACACCGGAAGAATAACACGGTACATTACATACATACCAAAGATGAAGAAATCAAGGCTTTTGTTCGGCATAAGCTCGTATATGAGCAGCTTTTCGTCACCTTCTAGTCCACATCCCAATAGCCTTACAAGGTTTCTATGTTGAAGTTTCGCAATTAATATGACTTCGTTCTTCAACTCTTCCAAGCCTTGCCAGGACTTCCTTGACAGCCTTTTAATTGCCACTTCCTTCCCATTTGGTAGCACCCCCTTAAATTGTTAAATTTAATTTACAAATTCGGACGCGAGACATGGATCCATGAATCAGAACTTAAATGAAAAAAAAATTGAAAAGGGCCACCATAACTCTTAGGTACCTTGTAAACTGCGCCAAAGCCGCCTTGTCCCAGCTTGTTGGAATCAGAGAAATCATCTGTTGCTGCCCTTAAAGTAGGTAAATCAAGGAAGGGAAATTCTTGAGAAGTTACCAACTCGCCTTCTCGTGTAATGGTTACTTCCTTTGGGCTTGCCAATTCATATAGCAATACTCGCTGGCTTCTTTCCTCATCTGCCAAATAATAATAATAATAAAAGTCTGGCCTTCTAATATTTCATTCTTTGTTTCCTTTGCCAAAAACAATATAACATCAAGATCGTAAGATGGTTGGAAATTTCTGCAAAGTTTTACCGTTTCGTGTCCGTTGCTTCCACCGGTAATATACAACACTAGAACCAATGAGTAGGGCAAGAACCAGTGCTATTGCACATATAACGGCAATAACCATCCCAATGCTCCATTTAGCCCCTGTTTCCAGTGCAAAGAATTTGGTTAAAATCCAATTTCAGCACTTAATTTTGGAATGATTGAAAATCAGTGATTGAAATTTCTTTTAGGTCGAAACTTTGAATCTTCTTGTAAAAGGCTGTACTATCAAAGATTTAATGTTTCAAGGAAGAAAGGAATTAAATGATTTTCTTGTTTTATACCTGTTGTAGATTCTGGATACATTAATGGAGAATTGGAGGCATTATAAAAGTGGTACAATTGGAACCTCACGTTACAATTCCTGCTCAGAACACTTCCGCCTGCACGAGAACCGCAGCAGCCATAAAGATCTTTAAGAGCTGAATCTAAACAACTTCGACATGTTCTACCAGAAATGTCCCTGGTGCACTGAACAAGCCCATAGATTGTTTCCTTCTTCTTGAACTTCACTTCTCCAAAGCCAAACATGAGCTTGGAAACATATGCTGCATCCGACGAGATGTTGTTCATTAAAAACGTCAATACATCATTGAAATGACCAGGATGTGATATATTTTTTTCCTGATTGTTCGAGTCTGGATACTTTCCAGTATAAACCATCAAGGAACTGTTCTGAAATGAGTATTGAACCTGACAGTAATCGTACCAGACAATTGCTTCTTCAGTTTTGCACTGGTTCAAGATTTCTTGGCTAGCATTCTTAATGCAACTTTGACATACCATATTGGTGACATCTCCTCGGCAAAGTGCTCGAGCGTAGACTTCTCCAGTCGAGGTGCTATAGAAGCCAGTACCTGAAGTATTGGCAGCTAATGACTCAAGAACCCGCTTAAGGTTGTTTTCAAATTTGCTGTTACTTGTGTAGTTGATTGTGTTGTCTGGGCAAAAAGTGTAGAGAAGATTTGAAGAAACTTCGATAGAGAGAATGAACAGCATCAAGATTAACAAAAGCATAGCTGAAAGTGCAGAATTGCCCATTTTTTTTCTTCTTTCTTTCTTTGCGGTATGCTTCTTTGGATTACATTTTTGCTTAAAAACTGTAAATATGGAAGTTGACTTAATTAAAAAACTCCTCAATTGCTCCAAGACATTTCCTCTTCTAAAACGACTTCTCACAAACTTTAAATATGGTCAAACTAATGAACATCACAGGGAAATTACCACAATACTGACGCTGGAAATTCAGGAAGGATTCAAAAGTTTAAAAAAACTCAGACAAAACCTGACAATTACCCCCTGTGGTTATTATTATTTTTTAGTTAAATATCATCCATAAAGGTTGACTTAATTGTCAGTAATTGTCAGTGATAATAAAATGTCTTAATAGTCAGTGACGCAATATATATATATATATATTTTGGTATAGAAGAGGCCTCAACCTTGGATAATAAAAAATCTTATAAATTTTAAAATTTAAACTCTAAATTATCACTTTGGTCGCATAAAATAATTAAATTAAATTATTAATTTATTACACATAATTTCACTGTAGCACTTTTCAAACTTATCTGAGAAGAGTTTTTTTTTTTTTTTTTTAAACTAACTTTCCTCCCTAATTGTGAATAAAATAGTAGTAAATGATGGTGAAGCAATGATAAAATCAGAGGAAATGATAATTAAGTGGCTGCTTGAATTCTAGTGTCATCCTGTGGTTGTTGTCCTGGCAACTGCGGTTGTTTGCAAGACAAGAAAGCTCATCAATTGGCTGAACAGAAGAATTAAATAATGAGATTCCAGGGTGGGTTCCTATGGTATTTTATTTTTTAGTAACCTAAGAATTCCACATTAATTACTAAATATTCAAATTGACTATACTGGAATTATCCTATCAACCCAATCACGTTAAATTTGAGTTGGATTTAGATAAAATATTAAAAAAAAATTTAATTACTAAAGGTTGGACACAATAGAAAAATACTATTCAAACTTAGATTTGCTCAAACTTTTACAAAGAAAGAGAGATGCCTTTGAAAAAAAGATTAATCCCTTTTTAAAAGAATCAATTTATATGACCAGTAAATTGAATTAAGCTTGACCTAAGCAAAAAAATGTTATACCTAAATATCAGTTCATATTAAAATTAGTTTATTTTTTCTGAAAATATTTTTGGATCTAATATTTATATTTAGCTTTTTCAAATACTAAATAAATTTTTGAATTTGAACGAATAATTTGATCTTTGACAAAACTAAGCCGAATGAACCGAATCAATTTATGGTGCCACATTACCTAGGCCTGTGGAAATTTATTCTTTTAAATTGCAGTACCCCTTTTACAGCTGACTTTGATTCTAAATTCCTCTAATATGCTGCAAAGGAAGCTGATTTTTGAAGCCATAGTATATAGCATGAAAAACGAAAACAGGATAATCACGCGGGGCAAAATTAATATTCAACAAAGGCAACTGCAAAAAACGAGCCCATTGATAAGTTAAAAAGGGAGCATATTTCAAAGTCTTTGTAAGAAATATATATATATATATATTAATTTGTGTAATTGTCATATTGTTTGCGTAGGCAATCAAATTTTTTACTTATTTTGTAATATTTGTGATGCAAAGAGAGAGAGAGAGAGAGAGAGAGAGAGAGAGAGAGAGAGAGGAATAAAAGACAATTAATTTAATCAAGTTCTTACTAATGGGACGGAGGTGATTGGTTGTATGAAGAAGGCAGTAAGACTTGGATTTGGGGGAGAGTAAGAAAACTAAATCGCTAATCCTGTCAGTATCAAGTTCTGTGTTGCGTGGGGCTTTAATATTGTGCTAGAAGTGACTTTTTTGCGTTGAGTTTGTTCGTTCTTTGAATTAGTTGTTATGTATCAGTGCGTTAAGCTTGGTTGTTAGCACCCGTTTTATTCATAATTTTTTTAAAAAAACTTTTGCATTCGATAATTATATCTAATATAATATATAATTGTTTAAATATATAATTTTTTTAATATTAAATATATTCCGTGAGAGACACATTTACCTTTACTAGTGGTCTGTTTCTTACAAAATGAAATTAATTTAACCCAAAAAAAGCCTTATTAGTTTTGGACGATGGACAGATTTGTGATGCAGACAATAGGCAATAGGCAATAGGGCGGTGACTGCTACTGACAATTATATCTATATCTATCACATCTAATATATAAAAAATATATAGGAGGGGTTGGCTGCCGGCGACGCGGCTGGCTCCACTAGCTGAAATGTGGATGGCAGCAATCTTTTTTTTTTTTTTCAGTTTTGTTTTAAATTTTAAAATTTATTTTAGAAGTATCATTTTTAAAATTGATTGGTTCGCATGAAAATTTATTTAGTAATTTTATATTTGCATCTTATCCATTTAAAAAAATTTAAAATTTATTTTAATTTTTTAAGTTATGTATTAAAAAAAATTTATTAATTTGATAATTTACAGGTCGAATTAAATTTTATATTAAATTGGTTAAAATATTATTTTTAAAATTTTAAAATTTTTATATTTAATAAATTATTTTTATTAAGAGTTTAATATGTATAGTAATTTACGAGTTAATTTAAAATTCATACTCAACCTATTCAAAAAAATAAATATTCATTGTATTAATTATTTTTAGTTTTTTATATTTAAGTTTTATTTTATTTTTAATGATGTAATTAAAAGAATTGTTCTTTAAAAAAAGTTTTAAAATTTATTATTTTATTAATTATTTTTATTTTTTTAACTAAAGTATTTAAAAGATCAGTTTGCATATTGACTCGCTGATAAATTTATAATCCATACAAATTAGCTTGAAAAAATTAAATAAAATTTTTATAAATTATTTTTATTTTAATTTTAAATAATTTTTAAAAGGACTGATACACATATTAAGTAGCAGCTCAATTTAAGATTAATACTCGAGCCAATAGACAAAAATAATTTAAAAAATAAATTTATTTTATTATTTTTATTTTATTTTTAAATTATATATTTGATGGATTAATTTGCACATTGACTTATGAATCGATTTAAAATACTTATTAAATTCTAAATACAAAATTTAAATATATCATTATTAATTAATAAAATTAATTTAAAAATTAATTTTTTATTAATAATAATTAAATTAAAAAATAAAAATCCCCAAGCAAAGCAGGGTAATAACTCTAGATATATTAATGTTACCCTAAAAATTTTGTAATAGGTTGACTCTTGATATTTTTTTAATTTTGTGAGAAATTATAAATTTATTTAAAATTAAATTGACACTTGGTATCTTTTTCTTTTTCTTTTTTTTTAATTTTTTGGGAAATTATAAACTAGTTATTAAATTATAAATATTAACATCTTTTAGTTATTATAATAAATAAGAAATAAATTTTTTAACTTTTGCAATTAAAATTAAACGACATGAACATGATACAAAAAATAGTTAAGATATAACTAAAACTTGACACAAAAAAAAGAAAAAATATATGAATGACTCAAAATCTATATAATCTGAATTATGATCATATAAAAAATTTATATAAAAATACCTTAAATATGATTAAATATGATACAGATACATTAACAATGTCTCTAAAATTTTTGAAAGAATATATTAAAGCAATTTTCTTAAATCTAAGATCTAGGGATTGCTTCCTTTGCTTTTTTTTTTAAAAAAAAATTATGGATTTTTTATATATTTATGTCATGTTCTTATTATTTTTTGAGTTCTAATTGAATTTAAGATATTATATGTTTATATTAATTTTGACATGTTAACAATTGATTTTATATAAATTTTGATATATTTATGTATGGTTATCATATTCATTTTTTTTGTTGTATCATTTTTAATTATTTTTTGTTCGTGTTATATTATTGTATTATGTTCAAAATTATTAAGACTAATGATACTATTCAAATAACTCTTAATTTTGTGTTGAATGTTGTTATGTTTGAATTATTTTTTCATATGATCATAATTGTATTCAAGATATTATATATTTATATAAATTTTGACACATTAATAATTCATTTTGTATAAGATTTGATATGTTTCTATGTTCATATCATGTTCATATTATTTTTGTGTAATGTCATGTTTTAATTTTTTTTTCATGTGTTCGTTTGGTATAACTTTTTTATATTTGAAATATTCATATATAATTGACACTATCCAAATAATTTTTAATTTTGCACATGTCATCGTGTCAGTGTTTATAACTTCGTATTACTTTTTCATGTTATAATCATAATCAATTAACTATATATTTATATAAATTTTGACACATTAATAATTTATTTTATATAAATTTTAACATTTATATTTGTTTTTGTCGTATCATATGATTATATTTATATCATAATATATCAAAATATAAAAATATTAAATATTTTTAAAATAATTATTTATAAAAATTTTACCCTTACGACAAACACATAAATGAAACATTAATAAGAAATTATTATACTATTATTTATTCTTCAAAACTATTGTTCTTAGATGTAAAAATAAACCATCTTGGGAGAAGTTGGGTTAACATCTTAGTACTATTATATTAAAGCAATCTCCCGAGGCATTGGTTTTTAGGTTGCTTTTTTCATTTTGTGATACTTTTGGTGTATTTTTTATTTTTTGTATTCATGTTAAATTTATGTTATTTTTTGTAATAATCAAATTTAAGATATTATATATTTATATAAATTTTGACATAATAATAATTTGTTTTATATAATTTTAATATATCTATATATATATTATGTTCATATTTTTTTGTATTGTGTCATATTTTAGTTATATTTTTTATATTATATTCGTGTCGTTTAACCATTTAGTATTTGAAATTGTCAATTTTAATTTATGCTATTTAATATCTCTTAATCTTGTCCCGCATGCCATCATATTCAATTTATTATCTTATTTAATTTATCTTATAATCATATTCAATTGATTATATATTTATAAAAATTTTAACATGTTAATGATTCGTTTTATAATATATTTTAACACATTAGTCTATTTGTGTCATATTTATATTATTTTTCATGTAATATCATATAATTATATTATGTTCGAGATTATCAAGTTTAATTAACAATATTCAAATAACTCTCAATTTTGTGTTACATATTTTCATGTTCATGTTATTTTTTTATCACAATTATATTTTAAAGTATTGTATACTTACATAAATTTTGAGATATTAAAAATTTATTTTTATGTAAATTTTAAAAAGTTTATCTATTTATAATATACTATAATATTATAATTAAATTATTATATATTAAGATACAAAAAAACTAAATATTTTTAAAAGAATCATTTACAAAAATTTACTCTGACATCAACGCTTAAAAAAAATATTATAAAACAATTAATGTTAAATTATTAATATTATTATATTTCTTAAAAATTATTTTGATATAAAATGTTAAAATATCCCAAGAAAGCCGGGTTATCATTTTAGTACATTATTAAAGTAATCCCAAGAGGTTACCTTATGCGTTGCCACATGGCAGCTTTTTTTTTTTAATTTTTACTTTGTATTTTTTTTTTGTATATTTATATTTTAGTATATTTATATTATATTCGTTTTATTTTTATATTATTATTGACTTTAATATATTATATATTTATAAATATTTTGATACGTTTATAATCCATTTCATATATATTTTGATACATTTGTGAAATAGTGTTGTGTTCATTTTTTTTTATACCGTGATGCATTTAATTATTTTGCTCCTATTGTATTGGTATTGTCTAATTAAGTCATATTTAAAATTATTAAGTCTAATTGACACTTCAAATAATTTTCAAAATTATGCTACATGTCATTATATTTGTGTTATTTTCTTATATCATAATAGTATATAAGGTATTATATATGTATAAATTTTAATTAACTTTAGTTATTTATTTAATTTAGATTTTACCCATTTTTCTATTCATATACATATCATTTTTCATATTGTATTCGTGATATATATATCATGTTACATTTAAAAATTATAAGGTCTAATTGATAATATTCAAATAATTTTCAATTATGTATAGTCATTTTCATATTTATTTACTTTTTATTATCATAATTGTATTTAATTTATTATATATTTATATAAGTTTTGAAATAATAATAATAATTAATTTTATGTAAGTTTTAACACGTTTATCTATTCACGTCAAGTTATATAATTATATTTATATTATAATATATTAAAATATAAAAATAAATATTTTAAAAAATTATTTACAAAAAATACTCTCATGTCTCAAATAAGATTATAAAAAATATCATATCATAATTAATATTAAACTTTTAAAGTTGTTATATAATTTAAATTTTTTTATAAAATATTAACATAGATCGGAGACTTAATTTCTAGTTGTAAAAATATCTCTATCAATTAGAATCCTTACATTTTATTTTCATAGTAACTGTCCGTGTCAAATTAACTGACACTAGAATGAAGACCCGCTTTACGTTTCAAACAGGTTTTTTTTTAATTTTTTTTTTTGTATATTTTATATTGATAATAAATACAAATGGTAACTTAAAGTTTAAATAGAATGATTAAATAAAAGTTAAAAGTAATAATGTAACTTGAAGTCAAGTTTTTAAATTTTTTTTTCATTCGACATATTGTTATTTTAATTTTTAATACTTTATATGTTATATATAATTTTTTAATAGAGAATCGCATACAAATGATAATGTATAAACTATAAATAAATAATGCATTAAAATAGAATCAATTGAAAAATATACCAATACTTTTCTAAGCAACTATACAATTCAAAGACATAAACAAATGTACGAAGAATGATTTATTAGATCACAAACATAATTATCTAAACAAAAATTCATTGTTTGATACTTAACAATTCAATTTTTAACTTTGTTAATAATTAACACATACTCTAAACAAAAATTATGAGCAATGTTATTAAAAGTATTAAAACCTTAATCTATATAAATGTAAAAAAATAAATAAAAAATAAATTACAATTAAAAAATATAATTTATACAATCAAAAAGTAAAATTCCTTTCAAAATAAGATAATATCATAAATAATAGTATTAAAAAATATTTAACTTGTATTTTTGTATTTCAAACTCATTCTTGTAACTAGACAAATAATTTTAGACTCGAACATCTTATATACTTAAAATCACTTTTTACGTAACTTGGAAAAATAAAAAATTTTAAATAAAAAATGATTTTCAAAATCCACACAACAAAAGCTCTATGTACTTAAAAAAAAAAAGCACATAGTAAAAGATCTCAAAAAATCTATTATATATAAATTTACGATGTTTGATTTTAAGATGCTCTTTAATTTTTTTTTTTTTCTAATAGCAAGTCATGAGTTTATCTACCCATGGTACATATGAATTAATGTTTGTTATCATATTGACAGTTAAGAACCCAAAATATTTTGCGTAAAATCTCGATTAACTTTTAAGTCATTATTTATTTTTATTTTAATTGTCTTAAAATTATGCTCTAAATACTTAAACGGACAACTTTAATTTAGAGGTGTTGATTAACTTTTAACATATTATTTTAATTACATGTATAAAAAATAAACAAAGATAATAACTAATTTTCTTTAAAAAATTCAGTTATTTGAAGATCATCAATTTGGGCTTGGGAATTCTTTTAGTTTACCAGAAAACTAAGAAAATTAGAAGAAGAAAGTTACAATAAAATTAAAATAAAAAATGATGCAGACGACTAAAAGGACGACAAAAAGCACGTTGTAAAATACAATATATATTATAAATAGTAGAAAAACACCCTACTTCAATTTGAGTAAAAAAAAAAAAAATGTAAAGAGACGTCTGAGGAGGGTTTTTTTATTAAAATAATATAAAAAAATTTTATTTACGAAAATAAAATATTTTTAAATTATTTATCAAAATAGATCAATTTTGAAAAGTTATTTAAAAATCATCATTTCATAATATAAAAAAAATTATAAAATTTAGTTAAGAAATTGTTCAATCAAATGATGATTTTTTAACATTTAAGTGAGAAATCGTCATTTAATAAGGTGATTTCTCAACTTCTATTTTTTTTTTTGAATCGTTGAAAAATCGATACTTCATTTGCCGATATTCCAACACACCTAACTTATATACATATAATTATATAAATTTTTGGAAAATTTTCAAAAAAAAAAAAAAACTAATAATTGTTTAAAACAAGCAAAATAAAAAAAAATAATACTTATTAAAATTATTAATAAAAATTATAATTATTTTTTCCTTCTAATTTTATTCTTTTCTTTACTGTTGCTATTCTTTACATTCTTAATCAAACCAACCCTTCCCATATATATAAAAAAATATAAATTATATATATAAATATATAAATTAAAATAGTATTTATAAACAACAAAATACTAAAAATTATTTTTATTAATCTTAAGTTAATATTTAAAAACTAATAAAAATAAAAATATTTTATATTAAATCTCGATTTATCATTTATAAATAATAAAAATAAAAATCTTGAATTATATTTTATATTAAATCTTGAATTACTATTTTAAAATAATTTGATAGAAAAATATTTTATATTTTGGTGCTTCATTAGCCAATTTCTCAATTAGTGTGAAAAAAAGATACTTCATTGACCGATTTCTCGATTGATGCAAAAAAACTTACAAAATAATTTGCACGAAAAAAACTTTAAAAATCGACACATTAGAAAAATTTTTAAAAATATTTTATATTATGTACAACATATTAATTCAAGATTTAATATAAAATAGTTTTTAATTTTTATTATTTTTAAATAGTAATTCAAGATTTAATATAAAATATTTTTATTTTTATTAGTTTTTAAATAATAATTCAAGATTTCATATAAAATATAATTCAAGATTTTTATTTTTTATTATTTGTAAATTAGGAATCAGGATTTAATATAAAATATTTTTATTTTTTATTAGTTTTTAAATATTAACTTAAGATTAATAAAAATAATTTTGAATATTCTATTACTTGTAAATACTATTTTAATATATATATATATAATTTATATTTTTTTTTTATATATATAGGAAGAGTTGGTTTCATTAAGAATATAGAAAAGAACAACAATAAATAAAAGAAATAAAATTAAAGGTAAAAAGATAATTAAAATTTTTATTAATAATTTTAATCATTATTATTTCCTTCTTCCATCGGTAATATACAACTAGAGGTGACAAAATAAACCCAAACCCGAAAACTCACCGGAAAAAACCCAAACTCGAACCCAAACCAAACTCGATTTGACCAAAAAATCAATGGCCCGAACCGGAAAAAATTCGAACTCGAAACAGCCCAAACCCGAAATGACCTAAACCCAAAATGACCCGAACCCAAAAAAACCTAAACCCAAACCCGAGCCCGACCTGAACTCGAATCCAAATTTAATACTAAAAAAAAAATGAAGAAATTATAATTAAATAATTTTTTTATAAATAAAAAACTTTAATAATGAATTTTATTTTAATATTCTTTTAATAATTTAATTAAATA
>JBBYHK010000003.1:8112372-8127670 GCA_038382065.1 Adansonia grandidieri
TTGACCATAAGACCCTGACGAGAAGACCGAAATTGTCAGCTTCATATTCCATATCTGCAACTGGAATTTCAGATTTCCAGGCTCATAATTTTAACCTGAATACAAGTCGTGTTGCCAATGCTCATAATTTTACAAGGGATAAACTAGAAAACTAAAAACAGACGAACACTACAAGATACAAAGTATTTCACTATATATTATCAACTTATTTTTTAAAAGCATGTATGATTGATATGAAATCGGATGATTAAGAAGGGTGAATCAAAAATTATAAGCAATATTAAATAGTTCGGAATGAAAATCAATTTCTAAAAAACAAACCAAAAATCTTTAGTCCCTTGTGCACATAGATCTCAAGCTAAGCTAACATAATGTAGTAAAATGAAGCTTGATACCAGTAAATGTGGAAGGGGAAAAAATTTTCAATGAAAAAGAAAAAGATACTTACTTGATTGAATTTAATAATGTTACCATTCATGCCAAACATTAATATATTTTTTAATATCATCTGATTACAAAATTTAGGGTTTCTAATCATAAAAAGTTAAAGAAAAATTAAATTTTAATGAAAAAAATATTTTCTTATAAAATCCATCCTCTATAAACACTTTAAATAATTTTCATAATTTTAGAATTTTATTAAATAATTATTTAAAAATATATTACAATTTTGATTCTACTACCAATTTGAAATATATAATGGCCATACTCCCCAAAAAAAAAATTTATAAAAGAAATATTTTATGTTTGTTTTGCATGATGCATATACTAAACAAAGAAGAGGCAACAATTAAAAAAAATTCTTGAAATGCTCCTTTGAACATTTAAAGTTTTAATCGTCTTTCAATTTGAACGAGTTTCACCATAATATTTTTTTATATCAAAATTTTCATTTATAGAGATTTATTATTAGGATCATTCTTATTATTTATTTAAATTTTAATATTATAAGGTCATTATCATGACCACCCTGCAATGCAGGGTTTAATTCCTAATATATATATATATATGGCAGCGTTGAAGTTATTTCCAAATCTATACCAATTCAACCATTATTATGAAAAATGGTTACCAATGACAAATTGCATTTTCTTGTAATTAAATACACATGTGTTATATTCTTAATTATTAGTATTAATATAGTAAAGCCCATCTCCTTGCAAGAAAATATAAGATTTTTTTTTTTTTTTTGGATAAGCAAGATAAAATCTATCTATCTATCTATCTATCTCTTTTTTATTTTTAAGTTTGATTGATTCAGAATTTCATTTTTTTAATTAAAAAGTCTCCTCTCCTCTATGTGTTTCTTTAATTTAAAAATGATTGATATTATTAAGAAATGTTTTTTTTTTGTATGATTAAGCAAGGTCAATGGAAAATGAAGAATATTTAAGCACTATTATATACATCAATTTAGCCCTTCACTAAAAGAAAGGAAAAAGAAAAAAAAGAGTACAATCAAATCTTGGAGATTCTTAAGAAATCTCCTTCCATGGCTATAGCTATTACTATCATTTTCAGTCATTTTCTGGATTGTTGGAAAAATAAAGATTGAATATCGTCTTCATCAACTTGTGACTGTGACTTGTAAATCTATTTCTCCTTTTTCTGAATCAGGCTTTAATCCCCCCCCCCCCGCCTTTCTTTTCTTAACCTAAATGAGGTATGCAGTACAGTGAACTCGGGTTTAAGTTTCTGTGTCTTTTGTCAACACTGGCATGGCAAGCACGTAAGCAGTAGGCCTGCAAATTATTTCATTCAAATCCTACATTCTTATTTGTATCTTATGTGTTATTTTTTAAAATATGATATTAGTGCCAAAAACATATTTGAAAATGAGTTTTAAGATTTGATCTTTCAATAAAAAACTTCAAAAATATTAAATAACCTCATATCTGATAACCTTCCTAAATTCGATACATATTTTCCTACTTGGCCTAATGGATATAGCCATGGATTTTTCGATGCTTTTCGTTGGTTGCTTTCTCAAACAATAAGTTACAGTCAAAAATGGAATCATAAGTAATAATAATTTTGCTACCATTTGAAAAGAATGATTAGACCCTTTTTTTCTCAAACAATTCTAAAGTTATTACTTAATTTGGATCCTAAGGTTAACATTTATATATAAGGTATGCATTAACATTTACCCTATTGGTTACTTAACAAATTCTCTAAAAACGGTATTAGTTATAAATTAACAAAAACCCATATACATAAATGGCTTCAATTAATTTGTATTTATAAATACCGATTAATATTTATTTAATAATTATTTTTTAAAAACATTAAATATTACTTTTATTAAATATAAAAATAATTTATTAATTATATATTTTTAAAATATTTTCCTAATTAATATTATTAAGCACGAGTTAATATTTTCCAACATAAAATATATAATGTTATGAAGATGCTAATTAAGCCAACTAATTCAGTAATTCCTACTTTATCCTACGCACATCGAGCATCCGTCCATTATTGGCATCCTATCCGCCTCAATGTTATGTTCAATGTACGATCAAATTAATAAGCTAATGACTAAGTCGGCGCCAGCAATATCATAAACTAAATTGCCGAGAAGTTAGCAGAAACATATACATATTATCAAAATTAGCTTGACTAATATAATTCGTACCTAATATTAAATTTTTTTATCCAAAACATTGTTTTTCATTGTTGATGAAGTGACCCCAAACATTGTTGCTATCCTGTATGCATATAGTAAATGTATACGATGCAGAAATTAATGTATACGGATGGCCGGTGGACCAAATTCATTTAATTCACTCTTTTTCATGTTTTATAAAACCTACCACAAAAATTTCGCTACCATGTTGTATTCTAGTTCCATTCCTCTCAAAGAAAATAGAAAATGGAGTTGATAGACCTTTTCATCGTTGGTTTGGCACTAGTCTTTATCCGTCTATGGTGGCGCTACTGGTCAGTCACTGGCGGCGGACCTAAGAACCTCCCTCCAGGGCCACCTGGCTGGCCTCTTGTTGGAAACTTGATCCAAATCATCCTCCAACGTCGACATTTCGTCTTCATAATACGTGAGTTACGTAAAATATATGGTCCAATTTTCACCTTGCAAATGGGGCAACGTACTATGGTGATTGTTACAGATTCCACGCTGATCCATGAAGCCCTAGTTCAGAGGGGCCACACTTTCGCTTCCCGGCCACCGGACTCACCGATTCGACTGTTGTTCAGTGTTGGGAAATGTGCTATCAACTCGGCCGAGTATGGACCTCTCTGGCGAACTCTGCGCAAGAACTTTGTTACTGAGCTGATAAGCCCAACGAGAGTGAAGCAATGTAGTTGGATCCGCAAATGGGCAATAGAAAACCACATGAAGAGAATCAAACTAGAGGCTTTCGAGAATGGGTTTTTGGAGGTAATGAATAATTGCAGGCTCACTATATGTAGCATCTTAATCTGTTTATGTTTCGGTGCAAAGATATCCGAAGAGCGGATTAAGAAAATAGAAAGCATACTTAAAGAGGTATTGCTGGTAACATCACCGCAGCTACCAGATTTCTTGCCTATACTTACTCCATTGTTTCGCCGGCAAATGAAAGAGGCTAAAGCTATAAGGAAGAGGCAGTTGGAGTGTTTGGTTCCACTGATAAAGAACAGAAGAGCTTTCGTGGAGAACGGTGAAGACCCTAACCAAGAAATGGTGAGTCCAATCGGTGCAGCCTATATAGACTCTCTCTTTGGACTAGAGCCAGCAACCCGATGCCCATTAGGAGAAGAAGAGTACGTGACTCTATGTTCGGAGGCGATTAGTGCCGGTACTGACACTAGTGCAACAACTGTTGAATGGGCTATGCTTGAATTGGTAATGAATCAAGAAATTCAAGAAAAGTTGTACCAGGAAATTGTTGATTGTGTAGGCAAAGATAAGGATATTAAAGAAGAAGATGTGGAGAAAATGCCTTATCTTGAAGCTGTGGTTAAAGAAACTTTCAGACGACACCCTCCGGGTCATTTTCTTCTGTCTCATGCAGCTATGAAGGACACTGAGCTTGGTGGCTACACAATTCCAGCAGGTGTTCACGTGGAGTTTTACACTGCATGGATTACTGAGAATCCGGATATTTGGTCGGATCCAGGCGAGTTCCGCCCCGAGAGGTTCTTGCATGGTGATGGGGTTGGTGTGGACGTGACAGGCACTCGGGCGGTGAAGATGTTGCCATTTGGGGCAGGGAGACGGATTTGCCCGGCTTGGAGTCTAGGCGTTTTGCACATACATCTGTTGCTTGCAAAGATGGTTCAAGCTTTTAAGTGGCTGCCGGTTCCGGATGCTCCACCCGACTTGGGTGAGACTTATGCTTTCACTGTTGTTATGAAGAATCCTCTCAAGGCTGTCATCTTGCTCCGGGCTTGAACAAGCCCAGAAATGGGGAAAAAAAAATGAAAAATGTTGAAGCTTGGATAATATATACTTAGGTAATTGAATTAATAATAATTTCAATATGGTTTGTTCAATGTTTAATCATGTACTTCAAGCATTTAATTTGGAAGTCATTGTCAATGCTCTCCAATGAGATGCCCCAGGATGCTTTAGAAATTACTTGATTTGATGTAGACATGGAAATAATTTTTTTTTTTGGTTGATTTAATTTAAATCCTTCTTCAATTCTCTTTCATCTTCTTTTTGCCATAATTCTACCTATGCTATTAATGTAGCTGCATTCTCTTTCATGGACTCTGAATGATCTATGGACAAACTTTTAAGCTTTCTTAATTAGAATATTTAAGAGCCGCACCAAACGGATAACAAACTGCTCGATCATCTCTATATAGCCAAAAAGCTTTAGACTTACTTCCTTCCATGGTCTTTCTTCGTGATTCTTAACTGTCTGGGAATTAATTGATCAGCAGATGCCTAAGGATGCCTTAGAAATTACTTACAATAACCAGACGTTAATAATTTTATTTAAATTAATGAAAGGGATCACAAATTTTGCCTGTCTTTATATAATATTTGCCTTTCAAAATGATAGTTATGATTATGATTTTTCCCATAAATAACTAGAAAATAATAATAATGTAAGTATTATAGTACCAATAACTTAATTGATGCATGGACCATTGATCCTCATGCAAGCCATAATACTACATAAGATGGATCCTGTAACGCACTTTAATCATATTCTAAATATTTTATTAAAAATAAAAAATTAAAAAATGAATAAAATTATCTATTCTCTGCGAATTATTTTTTAAACAATATAATTAATGAAAAAATTAAGCGCCAGAAAGATAAACTCTCTCCCTATATATATATTTTATTATTTTTTTGTCTTTATCTTGACAAATAGATCAAATCAGGAATTCATTTTATTTTTTTGGTATTCAATTGGATTGGCTGTGGCAAATTCCATAAACATGGGGGAAGGGTGGTGCAATTGCTATCTAATTTGATCCGCACGCACCTTTGCCTTTGCCATTGCCATTGGTTCATTGCACCTATTTCGGGAAGTCTGTGATTATATACCTGCACACCAATCTCGCCATGTTTCTCTGCCACAGGAATTGGTAACAAAGAATAAAGAAAAGAAAAAGATAGTAATAAGTCGCCTTGTCCGCTTCTTCTATTTGGAATTATGCACAAATTAAAGACAGCGCTAGCTGCCTGGTCTCAGGCCAATCAAATTACCACTTGACTCTCTTAAATGCGAGTAGAAGGTTGTCATTGAGTTTTGATATCTTATCGTGTTTCAGGTCCTACTCAACAACCTCATCTCCCATCCTCATCAACAGTCCTCATCCATAAGGTTAGGATAAAAAAACCAGGATATATACTCATAATAACCGAAGAAACTCAAGAATAGTAATTGTAGTAATTCAGTCATCCACGTTGAAAAATTTTTGAAATGTTGAGGGGGTAAATCAAGGCAATAAACGTCGGTGGAGAATCCAAAAGATAATGGGCACCATTGCCAATTTTGCCATATTAATGCATGCCCTTCGTCGCGTCAACTCACAGCCAACTGCTAACTTCCAAGAGTGATAATGATCTGCGCTAACTGGTCTGTTTCAGCGCTCTATAAAGAAAATCAACCACTAAAACAAGCTAATGTATATCGATATGGTGCCCATGCTGTGCAGGAGTGGAGCTGTTCACCTAGAAAATAGGTCCAAACAGCAGGCAACATATACATCATATATTACATCTGTTCTGTATGTTTATTTATTTCCCTAATAAATATATGTCCAAGACCTATATATTATTCAAAACACTTTGCAATTTTTTAAATCTTTGCGTCTATATTGGAACATTTGGTGCAAAAGCCAACCCTCAAGGAATCAAATTACCATAACATAGATGGCAATCGACCATAGCAAGCAGGGAACCATCTGAAGTAATTTGCACGCCCAGCTAAAAATTTAATCAAACCTCAAAAATTGTAACTTTAAACTGTGCTACTACCATATTTAAATTCTGAGTTAAATTCGACTAACTTAACATACATATTTTTTATTTCAATAGAAATATAAGTAGCATTTAAAGTTGAGACAGAGTAGGTGAAGCAACTAAAACGGGGAGTTAGAGCCGAGTTAAAAAAAAAAAGGCAAATGACACGATTCCTGCAGCAATAATGATTCCTGGCTTGTTTGGACCCATTGGAGATAGCACGGAAATTTTGTGAATGCTTATATTATATTATATATATAATTATAATTACATAGAATACAGTAGATACACGGACCATCAGGCCATCGGCCACTATTGTGGGAGCATATTCAACTGCTCTGATTTCCTACATGCTTCGGCCTCATTTGATAGTGTCACAAAAAGTTAGGAAGAAGGCTGCATGGAATTGCTTCGCTTACCTGCCATGATTCACATGAGCCACATGCAAGGGGATAAGGTAACATGAATACCAAACATTTATTTATTTTTTGGCCATCTCTATCATTTATTTGTTTAAACATTTCCCTTAGGGCTGTCTGATATATATCTATGGCTTACATTAGGATCAACTTTACTTTTATATCCTCGGGCAGGTTAAAAATATTTACGCATGTTCTCGCTCATGAGCTAGTATGTCAAGTTAATATTATGAACTTAGGACTTGCGAAATATGCTGTGAACTGTTGAGATTTCAAAGCTCAAGATCAGTTTTTGACCCAAAGGCCATTAACGCCTAGGGGATCGCTTTTTATGGACTTATTGTATTGTGCAAGTCTTGCTTTACCAAGAAATTCGGCCCTCAACTTTGGGTTTCAAAGCCCGAAACATCTTATTATCTAGACTGCGTTGAAGCCCAACAAATTGATATATCAACAGGTTTCAGCCGAATGGCATCTGTTGTTTTGATGTTGCCCATGTTAACTTAGGGCCATTGCATCAGCATACTCAATGAGCTCACTCCCTTTCAATGGCACCAGAAGTCTTTGTTCATATGTTTTTATGTTATTTTATTTTGTGTTCTCCGCATGAACTGCGATGTCGTGAATGAAATTTTGTTTTATTATTATGTGGCTGATGCCTTGTTGAATAAGGCTAGGTTGGAGCTTGGAGTGATAGGATCATAATTTGCACAGGAATTTATGGTCCCACTGCAAATTTAATTAAGGCCTTTGTAGAATCTGGGGCCGAAGCTGTTACATGCTCCTACAGCTGAACCCCAAGATGTGTCCGTTAATAGATCAGGAGAGTATAACGATCTGGAAAACGGAAGGTTCGAGTTGGTTTAGCGACTTGGAGAAGAATGGGGACCATGCTGCAGGCTTTTGAGATGAAGAAGAAGAGGAACTATCAACGTTTTGATTACCATTGTAAGAATCAGCTAAACGGACTCCTTTAAAATGATGCGAATAACTTTGATTTTTAGTCCCTGTTGCTGGAGCCAGCCTCTGATTTTGGCCATTTTCAATTCGATTCCAAGGAACAAATGGTGCATTTCCATCAGTAACTAAAAACTTTTAAAACATAGTGCTATAATACGGTATGGTGGAATGATAAACCACCAATTCACCATGTGTATATTCGATATATAAAACATTTTCTGGTTTATCAAACCAAATTATAGGCTTCTTCATATCATTTGCGTTGCATGTCCATGACAATCAAGTCCACAATTTAAACTATCTTAACAGAAACTAAAACAGACAGTGGGCTCTTGCTAAATCTTGTTGATACTATCCGACCAACTCCAACCTTGAGAAGATATGCAAATTACTTACTTTGAGAAAAGGGATATGAGGAATTGTGAAATGCGATGTTGTAATGCCCTCAAATGGATTTGAAAGGACATCATCATCAATTCATCATCCAAATATATGAAGAATTTTAAAAAAATGTGTATATTCCTATGTCGCATACTTGTATCTAACACTCCCTTTCAAAGCCAGACACCCTTAACAAACTGAAAATTATCTATATAAACAACATCCTAGCACGCTGTGAACAACTTGTAGCTTGACAAAATTTAGGTTCCAATTTTAGTTGGATCAGTTCTGCAATTTTTTCAGGCTTCAAGATTGTTCACCCCAGCTACGCTAAGTCACGGTATCTTTTGGAACTTCCTTCTTTCACGGACTTAGCATGCAAGCTACTGTTTCTTTGCGATTCTGCAGCAACTTTGTCATTGTCCTTTGGCCCGGCAAGAAACTCAACACCAGTTACAACAGCACCTATCAATGGCCGGCTATCAGCATCCTCCTGAAGGCATAGTGCTGCAACTGCTAGAGCTTGGTAAAGACTCTTTACAGGGTAACTCTCTTCAAGCAGAGGATCGGCGATCAACGTGAACTTCTGCCTGTTCTAAAATAATGGGGCAGCCTGCAAGATGTGGATGAGAATGGATGATAAACTTAGATCGATGAACTTAACCCAGAGCTTACAACTCTAAAATCATGCAATGGCTGGATAATGACAGGTAGAACAATTATCTGGGAAGGTAAAAAATAAAGGTTAAACAAAATGCTTGGTCCCATTAATGGCTGCCGATTTGCCAGGTTGAATCACATCAACAGTTACGAGGAACTTGTATGTTTTGGTCAATACGTCATTTGTCTTTTTTTTTTTTTCTTTTAACAAAACGGAAAAACAATGAAATGAATTGGAGGGATTTTTATTGAAAACAAATGATTCTGGACTTTATGAAAATACCCAGGCAACCAGATGCTGTTCTTCACTCGGTCTTTCAACATCAATAGCTTTCCTCCCCGAGATTGGCTCCAGAAACACTACACCAAAACTGTAAACATCTGATTTCGTTGTCAGCTGGCCAGTCCTTGTGTACTCCGGAGCGCAATAGCCATAGGTCCCCTTTACCTTTGTTGATACATGGTCCTTGCTTCCAGTTGGGCCTAACTTTGCAAGTCCAAAATCGGAGAGTTAGGGATTGAAGTTCGCATCTAATAATATATTTGATGCCTTAAAGTCGCGATAAATTATTGGCGGATCAGCAAAGTCAAGTAGGTATTCCAGTCCTTTGGCCGCTCCTTCAGCTATTTTCATCCTAGTATTCCAACCCAATGGATCCTTATCTGGAGCTCAATCTAAATAAGCAGAAATCAAAACCCACATAATTATGATCGGATAAGAAAAATTAAGTTCAAGAATTCCATTAGTAGGCTTTCTAGTCTCAGACAAACAATTGGCAACAATGAATTAGTAGTATAAATGACTACTAAGTAAGTGAAGGAAAAAGTATCAGTTTTAACATATCAAGAAGATGATATCCCAAAGATCCATTTGGCATGTCTTCATAAACTAAAATTCTTTGATCCCCATCTGCATAATAGCCAATCAAACTCACAAGGTTGGGATGGTGAACCAGACTTAACATCAGAACTTCTGAAAAGAATTCTCTACTTCCTCGCATTCCACTCCTGTCAAGTCGCTTCACGGCTACAATCTAAAAAGAAGTTAAAACCAAGCTTAAAGTTCTAAACTTACAGGTTCATACAAATGGTAGTCACATGCATGAAACAGTTTAGAGGGAAAAAAATGATATATACCGGATCAATGTTCTCTATGTATCCTTTATAGACCCTGCCAAATCCACCTTCATCTATCAGACAATCAGGGCTGAAGTTGTCAGTAGGAACTACTAGTTCTCGAAATGTGAAAATATGAGCTAAAACTTTTGCTTTTTCAATTCTTTTAATTCCTTCAGCTAGTTTTTGCTTGCTGCTACCAGCAAATTGATAAGCATCGCCAAATAAGAGTTTCCAGAATTAGGAACATGAGCATAAATATGGTTATTAATTTGCCTGGTACTGGAAGCTTTCAATCGCTAACCAGGATTAACAGCCCCAATGAGACTTTTTAACCTAAATAAACAAGATTCCAATTGCATAACTTCCCCCCCCCCCACAAAAAAAAAAAAAAAACTGAAACTTTTACATGAACGTGATCTTCTATTGATGCCTAGTTTGCTTGAGAAATTATTCATGAAAGACCTCAATGATTTCCCATCGTTGTTATCGCCGCCGAGGCCATTAGTAGGCGCTGTAGCTCCACTCTACAACAAGAGAAGCAGCTCATTTCCTTTTTCCCTTAGCCACCCTCCCGATTATATCCTTTGTCAGAATTCTAAAACCTCTCTCCAAGGCAAGAATTATATGAGAGATGAAAAATGGGACAAAGAAATAAAAGGGGTATTTTGATCAGGGTTACAAAAAATAGAGGACACTGAAAAATCCTGCTACATATAAAGCAAGGCTAAGTCTGAATTAATTCCATTTATCAGCTTGGTCAGTATTATCAACACAAGAAACTAACGAACAAGAGTAAAATTTGTTTGAATAGGTTTGGTAATTGGTAGATCAGAAGAACAGAAGAGACGCGTTCACTTTAAATCCATTTAACAAATTTGAAAAACTTCCAACAACTTTCCATTCCATAATTTGGGTATTCAAGGAATGCAGTAAATAGGAGATAATGAAGATGATGTTGATGATATATATATATATATACCCACTCTCTTACGTTATTTTAAACTCTTTATTTTTTATAAATACATGTATTAAATATTTGTGAACCATATATATTTAAATAGGTGTATGAACATAATTTTTTAAATATATAAAATATTTATACATGACATTTACTTTTAAATTTGCATAAAATAATTATTGTGTTGCCTTATATATTAAATTTAATTTATTATTTTTTGAAAAATAATTAATATCATTTTAAGATGGCATAAAATGAATTGGAATATGAAAATTTGTTTGAACTTAGTAGTGTAAAAATGATATAATGCTATTTATTTAAGTATAAATTATTACAAAATGATTCAACTAAAATTGAGAATAATTCTAGAATGAAATTATAATTGAGGTTTAAAATTCATTAAGCATTTTTTTAATAAAATAAAAAGAAAATAACTATGATGCAAAAAATAAATCAATTTTCCTTAGTAATACTACTTAATTTTGGTCAAATTATACTATTAATTCCTATACTATAATCAAGTTAGGGATTTAATCTTTATACCTAAATATGATATAATTAAATCTTTTATACATTAAAGTTTGAATCATTAACCCCATTAATTATTGCTTTTACATTTATTGGCATTTTTTTAATGGAAAACAATTTTATTAGTTATTTTTATGGCATGAAATTTAAATTAAATGATTTTTAAGTAATTTTAATTAATATCAAAACTATCATTTGCATTTTATAATTAATAATAAAAAACCTCCGATACCATTTCTCTCTAAGCCAAAATTTGCTGCAATTCTTAACAAAATCCCAAATTTCCCAAATCCGAATCTTAAACTAACCCTAACCCTTTGATCTGATTTCGCAAATTATACAAAATTCCCAAAGGCAAATGCTTCAAACGATTTCCCAATTTTCCCAAACCGAACTCAAAATTTCCAAAACTTGAAATCTACAAATTGGCAAACTCTTTTTCAAAGCCTTAGCCCAACGGCTCCTCAACCTCCTCTCTTCCAAGAACATCCCCTTCAACCTCGTTAATCCCCAAAACTACGAGCCCGAAGACCTCCTTAAGGAATTCCTAATCTTTATCCTTGCCTTCACATGGGAAGATGGAAACCCTCCTCAAAACTCAAAATGCTTCATCAATTGGCTCACAGAAATCAGCACCGATTTTCACACGGAGACTCTATTACTCTTCGCTTGTAAATTTGTCATCTTTGGAGTCAGTAGCGAGTTTGTGGAGCAACGTTTAATGCGGTGGCGAGAGATATAAGGAAGAGGTTGAGAGGGTTGGGGGCGACGAAAAGAGCGTCGTGGCTACATTTTCGTCAAATTTGGATTGCTTGCTCCTTTTTGTTATTTTTTTTCCTTCTTGTTTTAAAATTAAATTCAATATCCCAATTTTAATATATTTGTAATTATTAAATTAAAATTATTAGCTTATTTTATATTAATTGTAGATAACCAAAAAAATTAATATTAATTAGGATTATTTAACAAAAGTTTAAATTATATTTTACGTCATCAAATCAGTTAATATAAAATTTTTAAAAATCAAATTAAAAAATAAAATTTTGAGTAAGAAAGTTAAACAAACGTATCGATGTATGCAATGATATGTCAATAAATGTAATGATAATAACTAACGAGCGTTATTAATTGAATCTAATTTATTCAAATTTTAATGTATAATTAGTTGATTATGTTAAATTAAAGCATATGAACTGAGTCCCCGAACTGAGTCCCCAACTATATTCTAGAGATTAATTGTACAATTTTGCTGTTAATTTTTTTTTAACATTCTTTTGCATGGTTAAAGTCGGGGAAAAACTGACACTTGTCAAAAGTGGCCCTTACAATTTGTCATCATCGTTCATCCCCTAAACCCTAGTAAAACCTAGGAAAATCAAAACACGGTATAACTTCCCGAAGAAAAGTGTGTCTTTCTATTTAAAACCGGAAGAAAGAGAAATGCTTTATCAATGGGGATTTATAGATCTCTGCAAGCCCTAATCACGAAAAGCCCTGGAAAAACCCGAACATTTTTTACCGCTTCATCAACAAATTCTGCAAATTATATAATTCCACCTTTATCTTCTCCTCTCTTTCACAGTCGAGTCTTACCTTTTTCACCATCTCTCTCCAAATGGATCGCTCCTTTCAATGGCCCTCTCTTCCTTTCTTCCTCTCCCTGGAAACTCTCTCAATCCGCCACTCCTTTTTGGGGAAATGTCGCCGTTTTAAGAAAAGTCCAAGCTTTAAACCTTGACCTGACTAGAGCCGGCGGAGCTAAGTTTCCAGTCAAGCTACGATTCGGGGCAGTCCTATCAGATCCGAGAGTCTCGGATCGCGTGGAAACCAACAAGGAAGGGACTAAGGAGAGGGAAGTTGTTTTAGACAGTTTTGTAAATTTGCCTAATTTAATTTCTACAAGTCGATTGGTTTCTGGTCCTTTGCTTGGATGGTAAACTTCATAATCAATTTTTTTTAGAATATTTTATTTTTACAGTTATTAATTAATAATTTAAATGTAGGATGATTGTGAATGAAATGTATGGTCTTGCAGTTCTGGGATTGTCTGTATCTGGTGCAAGTGATTGGGTATGGATTCTCTGACATTTTTCATATTAATTGAAACAAGTTAAAGTTTTTTTTTTGGTTTTAAATCTTGAGAATTTAAGTTCCTTCTATCATTTCTGCTTATTCTTCTAGTTGGATGGATATGTAGCTAGAAAGATGAAGATTAATTCGGTCGTCGGTTCTTATCTCGATCCTCTCGCTGACAAGGTAAATGACTAATGCCACTTGTTTGTAGGTTTTTATGAGTTGCTTCTAGTTTCATTTGACAAGTAGTTTATTTTTGGTCTTCTTGGTATAGGTTCTTATTGGATGTGTTGCCCTGTCGATGGTACATAACAATCTTTTGCACCGTAAGTAGTCTGCATGTGTTTGAGTCTTTTGCAATTCTTCGGTTATTACCGTTAGTTGAGATGCCGAGTATATAACATGTTTTAATGAAGATTGTTTCACTTTCCTCAATTAATTGTGCCACCTCGCTGATACACATGAGACTTCCTTTTGCCCAATGCTGAAATTATCTTAGTCAGATTAATAGTTTAAGAGGTCTACTAGTTTCCGGTAACTGATCACCTTCGTGCAACGAGGATAATTTTGAATTATCCTGCGGAATGACGATATTTACAGCTTATATAAGCAGTTTTTGTGAGTCATTGCCACAATTCAGGGAATTGCAGCTGCTGTAGAACAATAATAATCTGTGTATGTTATTTGATGCTTTACATTCACATAGAAGTACCTTATTATATGTAAATGTTTGAAAATGCCATCTTATTAGTCTTCTGTGCTGTAAAGCTGGGCTTGTCGGGCTTGTTATCTTGCGAGATGTTGCCCTTGTTAGTGGTGCAGTGTATCAAAGAGCTAGTAGCTTGGGTTGGCAGGTGAAGTTGCTTAACTTGAACTTTATTAGCACATGTTTTTGTTGCAATTGTTTTATGGCTTGGCAAAGTTTGTTAATCATTATCTAAATCTTGGCTGTAATGGTGTGATTCTTTTGATTTAGTGGAAAAGTTGGCTAGATTTCTTCAATCTTGATGGGATTAATCCACAGAAGGTTGAGGCTCTCTTTATAAGCAAGGTAAGTATCCTCTTTTCTTTTCCTAATCAGATGTAATAGAGGGTTCATAATGGAGTCTGCATTTCTTAACATTTTAACCACTATAAATCCTGAATGCTGCAGCTTGTGGAAATGGTTAGTGCTTCAATATCTGAAAAGACAAAATTTTTGCAGTTGAACACAGTTTTCCAGCTGATTTTAGTTGCCTCAGCTCTCCTTCAACCCGAGTTTGGAACGCCAGAAACTCAATCATGTATCACATACTTAAGGTAAAATGACCCTTTGCTCATTAAATCACACTCGGATTATATGTCAGGGAAACTTATTTTTCACAACATATCAACAGTTGGCTAGTGGCTGCAACAACAGTGGGTTCTACCATCGCGTATGGAGCACAACACATGACAAAGAGACCTGGATTGATCACAAGGAAGTCTTAGTTTGGACTTTTAGTGCAACTCTGAGACAAACTGGCATTCCATGTGTGAGCATGTTGAGCCCTGGGAGGGAAGAAAGGAATGGTTCAGAGGACAAACTGGATGTAGAATCAAAGGAGCTTATTAGTTGCTTGTAAATGGCCAGCACCATCTTCTAATAAAAGCTACAGAAACAATTGACTCTCAAAAAATACAGCCAATTCTCTGTCTTGCAATATTTGTTTCTTGCTTTACTTGAGCAACACTTTTTGATGGGGTGGATTAAAACTGAATCCATCACTTTTGGTTTGAACATATTAAACA